>JAJSOF020000040.1:20207775-20685365 GCA_025594305.2 Periplaneta americana | reverse complement strand
GATCGCCTTCTTTGTAAAGTAGCCACGTTCAATTAGTAGGCTAGCGGAGTCAAAGAGGACGGAAGCTTTGTAGTTTCAATAATTTTAATTATGTCGCGCTGTCTATTGTCGTCGTCAAGTCTTTTGAAGGCCGCTCCAATACTCCACGCGGAGTGTATAAACCAGAGTTGCAAATTTTAGCAGTGTGTCTTGTTCTAGTTCACAGTAATTATATTAATTATATTAGTTCTTTAAATAATTAATTTAAAATAAATAATCTAAATAATATAAATAATCTTCAAATTAACTCATGCTTTGAGCAATTAAGCCTAGCCCATATCCATGTTATATTAATATATAGCAGCAACAAACAAGATGTGACAACGTCGTATTTTCATTTTATTATCGGTGCATGCAATAAAGACCTACAAATCTTAAAAGGAATGCCGCTGCCTAATAATTAAACGAGGCAACTATAAGAAGTAAAAACTTTTAAATTCAATTGTCAATTTATTATCATCTTCATGATTATTCCACCCGCAATATAAAATAATATTTATCCTAACAAGAATAAATTTAGTATCACTCAAAGTAGTTTTGATACGGTTGCAATAAGACTTTTTAATAGATTACCTACTTACATGAAGGAATCTTCTTTTCAAATATTTAAGAGGTCGCTCAAGACTAAATTGAAGGCAAGTCCTCTTTATGGCCATGAGGAATATTTTAATATTAATTGGTAGTTGTTTTGACATTGCTATACATTTTTTTGAATGTCCGTCCGCCCGTCCGTCCGTCCGTCCGTCCGTCCATCCATCCATCCATCCATCCATCCATCCATCCATCCATCCATCCATCCATCCATCCATCCATCCATCCATCCATCCATCCATCCATCCATCTATCTATCTATCTACCTATCTACCTACCTCCCTACCTACCTACCTACCTACCTACCTACCTACCTACCTACCTACCCTACCTACCTGCCTACCTACCTATCTATCTATCTATCTATCTATCTATCTATCTATCTATCTATCTATCTATCTATCTATCTATCTATCTATCTATCTATCTATCTATCTATCTATCTATCTATCTATCTATCTATCTATCTATCTATCTATCTATCTATCTATCTATCTATCTATCTATCTATCTATCTATCTATCTATCTATCTATCTATCTATCTATCTATCTATCTATCTATCTATCGCTGAACACTACCGCATGAGCCACAGTAGAGAATACTAGCTATATACGTTCAATATACAGAGTGTAGGCCATATAAACTGCGAAAATTACTATACAGAGAGCAAATATCGGTTTATTGAAGGAAATGCCTATTGAAATTAATTACTTTTTACAATATTATTTTTAATTTGTAAAATGCCATGTTTTAAAAATTGACTGTAGCTATTATAATTATTTGTTTATACTTGGACTAAATGTAAATGCCTTTCCCAATGGCCTTGTGTGTAACACATACTAATACAGTCCACACCTGTGGAGTAACGGTCAGCGCGTCTGGCCGAGAAACCAGGTGGCCCGGGTTTGATTCCCGGTCGGGGCAAGTTACTTGGTTGAGGTTTTTTCCGGGGTTTTCCCTCAACCCAAGATGAGCAAATGATGGGTAACTTTCGGTGCTGGACCCCGGACTCATTTCACCGGCATTATCACCTTCATCTCATTCAGACGCTAAGTAACCTAAGCTGTTGATAAAGCGTCGTAAAATAACCCCCTAAAATAAAATAAAAAAACATACTAATACATAACAGAGACACGACAGAATAACAAATGACTGCTTCACCGTATGTATCGGGCAAATAAAAATGACTGTCTACTTTCATTTACAAAAAAGTTACACATACTAAACACATTTTTGGTTGAAAATTGTAACAGTTACAGAACAACATTATTTGACTTTTTTCTTCAGTTATTTATGCTCTGCCAGCAGTATTTATCGATTACACTCTGTATATCTGTTGTCAGCAAGCACAGTGTTCTACACATACAAATATAAAACGGTGTTATACGACGATTTTTGTGTATATTTCAACGTAATATATTAAACATCCACGTAAAACATTCCACTCGTAATTTCGATTTTATTTCAGTACCTCCGTGAAAACTATTCCGTTCCACAGCATTGACTTGAGCGGAATAAACCCGATGCATCTTGGTATGCGGTGGTTACGTTCTGTTGACTGAACCGTGCCAAAACAGTAAAAGATATTTACGTTTTGTCCAGAAGAAATAAACGTGAAGTCATATTTTTCACCTTCAATGTGGTACCACTAAGTCACAAGAGGAAGGCATAGTATTGTTCCTGTATCAAAAACTTACAATAGCTTCATGTTATTCCTAAATTATATGAAAATTGATACATACAGGAGAAAATGGCTACAACATGTTTCATTAACGAGTGAGGAAATTATTCTGCGACGAGAAACTATTCAACATATATAAGAAAAAGACGTGATTTCTAAAGAGAGTCGCATATTAAATTAATTTACAATCCTAAACATCACACAGGGCTAAATTTGAGAAGGGTGATAACTATAATTAACGGAATATGTATTATATGACTTTCTCGTGTTAAATTCTATCGTATCTGGTTTACATGTTTCGACCTGTTATTGGTCTTCTTCAGAACCAGTTCTGAAGAAGACCAATAACAGGTCGAAACATGTATATCAGGTACGATAGAATTTAACACGAGAAAGTCATACAATACATATTCCGAAGTGATACAGTGTTAAAAGTTGTGTAATCAAGATGTATAATAAATATTCATTTCAAACGGAATTTCAGGTAGAGAGAATGGAGAACTTTTCTGTGGTTATAAATATACATGACTGATTTTTAATGTGCAGGTTTCACTACTGATGACGGTGCATTATTATTATTATTATTATTATTATTATTATTATTATTATTATTATAAATGATACTCAGGAGGAAATTAAACGCAGAATAAATATGAAAAATGCTGTTATTATTCGGTTGAGAAGCTTTTGTCATGTACAGTACTTTGCTCCCAAAAACGTTGAAAGTTAAAAATTTATAAAACAGTTATACGAGTATTACCGGTTGTTCTGTATGGTTGTGAAACTTGGACTCTCATTTTAGAGCGGAACAGAGGCTAAGAGTGTTTGACAATAAGGTGATTAGGAAAATATGTGGGCTAAGAGGGATGAAGTTACAGGAGAACTGAGAAAGTTACACAACGCAGAACTGTACGCGTTATATTCTTCACCTGACATAATTAGGAACATTAAATCCAGGCATTTTAGGTGGGCAGGGTATGCATCACATATGGGAAAATCCAGAAATGCATATAGAGTGTTAGTTGGCCGGAAGGAAAACGACATTTGGGGAGGTCGAGACGTAGAAGGAAAGATAATATTAAAATGGATTTGATGGAGATGGGATATGATGGTAGAGACTGGATTAATCTTGTTCAGAATAGGGATTGGTTGACGAGCTTATATGGGGACAGCAATGAACCTCTGTGTTCTCTACAAGGTCATTTGTAAGTATTATTATTGTATTAGTACTGCTTTTATTACATTATCATCCTAATGATGATTTGCTTCACATATGAAAGATCACATAACAGGTTTCTACCACAGTCTAGTATATACAGTCACGAAGCTCAATACGTAGTACAGTAAATATGTATACATTAGATAATTGCTCACCACTAGGACCGCTAATATCGCCTCATTACGGGCAATGCAAAATAGTACTGGCACAGTCTATTGTTTCTAGCACCCTTAAAACTCAAGCTTCGTGACTGTATGTAGTAGACTGTGTTGCTGCGTTATTTCTTGCTACACTTCTGCACATTAATGGAGTGGCGGAATATTGTACCTGGATGTACAGTAAGTGTTTCGAAGATGAAGTTAACCAGGCTCAAATTTACAAACACGCATTTGAAAGGCAGTTGGCGAATGGATTCGCTTGCCCTTTGAGCGCAATTACAATGTGACCTCTGGTAGAAATGGAAACTGAAAGAGCTGCACGTAAAGTCGGCTGAGCGGTTGTCTGGGAGACAGGAGTAGCGTGTTTTCTCTACGGGCAATTTCCAATGAACTTGCTTCCCTGAAATCAGATCTTAGTTTTTTTGCTGCAGGCCAAACGAATAACGACTCTCGTGGTAATGAATGGTTTCTTATAGGAAATATCTTACACGTGTGCCGTGATTGACTGCAAGCCGGAGGATGAACGTTGCTCCCAGGCCTTGCCCATGCCCTGGGCCATATCCTGTCATTTATATCCATTGTAATTAAGCAGATGGGAAAAGTGTTCTTCTATTAATTGCCTCAAGAATTCATTGGTTACGGTCTACAAACACGCACACTGGTGTCTACGTACCTTTACAATTTCGGAGTGTGTGAAGTGGACAGACAATAAGAAATGAAGCTGTGTTGGAAAGAGTGGGTGAAGAATGCTGATGGAACTGATCAGAAAGAGAAAAAGGAATTGGTTGGGACTCTGGCTGAGAAGAAACTGCATACTGAAGGATGCACTGGAAGGAATGGTGAACGGGAGAAGAGTTTGAGGCAGAAGAAGATATCAGGTGATAGACGATATTACGATATAGGGATCATATGCGGAGACTAAGAGGAAGGCAGAAAATAGGAAAGATTGGAGAAAGCTGGATTTGCAGTGAAAGACTTGCCCTTGTACAGAACACTATGAATAAATGAATGAATGTCCTACAAATAGCTTTTTGTTTCTTTTAGTTGGTTATTTAACGATGCTATATCAACTACTATCTTTAGCGTCGATAGAATTGATGACACTGATGATGATATTTGGCGAAATAAGGTCGAAGTTCCCCCTATGTGATTATCTGATGTTCGCGTTACAATTAGGGAAAAACTCTGAAAAACCTAAATTAGGAAATCAGCCAAGCGGGAATCGAAACCAAGCCCGAGCGCAGCTCCGGATCAGCAGGAAAACGCGCCTGCTGCCTGATCTACGTCGGTGGCTAGCTTTTTGTTAAATTTATTATTATTATTATTATTATTATTATTATTATTACTTTTGCTTTTGCCTATTTGTCATTGGTATGTAGGACTACGTTAAGTCAACAGTTCGAAGACTGGTAGAAAACACCTATAATATGGCATCACTCACGAGACAACTAAGCCAGGAGATAATGATGTAGGGTGGCCAGCTCCTTTCCCAGCGCATTGCATACTTCACTGACTACTAACATATTTTACTAATCAGACTTAATATCTATGCAACAATTATTTCTTCGTCTGACGCTTAACACGAATTTCGTAGAATACTTAGATTGAGGTGACTGAGTAATCTCTCGTCATAAACGTTTAATACTGTATTAGTCCCGCTGAGTTAATGCCACCACCTTCCATCCACACGAGAATTCCCTCTGCTTTGGTGTGACTGAACATTAGCAACCACTGGAATCCAGTGCTTGGTCACAATGAACTACAAGTTTAGTGAACACATACCTATGCTTTCCAGTGTTTTGTGCAACGAACGATACGGCAAGTACCCAACTACTGATACTGGGCACGTATAAACTTGTACAGTCAGCTCACGAAAAGAACTAGTGCATTCATCTGCAAGAAACTATTTTAGGAAATGATTATTATAAGGAAAAACATGCGATTGTTTATAATTTTTTAACAAGTATATAAATAATTATAACTGTAATTAAAACACTGCAAGACTTTCACAAAAAAAAAAAATACAATATAAGCTAACCTCTCTTCAAACATGAAAGACAATACATTTTACGACTGTTACATTCAGCAGCCCTTTTTTAATTCATTACAATGAATATGTACATTTTAAAATGTTCAAACGAAAATGTTTTTCTTTCGGATAAACAATATTTTGTACTTCGGGAGACTTCTTTCAGTTTCACAAGTTGCTGGTACATACATAAAACGTGATACATCGATGTGTGTATTGACACGATTCTCGTCGACCAAAACATGCAAACCTTTAGTAATTATTGTAATCGAATCGAATGGGTGGGTTGGGTTTATGATGTAGTTGTATGTTTAAATATCCTATATAGCTCGGCAAAACAGTTTTAATCAGACTAACAATCGACACCTAACCATGTTAACATCGTTATCTTTTTCTATCATCTTCCGCGCTGACTATACCAAACGTGTCGTGTGTATGTGCTATCACCTTTACCCCATGACACAGCTAACCTGTTTTCTTCACTCGGTGACCAAACGCTCGCCTTTAGTAATCACTTTCTCGCTTGAGAGCTCTCTTACTTTCCTGAGTTACTTTGGAGGTGACTCAAATCAGTAGAATGACACAATTCAGGGTGGCAGCAAGACCAAGGAGGGTTCCTAAGAGCGCCCAGGAAGACTGAAGACCTGCATACATTTTCGAAAGAAAATGCTGCTGGCGATTTCAACTAGCACCATAAAGATCATTTCTTCAGTCAGAGATTGAACTCTGGCTGACCCCACTCTAGTCTACAGACACAGATATTTTACAATGCAGAATATGTGTTATATGTCTTTCTTGTGTTAAACTGTACAATGGTTAAGTTGGCAACGCACATGTTCGGTACTGATATGGACGTTTATATTCTACATAACGAGTAGGTACACACCGCTGGAATGTCCTTGTATGCTCCAGGAATAACCGAACAGGTAAGTGTAGTCACTCCTTATTTCTGAGTTCAAAATTCTCCACTTTCTATGCTTGGAATAAATGTGGCTTTGTGAGAAAAATTGTAGGTAGTATTTAACACTGTCTTGTTTTGAGAAATGATGGTACAGCAGCAGCTCAGTTGATATCAAGCAGAATTGCTTTCCCAAAATAATTGGAGAGATCAGTAGCAGAGAAATCGTCTGTGTAACAAATGTATTCTATTTGCTTTTTACACTGTTCGAAATCTAAAATTACTTTACAATATTATCGATTCTCAATTGTCTCTTTGCCTAAAGAGTTATCTACTATTATTGCCGCTGCTACTACTATCACGACCACCAACATTTCTGCTACTTCTGCTGTTACCACCACCACCACCACTATTTGTAATATAACATAATTTACGAAGAAGACAACACTTGAAATATAATTTTAGAAGTTCCGGTATATATTTAAGAACGAAGTTCGACTACACAATATAAAAAATGGTAATTTCAAAGATTCGTTACTCGGAAGAGATGTCAAATATCCCCTCAACCAAATCTCTAACCTTGTCACATACCTCAGGATTCTAAGTGCCGTCATTTCCGGGTAACGAATTTTTGAAATTACCGAAAGAATTAATGTATACATATAAAACGTTTATACATACGAGTAAAATAATATGGAATTTTATGGAAGATGTACATTGCTTCGCACCGTCGCGCGTCGTCCTGGTCTTCCAAAGGGGATCACAGCTGACCCATACGCTTAATATCACGAAATGGAATGCATCGTTGTAACGATCGCCCAAAGGGATCACAACTGAAATAAACGCTTAGTATCATGGAATGAAATGCATTACTGTAACGATAACTGAACCAAACGTTTAATATCAAGAAATGAAATGCATTGCTGTAATGATCTCCAAAGGGATCACAACTGAACGCAACATTTAATATAACCGAATGAAATGCCTTGCCGTGTCGATGATCCAAATGGATCACAACTGAACTAAACGCTTAATATTGTTGTTGTTGTTTAGTCAACTGTCCGAAGACAGGTCTGAACTTCACAAGTTATACCAAAAAGACACCACTTATGAGGTAACTACGCCAGGAGATAATGGGTGGGCAGTGGCCAGTCCCTTTCTCCCTCCATTGCATACATTGCCGATTAGCTACATATGCAATGAAAATATTTGCCGTGACGACCGTCCGCAGGGTTCACAATTGAATTTAAAGCTCAATATCACGGAATGAAATGCATTGCCGTGTCGACCTTCCAAAGGGATTACAACTAACCCATATGGTTAATATTATGGAATTATACTGTACGTCTTGTCGCAACGGTTGTCATAAGAGATCACACCTTAATATCATGAAATGAAATGCTTTGGCATGTCAGTCGTTCAAAGGAATTACAAATGAATTAATGCCTTAATAATCCTATCAGAGAATGAAGAAAAGTTTTTCCGTGTCTATACTTCAGGGGATAACAACTGAAGTGGAAACTTAATATCACAGAATTAAATGATTTGCCGTATCGATCGTCCAGAATATAGGCGGAAAGAGAACCGTTTCCTTGGGGGGCAAAGCAAAACCATAGAATCCCGATATAACGAGGTTACGGGGGATATCATTTACTTCCTCCCCCATTATAGCTTGACCGAGGTACAGTATTTCGGAAAATGATCATTTAATAATAGTACATTATGCAACGAGCCTATAATGATAGTAATTAAAAAGCGAGTATGGATGTTTATGAAACGAGCGCAAGCGAGTTTCATAATTTTCATACGAGCTTCTTAATTACCATTATAGGCGAGTTTCATACGACTTTTTATGCTCGACCATATTTATAACTTGAAATTATTCAGATGTATACATTTTATTTGTATCTGACAAGAACGGTAGTGACCTTGTTCTAGGTCGTGAATTGTGAGATGTGCACAGACGCGAAAGTATTGATTTTTTCCGAGGAACAATAATGTCATTGACCTTGATGCAATCCCGTTAAACTCGATATAACCTTGATTATTGAATTCGACATTGAAAAACAAGATGACAAATTGAATTTATTTACAATTAACGCTAATTATTATAGTAACGGAACATAACCTTCTGCGACAGTATTGGATTTCCAGCCTCCGTGACTTTTCGCTAATTCTCTTTCGATTGCATATCCGATAATAATCGATACTTGCGGTTTCATAACGGTACAAAGCTGACTTGTCATTGGCTGAACACCTGTACTTTAATGAGTAGGTGTACTTCAATGACATGCATTAAAGGACTGCTACCAGGTGTATAATTACTACATTTCGGCATGGTCGAGCATAAAAGTATTTTTGGGGTGCATGTTTCTTACAGTGTTACATCAATATCCACGATTCGGACCGAGTTGTATAGGACTTAGTTGTAGGTCTATTACCAATTGTAATAGGGAATAACCATAGGAAGAGTTATGGGAGTGTATGTATGTGGGGACACTGCCCCCCCAAATTTGTCTGAACTCTTTTTCTATTAACATTACAAAATATTGGATTCAAAAGACTTTTCTTACTTTTGTTTATGAATTGGATATTATTTGTAAATGCTACCATCGTACCATCTTCCTGGAAAATGGCTGTTTTCACAAAAAAATCTTTGGACTATGATTGTTTTATGAAAACTACTAAAAAATTTCCACACCTTTAACATGGGGCTATGGTGTTTTTTGTTTTCACTAACACCTAATTCAGTAGATGGCCGTTGCAGACTTCTAACACAGGAGTACAGGCTGTTACAAAAGAAACATTACAGTACTTCCATTCCTCAAATGAGGTATAGAAATTCTTATATATTCAGAAATGTAAAATGAATATTGTAGCCTAGACACATGATCTGAAGACAGCAATTCGTCAATTTAAGCAGAGAAACTTGATCATAAACAAAGTAAGAAAAGTCTTTTGCATTCAATATTTTCTAATGTTAATAGAAAGAAAAAGATCAATTTAAAAGTAACGTTGAGTGCAGATAAATTTGTGAAATAATATCATATAAATTAGTTTTTATTTTTCAGTCAATCACTTATCATGTTAAGATGGCAGAAATGGATTCTGTTACATCAAGATACAATGTTAATATACGTCACGAATATTTTCGACTTATTTTCAAGTCATCTTCAGGTGATAGTTTTCTAACAAACAAACATTTGAACTATGTGAAATATTATTTAAACACATTTATAAAACACTAGTAAATAGTCTGACCATGCATACTTTACATAAAATGGTTAAATGGCGTACATAGTCTTAAAATTAAATTAACATACAGATAGAAAGCCTTCCAATGAACATAATTATAATACAATATATTGAGAGGCATACAGTGTGCCTGAATTATGAAATTAAAACACTTAAAATTATTATATATAAAACTGGAGACTAGGCTTGTTCTTTATGACGTTCAATGTATTGGAAGACTGTATGAAGTGGATGTAAAAGAAAATCTCTGTCTATTCGGCATTTCTGCCATCATAACATGATAAGTGATTGACTGAAAAATAAAAACTAATTTATATGATAGAAAAAAAAAGTTCAAGACATGTTTGGGAGGGGGCAGCGCATCCCAATACCCCCCCCCCAAAACTCCGCCTATGGTCCAGAACTGTCCGACCTGAAACAAATGCTTAATGCCATGAAATGAAATGCGTTCCCATGACGACCGTCTAAAAAATCACTATATATTATTGAAGCAAGTGCTTAATATCACAGAATGAAATGCGTTGCCATGACGACCGCACTGGGATCGCCGCATTGTTGTGAGAACTGGTTCCGCCCGCGGCGTTGTTCGTGCTCTTCGTGCCGAGCGACTCGGAATTCGACTCTCCCAGCCACCCACGACCCAACAGAGTGACTGACTCACTATCGCAAGTTCAAGGTGTAAGCTTCTCACACGTACAGTATCATTCTCATTCGTTTGGAAATTCGGACTCAGGGGAAATGTACAGTCTCCATCAGTTTTAACCGGATATAACATCACCCACAGTATGTAGCATATGTTAGTGTGAACGACCGTAGGGCAAGCAAGTCCAAACTTCGCTTACCGATAGAAGGCATGCCTGGGATCTCCGAAGCTCATTCTGGGGTTCACGAATATTGTGGATAGGGACATTTTTTCTTCCTTCAGAAGATTTTTTATGTGGTAATATGTAATTAATATCTATTTATTTTTTCTGGCGAAGTTAAGGCCATCAGGCCTTCTCTTCCACTTAGCCAGAAACAAAAGAAGCTGATACAATTTTACAGACTAATATTTAAAGAACACTAATAAAAATGTATATAGTTATACAGGGACATCATTTTAATTTTACTAACATTTTAATATTAATTACAAAATACCTTTAAGAACCGGAAAAGCTTGCTCCCCCCTCCAAGACTGGAGTTCGATGATACTGGCGTAAAACACAAATCACTCTACTAGGTATAGGAAGGAAGAAAATAGTTATCCATTTACGTAAACTAGGAAATATCGCGATTTTGATTATAATTTTATTAGGTTTTTCTTTAACACTGATTAAGAATAAGTGGTTTTACTCAAATGAGTTATCCATGCAGTGTATACTGTCTATAGCACATTAGCGTACAATAAAGAGAAAATTAAATTGAAAAATAATCATAACATGAATATTTAAAACAATTTTGAAAATGGTGCGTTCATTTCGATACAGTTTGAGGTCTTTGTGCATATTATCGCAATAGATTATTGCATCTAAAAGGAAGCCAGTTTCTGTTTTGTACATAGTAACTCATTTTGAAATAAGTACCTACTCTACGTACTGTGAATTCAAGAGCCCGACGAAAAATAAAATTACTCAGAATGTCTTCTACTGTCCGTCCAAGTGGTTATGCCGCAAATTGTAGAAAGGGAGAAATCATGACAGTTATAAATTAACGTTCCCTTTTATTTAAGTTAAATTAAACAGCTGTATTTATTACGTAAACGCAAAAAGAGAAATTTTTTTCAGTAAAAGTCTAAGACAGCCCAGCTTTTACAGATACAAGCAGGTGGGGGAAATCGATGCGATTGTTGCAAACGGACAGTACCTGTGCGAAAATATGATTCAATATTAAAGCTCTTTCGTCACTGGAAAACGCGAACATATTCTGAAGTACTATATCCAGTAACTCAGTACATTTTATATCTAAGGTCTTGGTTCTAATGATCAGTTGGAACTTCCTTAGTAGAAGGGTGGGATGAAGTACATTAAAAACTCAGGTACAATCTAAAAATTGAAGTAAAATAAAATGATGTCCCTATACAAGCACAAGTCGAGTAAAATAATGCGAACATACTAAATAATAATTAAAAAATAATATAAGGCTAGAAGTTACACTCAATGAATATGCAAGCGGTGAGTTTTAATATTACAAATTACAAGAATAACAAATCCAAATGTAAATTATAACTATACAACAGTGAGGAAAATTACATATATACACATATACAAAAAGGAGAATTAAACCTGGATATTGGCATCATCGTGTTTAAATTTTCACTTTTAAATTTCAATATCGTCTCGACAGTTCCTGAGGGAGCTGGATAAAGTTCCAGAAACGAATTGCTGATACTGTGAAAGAGGAAGAATAGTGAGCTGTTTTATGGCAAGGCATAGATAATAAAGGGTCATTTTTAGAACGAGTACCCATGCTGTGATAAGAGGACAAGAAATATGTACGAATGTCTTTGTTGGTACAAGTTTATAAATTCGTGATAGTGAGTATAAGTTATAAATTCGTTCAATTGTTGTTCCTGTGTTATGATTTATTAAACGGTGTAAGACTGCAAAAAGGATATTTTGTCTCGTAATAATGTCTCGAGAGCATTGGCCGTTGTCGGTACGTAGGCCTACAACTTATGAATTCGTTCGATTGTTGACAGCCTTCGTGTGTTCCCGTATTAAAACTATTAAAGAGCGCAACATTCTGAGTTTAAACACAATAACCACAAACATTTTATAATAAGTTTTGTTTCTAATCGATCACTGGCATAAACATCATCATAATATAGGCTAGATGAAGATGAGATTATTTTCCTGTTGCTAATTCTAACAATATGCGGTTTCAAATTCCCCTTATCAGCATGGAGACTCACAATCTCACCGAAGAGGAGGAGGATGAGTTTGTTGAGTTATGACACTGCTTGGAAGAACGTTTAAGTGAATGCCAGCCAGCTTTTTTATTTTTATACTTTCAATAATATATTTAATTTTCAATCCTATGACTTACCATGTTACAAATATTGACTTGTTAATATATAATGTTTATAAAATAACATATTATGAACGTTTTCGCCTATTGCGGCATCATCAGGATTGATTTGTATAGTACGATATCTAACTACTGTTCTCCAACCAGGAGATAAACCGTGAAAGGAATGTTATTTTTGCGTCATCTATTGGAGCGAAGTATATAGATAATATTAGAGTTATAACGTCTGTTTAAAAATCATGCGCTCTCCTGCATATGTTACTTCCTGTATTGAGGGATTAAAAGACCAGGAGATTAACCGTGATCTAATTTTGTAACTAGGGTAGTATAAAAATGTGCATATCAATGTTATTGTTTGTGCTGTGAGACTTAGCCAATAGAGATACCAATACCCACGTATGTGACCTTATGACATCAACATTCATTCACAGCATCACCCCGCTCCCTCTCATTCCCTGGAGACTTTCTCGTGGTTGGAGTACAGTAGATTACGTGATGGAATTGTCATATCATCAAATTTGTATAACAAGTAAATGGGTCACAAGTTTTATGTATATTACACCTGAGGTGTGTGGCTATAAGGGGAAACCTCGAGATGTGTGGATATAAGGAGAAACATTGAGATGATCAGGTGAAGTTCCTGAGTAGCTCAGTCGGTAGAGCGCTGGTGCGTTCAGCCAGAGGACCCCGAATCGATACCCGGTCCCGGAACAATTTTTCCCTTGAAATTATTCAAGTCTGCTTCACAGGAAGCTTCACCCGAAAGCTACATTTGCACAATATGAAACGTAATTACAGAAAGTATAATTCCTACTAATCTTGTCAGTGGCGTGATGGTATATAGTCAATTACTCATCAGGACTGCACGCCACTGGTAGCCTCTTAGATAATGCCATGTGCGCTACTAAACTTGCAGCAGAAGTTGCCAAGCTGTGTTACGATGTAACTTCATAACTGATTACGCACAGGTTCAAGAGTTTGTAAACAATAGCCGCAAGGTCTGATGCGGCCCACTTATGCCAGGAGTTCCATATCGCCCACTCGTATAGACGTAGAGTGTGAACTTCAGTAAACAAGCCATCAGACATATGGAAGACGCTAAAATCACCGTGCATTGAATAACACGGCATCAAATTCTAAAGGTAACGGCATACGTCTGATTGACTGTACCAAAGGTCCAGTGGATGTATAGGTAATACCTTACACAAAGATTTTGTTAATAATAATAATAATAATAATAATAATAATAATAATAATAATTTTGGAACTAAATTCCGAAAAGACAAAGTATATGATTACGTCTCGTGACGAGAATATTGTACGAAATGAAAATATAAAAATAGGAAATTTACCTTTTCAAGAGGTGGAAAAATTCAAATACCTAGGAGCAATAGTAGCAAATATAAATGATACTGGGAGGAAATTAAACACAGAATAAATATGAGAAATGCCTGTTATTATTCGGTTGAGAAGCTTTTATCATCCAGTCTGCTGTCAAAAAATCCGAAAGTTAGAATTTATAAAATAGTTATATTACCGGTTGTCCTTTATGGTTGTGACACTTGGACTCTCACTTTGAGAGAGGAACATAGGTTAAGAGTGTTTGAGAAAAAGGTGCTTAGGAAAATATTTGGGGCTAAGAGGGATTATAGTTACAGGAGAATGGAGAAAGTTACACAACACAGAACTGCACGCATTGTATTCTACACCTGATATAATTAGGAACATTAAATCCAGACGTTTGAGATGGGCAGGGCATGTAGCACGTATGGGCGAATTCAGAAATGCATATAGGGTGTTAGTTGGAAGGCCGGAGGGAAAAAGACCTTTGGGGAGGGCGAGACGTAGATGGGAAGATAATATTAAAATGGATTTGAGGAAGGTGGGATATGATAATAGACAGTAGATTAATCTTGCTCAGGATAGGGACAAATGGCGGGCTTATGTGAGGGCGGCAATGAACTTCCTGGTTCCTTAAAAGCCAGTAAGTAATAATAATAATAATAATAATAATAATAATAATAATAATAATAATAATAATGATAATAATAATTTTATTTTTATTTTTATTTTTAGTGAGTTATTTTACGACGCTGTATCAACATACGAATACCCACGTAGTCATTTTTTAGTGAGTCACTGAATTATTCGGACACGAACGCTATAAGTGCACTAAGGACATTTGTCTCTTTACACATAACTTTTTGGAAGGAAAAATGTAATTCTTTACTCTTGTCACATGTATACAATCATATCTTAGTGAAAAATACGCGTTAATATTTATAAACAGAAATAAAATTTACAATAAATTAAAACTTAAGCCATTCTTTGGTTAACAAAATTATTCGGACACTGGACATCTTTATAAGTGAAATTAGTTCTGTATACGTACAAAAACAATATTCAATACCTGGTTGGCCTCCCTTTCATTTTTATAACCTCTGCTAATCGTTCAGACATACTTTGCACTAATATTCTTGTGTAAACCTTGCACAATTTTTGCCATTCTTCCTGAAGCCTCTCCTTAAGATGTTGTTTTGATTTTATCAGGAGTTTTCCTCACTTGTTTTTCCAACCTGTCCCATAAATGTTCAATCACATTCATGTCTGGAGACTGCGGAGGAGGATGGAGTACCTTGGGGCAGTGGTACAGCGACCAGATTTGTACAGTATAGGACGTATGCTTGGGGTCATTATCTTGGTAGAATGCGAACCGGTCATGAATCCCCTTTTTTTCGCACTTTGTTGTAGATTATCCTTCAGGAGTTGAAGGTATGAATACTTGTCCATTTTTCCGTCAATGAACACTAGATTGCCATCTCCGCTTGCGGACATACACCCCCATACCATTACGCTGCCGCCACCATGCTTAACTGTTGCTTGCATATTTTGCTCGCTAAACTCTTCATTGGGTCTTCGCCATACTGTAATCTTGCCATCTGATCCGCTGATATTGAATTCACTCTCGTCTGAAAAGGTAACTCGATTCCACCAATCCTGATCCTTTTCTAGCTACTCTTTGCGAACAGTAGTCTTTTACTCTTGTTTATTTTGTTGATGTAGGGCTGGTTTCTTGCCACCCGGCCATGAAAATTGTTTCTCCTGAGAACTTTTCTAACAGTCTCGGGATGGACTTCTTTCCCTAGTTCTTCATTGACCTCAGAAGCAATTCTTGGAGCACTTAATCTAAAAGGATTTTTTTACCTTCCGTATTATTAACCTTCTTCTCGCATAGAAAATGTCCTTGGACGTCCTGAGTGAGGACACGATTCAAGACTGTCTTCAGAACGTTTAACAATATCCGCCACTGTGCTCTTCATCTGTTATTATATCGGCTATGTATCGGTAGGATTTTCCCTTGCATGGTGGAAGACCACTAACTGACGCTGCTCGAAGGTACTGTCTTTTCCTCTTGCCCCCATTTGTTTCTATCCACTACACAATACTGATCTAATGAAGGCAACACTGTTACTGACTGTTCGTGTATTGAGAAACATTATTCTGTATATTGCAGACAACGTTTGTGGTCTCTGATTGGTGTCCGAAAAATTATGTTGATGTCATATTATGACGTATACGGGTTCGAACCCCACTATTGCTTCCTAATCAAAGTATAAATATACATTAAACCCATTGTGTACTATCTTTGAAAAGGAAACTTTCCAACAGATCACTTAAAATTCTTTATTTATACTTTTTATACATGTGAGACTATTTAGTAATAAATGGGCATTGTCCGAATAATTTAGTGATTCACTGTATCAGGTTATTAACGTCTGAATGACATGAAGGTGATAATGCCGGTGAAATGAGTCAGGGTCCAGCACCGATAGTTGGGAAGCATTTGCTCATATTGGGTTGAGGAAGGTGGGATAAAATCAACCAGGATTAATCTTGCCGAACCGGGATTAGAACCCGGGCTTACCTGGTCTCGCGACAATGAACCGTTTTACTTCAGTAAGTATGGAATAATAATAATAATAATAATAATAATAATAATAATAATAATAATAATAATAATAATAATTTTAATTTAATTTTTATTTTTAGTGGGTTATTTTACGACGCTGTATCAACATATCAGGTTATTAACGTTTGAATGAAATGAAGGTGATAATGTCGGTGAATGAGTCAGGGTCCAGCACCAATAGGTACAAGCATTTGCTCATATTGGGTTGAGGGAAAATCCCGGAAAAACCTCAACCAGGTAACTTGCCGAACCTGGATTCGAACCCGGGCTACCTGGTTTCGCGCTAACCTTTTTACTTCACAGGTGTGTAATAATAATAATAATAATAATAATAATAATAATAATAAAATAATAATAATAATACCAGCCTCATGGTCTAGTGGTCAGAACTTATGGCTACACTTCATGTCTTCGTCCATGGTCTGGAAATTAAGTTAAGTTTAGATTTAAGACCTCTCCTGACGCCAAATATTCATGGTCCTCCTATCATATCATCGGGGCAGCGTAACTCCGCCTTCCAGGCGTCCCAGCCTCAGAAGAGAGTTACAAATAAGCCATTGCCAGGAGAGACCAGAAATGTCGAATGACAACCTGGTGGCATTGGGGGAAAATATTATTATTATTATTATTATTATTATTATTATTATTATTATTATTATACTGAGATGTTACAAATGATGAAAGGAAAAACGGTGCATCCCGCCCGAACAGTTTTTGTCTAATATAAAATCTATTTCAAACCGCTGAAATTGAAATCCGAATATTTATATAACTGGTCATATTACGACTCTTTATCAACTGCTATGTTTATTTAGCTTCAGAATGAGTTGGAGGTGATAATGCGGCGATATGAGTCCAGGGTCCATCGCCGAAAGTTACCCAGCATTTGCTCTTAATGGGATGACGAAAAACCCCGGAAAAACCCCAACCAGGTATCTAGTCCCAACCAGTATTTGAACCGGGGCCCGCTCATTTCACGGTCAGGCATGCTAACAATTACTCCACAGCGGTGAAATAAACCTGGATCTTCGGGGTGTAGACGACGCTATCTTTCAGCTACCGAAGTACCTAACGTAAAACGTTTTCATAAGAAAATTAAACAACACAATAAGAAAGGTGAACAATAAAATTCTTTACTGAATAAAGAGGTTACAATTTTCATTATTTGTTATCATCAGCATAACATAAATATTATACAGGGATATCATTTTATTTTTACTAACATTTCTAATATTAACCTGGCTATACCTTTGGATTAACGGTTGAGAACAGGAAACACCGTTTGCTACTCCTTTCCACCACTGGAGTTCGATGATACTGGCGTAAAATAAAAACAAATCAATTTACTAGGCAGGCCGTATAGAAGGGAAGAAAAGTAGTTCATCCATTTACATAAACTAGGAAATATCGCGATTTTGAGTTTGATAATTTTCATTAGGTTTTTTGTTTAATCAAAATACAGTATAATATTAAGAATAAGTGTTTTACTCACGAACTGAGATATCCATTCGGACGTATTCATTATGCAGTGTATATTATACTGACTACAGCACATTAGCGTACAGTATGAAGAATGAAGTTAAGTTGAAAAATAATCATAATATGGATATTTAATCACATTTTTGAAAATGGTGGCCGTTCATTTCGATACAAGCTTCAGTTCTGTTGTGCATATTATCGCACTATAGACTATTATACCTAATTCCAATTACTGTACCAGTTTCGTGTTTCGTACTAGTAACTCATGTTAAAATAATTCTGTACACACTCTATAAAAGAGTACCTTACGTACCGCAAATTCAATCTTCACTTCTGCCCCATCCGAAAAAGTAAAATTACTCAGACATTCTATCTACTGTCCGTCCAAGTCGCAGGGACGTAGAAAGGGAAAAAAATCACGTGACAGTTAATTACTTAGCGAGTCCCTTTTATTTAATTTATTTTAAACAGTTGTATAATATTACGTAGACGTCCAATTCCTAACAGAAATTAATGTTTTCAGAAAAGAGCTAAGACAGCCCAGCCACTAGCCTTTACAGAGGGGCGAGCAGATGCAGGTGGGAGAAACCGGGATGCGACTTAGGCAAACGGGCGACAGTGCCTGTGCGAAAATATGATTCAATATTGAACGCTCTTTCGTCACCGGAAAACGCGAACACATTTCTGGAACGTACTATATTCACTAACTCAGTACAGTTTACTTTGACTGTAAGGCTAATTTGACTGCATACGCGGCCTTGGTTCTGTATGGAGGACGGTTGGAAGAGGGGGGTGGGAGTGAAGTACCGGTACATTCAAAAACTCAGGTAGAATAAAAATTGAAGTAAAAATAAAATGATGTCCCGGTAAAAACCCAGCGGAGCGAAATTAGATTCTCGACAGAATCGGTTACATTTCTCTTCTTCTTAATGGAACTGATGTATATTCTTTGTCTTGTTTCTGAATGGTATGATCTTTCTAACCACAGAAGTAGGAAAAGCCGCCAAGTACAAACTCTAGTGCTGCATATGTAGCTGAAGCTGGTCTTTCATCCAGGCGGCCCGGATTCTATCCCCGGCCAGGTCGTGATGGAATTTGTGGTAGTCTCGCCTACGGAACGGAACTTTGCTCTTTTAGGAGCTGAGACAGGATGGTCCACCTGCCAGCGTCGGATTCACGAATGCCACTCAGGCCACCTGTTGGATTTGGACAATCATCACATATATAGAGCGTACCTAATTGTACGGACCTGTCCTAGGTCCAGCTTTCGTAAAGCCAAGCCAAGTCTAGTGTAGGCCCGGGAAGCCAACGGACACTTATTATCCTGATCACAAAATATCTATTGCTTACCCGCCCCTTTTTGTTGCTAGGCTTCGAGTATAAACATGAACACGAAGCTGAAAGAAGAGTTTAAGCATGTTATCCTTACTTAACCTCTTACTTGGCAATAACAGGACACATCCAAACAACCAGCATCAATTTACTTTAAAAATTCTTGGAATTATTTATGGCAAAGCGCATGTGAGCTTATGATATTTATTATTTTCAGACAAAATCGTTTAGGCTTGCTACTTAGCACGGTGAGCTTGACGGTGAATGAAACAATGTATAAAAACCATTCTCTTGTAAAAACCGCTTAATCTTTCCAATGAATCTACACACGTACCCTTCACAATCTTTCCAATGAATCTATGCACGTACCTGTCACTGACGTAGCTTCGTCTGCAGCAAAACAATTTAGCTTTTTATTTTCCAAGTTCAAATTGTTAACCATTTCACCCACAGCTTCAAACACATCACCTGTAGTATGCCTTAAAAAAAACGATATCCAATAATTCTTAGACAGACAGACAGACAGACAGACAGACAGACAGACAGACAGGTAGATAGATAGATAGGATAGGTAGATAGATAGATAGATAGATAGATAGATAGATAGATAGATAGATAGATAGATAGATAGATAGATAGATAGATAGATAGATAGATAGATAGATAGATAGATAGATAGATAGATAGATAGATAGATAGATAGATAGATAGATAGATAGATAGATAGATAGATAGATAGATAGATAGATAGATAGATAGATAGATAGATAGATAGATAGATAGATAGATAGATAGATAGATAGATAGATAGATAGATAGATAGATAGATAGATAGATAGATAGATAGATAGATAGATAGATAGATAGATAGATAGATAGATAGATAGATAGATAGATAGATAGATAGATAGATAGATAGATAGATAGATAGATAGATAGATAGATAGATAGAGGTGGGTGGGTGGGTGGGTGGGTGGGTGGGTGGGTGGGTGGGTGGATGGATGGATGGATGGATGGATGGATAGATAGATAGATAGATAGATAGATAGATAGATAGATAGATAGATAGATAGATAGATAGATAGATAGATAGATAGATAGATAGATAGATAGATAGATAGATAGATAGATAGATAGATAGATAGATAGATAGATAGATAGATAGATAGATAGATAGATAGATAGATAGATAGATAGATAGATAGATAGATAGATAGATAGATAGATAGATAGATAGATAGATAGATAGATAGATAGATAGATAGATAGATAGATAGATAGATAGATAGATAGATAGATAGATAGATAGATAGATAGATAGATAGATAGATGATTAAATAAATAATTGGAATTGAGAGCCTTCATACATTTTGTAACGTTTTGAAAGCCAAGAGCACTTGATTCAATTTTCTTCTATCCCGTGTTGCTGATCCAAGTGGAATGACTGCGGACTGACCTGTAAGAATGCCACCCCCTGCGGGTAGGAGACAGTGAGCATTGACTGAACTGACGTCACGTGTTGGCGTGCTGCTATGGAATCGTGATTTGTGATTTTCTTCATTCTACAGAGAACAATCGCCCATGTGCTTCACTGCATGACTTATCATACTTGTACAGCATGTATATTATAATGTTGGAGTCATCCTCTGCATGCGTTCATTTAGGTCCCAAGTTTGCGGTTCGATCTTGCTGTTACATTTATTTAAGGAGCGACAAAAATACTAACATGATTTAACAAATCAAGAGAAAATAGAGTAACATAATACAGACCGAAAGAACAATCTAATGGATAAAGAAAGAAAGGAACAAACGAATGAAATAACGAACGGATTAAGGAAAGAAAGGATAAACGAGTAAAAGAACGAATGGGTGAATAAAAGACAGAACAAGCTACTGAAAGTACAAACGGATGAAGGAAAGAAACAACAAATGTATCAAAGAACGAACAGATGAAGGAAATAACAAATTAATGAAAGAATTTATGAATTAAGGAAAGAAAGAACAAACTAAGACATAAAAAGAATAAATGGATGAGGGAAAGAAATAACAAACTAATGAAATGACGAATGAATGAAAGGAAGAAAGAACAGCCGAATGAACGAATGGATGAACAAAAAATGAACAAAATAAGGAAAAAAAGAACAAACAAATGAAAGAAGCAAAGAACGAAGAAACGAATGAATGAATGGAAGGACGAATGGATTAAGGAAAGAACGAATGGATAAAGGAAAGAAAGAACAAACTAATGAAAGAACGAATTGATCATCATTATCATCCTTCACGAATTAGGCCTCTGTAGACCTGTTTCGGCCCCATCTAGCAGTCTTCTTAAAGGTCTTCCTGGTCGACGATGTCCTTTAGGTTTATACTACATCATAATTTTTGGGATTCTTGAATTTTCCATTCTTCTTACATGATCTAGCCAATTGAATTTGCATCTGCTGATTTTTTCTGCTACTGACTCTACTTCTAATTGTTCTAAAATTTCTTCATTCCTTTTTCGGTCTAAAAGAGTATATCCTGCTGTCCTCCTGAAAAATTTCATTTCCGTTGCTTTGATTTTGTTCATGTCTTTTTCTTTAATGTCCAAATCTCGCTTCCGTATAAAAGGGAGGGTAATGCTAGTGTATTATATATTTTTATTCTTGTAGGTTTTTGTACTAATTTAGCTTTTAATGTATTGTTTATTATACCTAGAATTTGTGTAAATTTGGTACTTTATGAAGGAAAAAAATAACAAACGAATGAAAGAAATAACAAATGAAAGGACGAATGGGTGAAGGAAAGGAAGAACTGGTGAAGGAAAGAAAGAAGGAATAACTGAAAGAACGAATTGATGAAGGAAAGAATGAACACACTAATGGAAGATAGAATGAATGAAGAAAAGAAAGAATTAACTAATGAAAGGACGAATGGATGAAGGAAAGAAAGAACAAACTAACGGAAGACAAAACGAATGGATGAAGGAAAGAAAGAACAAACTAACGGAAGACAAAACGAATGGATGAAGGAAAGGAAGAACAAACTAACGGAAGACAAAACGAATGGATGAAGGAAAGGAAGAACAAACTAACGGAAGACAAAACGAATGGATGAAGGAAAGAAAGAACAAACTAACGGAAGACAAAACGAATGGATGAAAGAAAGAAAGAACAAACTAACGGAAGACAAAACGAATGGATGAAGGAAAGAAAGAACAAACTAACGGAAGACAAAACGAATGGATGAAGGAAAGAAAGAACAAACTAACGGAAGACAAAACGAATGGATGAAGGAAAGAAAGAACAAACTAACGGAAGACAAAACGAATGGATGAAGGAAAGAAAGAACAAACTAACGGAAGACAAAACGAATGGATGAAAGAAAGAAAGAACAAACTAACGGAAGACAAAACGAATGGATGAAGGAAAGAAAGAACAAACTAACGGAAGACAAAACGAATGGATGAAGGAAAGAAAGAACAAACTAACGGAAGACAAAACGAATGGATGAAGGAAAGAAAGAACAAACTAACGGAAGACAAAACGAACAAATGCATGGATGAAGGAAAGAAAGAACAAACAACTGAAAGAACGAATGGATGAAGGAAAGAACAAACGAATGGAAGCACGAGTAAGTGAAGGAAAGAAAGAACTGGACGAAGAAAAAAAAAAAAAGAAAGAACAAGTTAATTAAATAATAAATGAATGAAAGAACATATGAATTACTCAATGAAGGATTGAAATTACGAGCAAAGGAAGGAATTATATGTAGAGGAAAGAATGATTTCATTACATTGGTGTATGAATTATTGACCGAATGAGTGAATGAATGAATGACTGTCCGTACATTGAACTGTATTGGTCACCCTCACGTTTCCCTGTCCTGGTCGTTACGTTAAATCTTGTAATAACATAATTAGGGAGGGCGGACTGCGATATTCTGCCCTCCGGACGGCAGTATCAATTTTCGGAAGACTCATTAACAGCCCTCACACAGGACTCAGTCGATAATGAAACCGCCTAGTCCACAAGAGATACCTAAAGCCGATTGATTCTATGCCCCAGCAACATTTGTAAGAACCAATAATAACTGAATTCGAATTATTTTAACTTACAGAGTCTGACACGTGTGACCAGACAAATACGAGAAGCGCCAACGATAATGAATTCCGGATGGGTTCGCACAAGTGCAAATTGTTAAAAATCAATATTGGGAAACCACTGTCAGTCTGTGAACTACCTCGTGGTGATTATTTGTCGTGAAATATTGGTTGAAAATGAGCAATGTAAACAGGGGCGGCTTTGAAGGAGGGCTGCAGAGCTGCAGCACCCCACACATTTGTGGCTCTTGTCTTGTTTTATGTTGTGAAATACATTTATTATACAGTCTCTATTTACAGGCTCGAATTTTTTAAATTTCGCTCTCATTGACATGCACGCAATCGTTAGTGAAGTCACTTCCTTCCCTCGTGCTGCCAGAGCGAAGCCAGAGACCAGAACTATGGGTGAAGTCACTTCCTCTCCTGGAGCTGCCAGTCTCGTCTCGGATGCTTTGCGCGTTAGTTTTACCCTCCCCTGCTACCCCTGACCATGAATCCAGAGTTTCCAGGAGCTGCAAAATTTGCAGCAGCTTGTCAGTAGCGCGCAGTTTTAAATACATTTTCTTTAATGCTGTGGGTATAACAAGTGCAATAGTGTTTAATTCTGTACAATATTTACAGTCTATTCAGTTCAGTACCTTAACAATTCAGGATAAATGTGAAATTAAGTGCCCATCAGTTGACTCTCATAATGGAAAGAGCCGCTAAACAAAATAGCCTACAAAGCTCGCATATGTTTTGCTAATTTATCTAGTATCCCTGCTTTCTTCTCTCGATCTCGACACAGTCTGTATTAGATTAATGTGTTCCAAAGACAATTCCATCAGCTGGGGCAACAAGATGGAGTTTTAAAATAAGAACAGTAAATGTTATTCATGAGAAGAAGGAGTCATTACTAGAATGTTTTTAAACTATAATGGAATCTGAAACATCTTACATCACAATAAATGAGGCAAGCGCCCTGGTGCGTACTCTTGAATATCCTGAATTCAATTTCTGGCTCAGTTTTTTTTTTTCATTTATTGATGTATCATGTAGATATATTATACAACCAACTACAACATCACCAATTAAATATTTCTAAGGTTCAAATCTACATATAAAAAAATTTAAATTATGGTTTATTTAACGACACTCGCAACTGCAGGGGTTATATCAGCGTCACCGGTGTGCCGGAATTTTGTCCCGCAGGATTCTTTTAAATGCCAGTAAATCTACTGACATGAGCCTGTCTCATTTAAACACACTTAAATGCCATCGACCTGGGCCGGGATCGAACCCGCAACATACTATGCTACCGAGGCCGACTCTGCATATCAAGCTTTCTTAATGTCATACAGACAATACGGAACAGTGCACAGTTGAGCAGCGAGATCTGTGAAAATGAAAACCTAAAAAGCGTCGTAAGGTCGAAGGGATTCAGACAAGGGTTGCGGCAGCCAAGGGAGTGTCTGACCTCATTATCATACAAGCTAACACCCGATTCCATTTCATAGATCATCTGATATTATCTTCTCTTCTGTGTCAAGAACAATTTGAATGCTACAAAAGCTCATTTCGTTAAAATGACCTAAATGTATGTGTGAAGCTTTTTCCAATGTTCAATAAAGACAAACTAAAAACGGAACTCACTGTGTTGTATCAGAGACAAGAATTCAGAAATATCAGTAACGCAGTCAAGCTCTTGCAGTTTCTTCTATCTGAGAACTTGCAGGTCTCATTTTCAGAAGTTGTGAAACTACGACGCATAGCTATCACCATACCAATGACAACTTCAGAACCAGACGTTGCTTTTCGTGTTTGAAGAGAGTAAAATCCTATCTCAGAAATACGATGAGAGAAGAGAGACTGACCGCATTAGCTATGTTTTCCATTGTAAAGACTATGTTAAACGACATATCGGATTTTAATAAGAAGATGATTCAAAAGTTTGCAACCTACAAGACAAGGCGCATGGAACTAATCTTTAAATCAGGTAAGTTGCATGGTTTACTTTTGTATGCAGTCCCCTGAATTCAATACCCACGAGCCGCCATTGAATGTAAATAATAATTGCGCCAGCTGTAACTTGCGAGCGAACTAAAACAAAAGATGCACTCTGTAACTTCTCGTGTCGTTCTCTTTCACGATAGTTCAGGTGCTCACATCGGACAACGCACGTTGGAGCTGCTCTTAAGTTACAAGTTCCACAATCCACCGTACGGGCTATTCCATATGAAATCGATCAGTAAAAAACCTCGCATTTTTAATACTCTAATTTTTCCCTATTTATACAAGGTGCCGAGGAGAGTGCATTTTCAAAAATATACTATCGAAAGTCAAACGGTTTTCGTATTATTGAGCGACAAATTTAGCGTATTTTATAAAAAAGCCTCTTTCAGCACTCAGAACTCTGGAACCATTTACTGCAGAACATTGGACGAGAGCTCATTTTGAAGCTGACATTTGGTAGGTTATGTTAAGAAGTAATCCTTATTTTTATTGTATACAGAGAGACAGATAATCTGATTTTACTTACTTTTAGGCTTTTTGCCAATTTGTAAAAATGTAAAAAAATATTGAGAAAAAACCTTGCATTATTAGGAGGGATTCGGCATTGTTTCGTTAGTGGTACGGCAATAAGTTTCAAGAGTATTAAATAGATTATTTTCACACGCCAGACTTGAACGGCGCAGTACCGCACGCACTGACCGAGAGCTGAAGATAAGCGAGCGTTGAGCGGCATTTTACTCCTGTGTTTATGAAACTCTGTGATAAAGTTAGCACAGCCATGACTGCTAGACGACACATCACGTGTTCATGTCTCCTGGCCTTGCTAATTAAATTAATAAAATTATTAATTTTGTTCCGACGGTTGAAAATCGCTTTCTATGTGTGGCGGTCGCAGCGTTCGCGAGACTTCATAACGATGAGTAATCTCAAACGTTCGTCTCCCTGACCTTGATCGCGCAACATTCTGTACGACGGGAGAGCCTACCTGCTGAGCTCCTTTGTTCCGGCGAGTTATTTTTATTAAAAACTGACATGATATTTAAGTCACCATTCTGAAATGTTCACAGTGGAATCAATATACTCTAAAGAATTAAACACATGTTTTTTCGTCTGTAAAAATGAATTACATTTTGTATTCTATATATTTTAAAATTATTTTACGGTGGGTAACTATTTAAAAAATTATATATATATTTTTTTCACTTTAAGGGCATTTATAAACAACGCTCTCCTTTTTCGAATGGCATTGAAATCATTTTATCATCTTCCTTTACATAGTAAGAAAACTTCAATGAATGAAACCGAGTTCTTTGTTAAACTAATATTTTAAATTCTGATTGCTGCCAACTATGAAAGATATAAATTTAGTATTGCTTGAAATTCATATTTAGAACATACAAAATAACCTACTACAATATTTTTAACTTTTGAGACATCATGGTTCAAAAACATACTTTTTGCATGGAATGACTCCTATATTAAATGAATAATCAGTAAAACTATTGAGGAGAGTTATTAACAGGAGAACTGAGTGAGTCACTCATGGAAATCTTCATCCGCCGGATTAATAACAGGATATATAAAGACACAAAGAATAATAATAATAATAATAATAATAATAATAATACTAATAATAATAATAATAATAATAATAATAATAATAAAAACAGTAGTTCCACTACATGGCGGCTGGGTAGCCATATTAAAAACAACATACGTAAAGACACAAATCGACTAAGACGCTTGCTTGCCTATTCGGAGATGCGCTCGGGCGTGGGTTCTATTCCCACTTGGTCTGATTACCTGGTTGGGTTTTTTCAGAGGTTTTCTCCAACGGTAAGGTGAATGTCAGGTAATTACGGTGAATTTTGGGCCTCATGTTGCGAAATGCCATCTTGCTGTCACCAATGCCATCGACGCTAAAAAAACCAGTAATTGATACAGGGTCGTAAAATAACAAAATAAAAAAGAGACACAAACCATAATAAGCTTATTTAGCGATAATTACTTCCACTTGGCGGCCGGGTAACTCAGTTGGTAGAGCAACTGGCTACGGACTGGAAGGTCCGGGGTTCAATTCCAGGCGGTGACGGAATTTTCTCGTTGCCAAACTTTAGAACGGCCCCGAGGTTCACTCAGCCTCCTATCAAATTGAGTAGCGGGTCTTTCCCGGCGGTAAAAGGCGGTCGGAATGTGACGCCGACCACACCACCTCAGTGCCTCCAAGTGCCTTCATGGCATGTGAAGAGACTGCCTTTATCTTTTACTTCCTCGATTTCAATTCGGTCCCTTCACTGTTTTCGATATTATTTTCTTCCTTCTCTAGTGCCAGAAACCTCACTTTCCCTTAAAATGGTCGACTGTTTAAATGGCGGTAGTTGTAGGGTAAAGTTGCCTAATGCCGTGATATCCCTAACTCCGTGATACATTTTTTTCACTATCACGGGATTGGGTATCTTGCTTGAAAGTTCACCGATGTCTCAGAAGTAGCTGAAAGATGCACTCTTGCGAGAAAGATGTCTGGCGCTATGATCGAACGGCAAAGCTTTGACTGACATTCAGTTTTAAAAAAGTAACACTGGATTAGGGGTATCACGGCATTAGGCAACTTTACCCTACTGTTCTGTGTCCACCCATCCGGGTCCTCATCACATACGTAGTAGTTGCTTCACGTTTCTCTCTTGACCGTGCTAAGGTGATTTAGATTCGGCGACACATGCATCACGACTCCAATCGAATCTGATGCTTCACGTTTCTGTGGTCTCCCATCCAGGTCTTGACCATATACATAGGTACTTGTCTTTCTGCGAACCGGATCGTCGTTGAGAGACACTAAGCTTGCCAATGCCGATTCTTCTTCTAACAGTCCCGCCCGCACCTTTCTGATCACTACACATACTCATCCTTCTCTCACTCGACGTCTATTTCTCGAGAACACTTCTTGGTAACGGATCCAACAGATACGTTTACCGTTTTCCTTCCTCTACTTTCCCTTATGATGGAGTCGAGATGTAGTTCCGAAACGTTGGGTATTTCTACATCTATGACACGGTGCAAATATCAAAAAGCCTCGCATCACGTTGATCACCATGAAAGTTTCAAATCTTACAAGGCATTCAAAAGTTCGTGCCATGTTATATGTTTCTCAATTGTAGTAGAATTTCATAGAGAAATGAACAATAAATGTAAGAGAGTTTTATTATAATAAACTATTCGTGTTATTGTCTTATTTTTCTGTTTATGCTAGTCCAACTCTTACTTTTCGAACGGCTCTTCTATGTCAGTTTTCTGCTACGGCTCAAATGGTAAAGTATCCAACTGCAAACTAGCTATGTAATTGGGTTAGGTTGTAACATGTCAATTAAAATGCAGGAACAGGCATTTCGGTACTGAAACACGGAATTTTTAATTAAAATCCCAGCTGCCTCTAGTTTTACTTTTTCTGCTAGTTTATACTTCACGCTACATATGTTTACTACTTGCACCAATGTAACTTGTTATACAAAAATTAACCGGAAATAGAAAGCATTTTGTCGTAACTAGACATCGGATTTATATGCACTAAAAATATCTAAAATATGCACTAAACATGCACTTACTTACTTACTGGCTTTTTAAGGAACCCGGAGGTTCATTGCCGCCCTCACATAAGCCCGCCATTGGCCCCTAACCTGAGCAAGATTAATCCAGTCTCTATCATCATATCCCACCTCCCTCAAATCCATTTTAATATCATCCTCCCATATACGTCTCGGCCTCCCTAAAGGTCTTTTTCTCTCCGGTCTCCCAACTAACACTCTATATGCATTTCTGGATTCGCCCATACGTGCTACATGCCCTGCCCATCTCAAACGTCTGGATTTAATGTTCCTAATTATGTCAGGTGAAGAATACAATGCGTGCAGTTCTGTGCTGTGTAACTTTCTCCATTCTCCTGTAACTTCATCCCGCTTAGCGCCAAATATTTTCCTAAGCACCTTATTCTCAAACACCCTTAACCTATGTTCCTCTCTCAGAGTGAGAGTCCAAGTTTCACAACCATAAAGAACAATCGGTAATATAACTGTTTTATAAATTCTGTCAGATTTTTGGACAGCAGACTGGATGATAAGAGCTTCTCAACCGAATAATAACACGCATTTCCCATATTTATTCTGCGTTCAATTTCCTCCCGAGTGTCATTTATATTTAATACTGTTGCTCCAAGATATTTGAATTTTTCCACCTCATCGAAGGATAAATCTCCAATTTTTATATTTCCATTTCGTAAAATATTCTGGTCACGAGACATAATCATATACTAAGTCTTTTCGGGATTTACTTCCAAACCGATCGCTTTACTTGCTTCAAGTAAAATTTCCGCGTTTTTTTGTCATAACTCTACATCGGATTTATATGTACTGAAAATATCTAAAATATGCAGGCATTTATGCTGTCAAAATCTTTAAAATATGCTCTATCATTTCGAAAATATGCATTAAACATCCACTAAAAATTTTAATTTTAGGCTTATGCATTTTGGTACATGATTTCTTAGACATCATTCTGGTCGTTGTAATTTGATTTGTAGTACACAATTATTTTCTTCAAATGCTCAGGGGTAAGCGTATGACGGGTATCACTTAACACAAGATGTATGCTGAGAAGGACCTTTCCACGTCTACAGATGTCACTGAACAAAATTTGAAAGCACTTACTAGTTCTGGGGAAATTTCTTCTGGAAGCACAACGTTTCCACCTTGAAGATATTTATCCACAGAACACGTAACTTTAATGTTAGGATTTATCCTTAAAACAGTACACAATTTACCACTTAATTTTTCTGCATACTTTAAAGAAGCACTCTGAAGTTTACTCTAAACCTCTTGAAGACTGATAAAGATTCATGTAAAGACAAACCACATTTTTCGAGTTTTTTTTTTTTTTGTGGCTTCAACTATAACTTTGAAATCTGCTTTAATCAATATTAGAATATTCTGTGAATGTTGAATTGACAAAGCTCCAATTGCATTTAGCTCACCAACGAATTCTTTAACTGCACTGAAATTATCTGAATAGAGAGAGCAGCTTCAATCCACTGCTATGTCACAGAAAGTATAACATTTACCGTAAGTTACGTAAATAAAACGCCAAATTTTTTAACTATACCGATAATATAGTAACTGATATTTAATATCTGTTGTTTAATATCAGTTAGCCTATCATAGCTTACGAAACAGTAATACAGTCGGTATTTGTTCGAATCAGTATTAACAGCCAGGTAACTACAGGCCGAGGCACAGTTACCAGTTGAAGCACGGATAACTGTAAAGATGACGATAACTGTTGTTTCGGAAACTCGTTTCAAACATATCAGCGCGTTAAATCGTAGATAACTCTGTATGTACAGGTAACTGTCTTTCCAGAAACCGGGCATAGGTCTAACTACGATATTATGTACACATAAAATTGGACAGTTTTTTGTGTTGAGTAGAACATTTTGCAAATGAGAATCATATACAAAAAGTTTGCCTAATTTGAGAAAAATTATTATTTTTTTATATTTTTCTGATTCGCATGCAAATTCACAGATACGAATTATCACTTCTTAGTCATCGATAATAAAGCTCTTATTAAATACGAATAGCAGGATAAACTGAAGTGCATTATACAGTTCTGTCCTACAGTCGTACTGTATACCATATATCTCATTTGGAATGTAATCGACGGATATTCATAGACTATTTTAAAAGTAAGAAGATGGACAATAACTTTATTTTGGGATGATGACAGAGGAATTGCAGTATCTTTACTTTTAACGTGGTGTAACGAAACAAATATGACGAGGTGGTGGTGGTGGTGGTGACAACGACGACGATGTGGGGTGATGACAGAGGAAATGGAATATTCTGAGAAAGACATAACGTAATACCACAAATTTGATTTGGACTCGACGGGATATGAATCCTGATAATGAGGTAATAATGTAGGATATCTGGAAGTACTCAATGGAAACGAGATTTTTCCGAGGAAATTACAGAACTCACAAATTCCAGTTGGACTCACCGGGATTTGAATCCAAGTCTAGCGTAGAAAACCGACAGTCTATTCAGTTAACAGAGCGCCTACTTTTCCTACATTTATATAGTTTGTAAAAAAACAGCCAAAAACAAATGATTGCATTATTGATCGCCAAGACTACCAATATTGCAGTTCCAGGGATAACAAAGGAGCAGCGTAAGCGCAAGATCTTCTCGTTTCCTAGCAACGGATGTCTCCGCACATATTAAACCGGTACAAGATGTGCCCATAATTTGGAAGTCATTCCACAGCTGTGCAAGTGTTACTGTAGCGAGCAGCTGGCACCGATGAGAGGAAATCTAGCACGCAGAGGTCAAGAGCCCGTGAAGAACAAGGAATCGGCCCTCCATGGTCGATCATCCTGAGAGTATTGCCATGTTGCGTCTTGCTTCACCTGACTCTTTGATTTGGTCGCTCAATATAGAACTCATGAACCAATTTACGTACTTAAAAAAATAGAGTAGAGATGTCCAAAACTGTGTAACGTCATTTCGTTCCCTATCTCGCATCGTTCATGTTTTGCACTAAACATTCATTAAGTTGGAAGATTTCTATATGAGATTTATCACTTCAATGGTACGTTGTGATGTACATAGTTTTCAATTTATTTTGAAATACGGTTTGTCCAACGTTTCGGAACTATACACATTGCATTGTACGGCGGATAGTAGATTTTCCAATCCTGAGTGTCGAGTGCAAGTAGGTTTTGTGATCGGCAAAGGCGGTGTTTGGAGCAGATTATTAAGCGATACTATCTTCTATCTTGTTACAGATTACGGTAAAATATATACTGTAGCTACTTCAATATGATGCACCGCAGGAGACAAAGTAATCTAGAGATTCTGCTGTTACTCCTAGAGGATTCGCCAGCGTCAATATGATAGATCAGTGTTTCTCAAACTAAAGTATGCCCTTATGGTCCTTCATAAAAGACAGAAGAAAAATAAAATTCAAACGAACTGCGTATCACACTATAGCTGAAAATCTCAGAGTTTGTAAATGACACATAGCAATCGCCTTTCACTTTTTCTCCCAGTACAGACATTTTATAAAATTTATTTACCCTACCCGTCTATCGCCTACCCACTCTACTCTCAGCAACAAAAGGGATTTAAAGCACTATGAACGTGGTGTTTCTCGCCATATTTTCCTGCACATCTGCCGCCGTGCCTGTAACCCAGCTAGGAACCACCCGAATTCATAACAGGACCAGAGTACTGAACCTTTTCATGTATTTATGACTTTCTTAATAGTTTTGCCGACACCCAGTCTGCACATTCAAATGGTCACGTACACCAGTAATGGAACATGCAAAATTACATCTTTACTTGTTGAAAATCGGGCATGTTTCTGCATTAATTTTTTTATTTCTGTTTTTGCAAATGACAAATTTTCTTCTATTAACATTAACTTAATTAGTTAATACTAATATAAAATTAATTGAATTAAATTAATTTTAATTAATTATTTCCACATTAAAATGCAAGTATACTGGTATTAAAATATGCTACATAAATGATAAATTTGCTTTCGAAGAGAACAAGAGTAAGGTGGTCCATGGAACTGTTCTGACTTAAAAAAGCGGTCCCCACTTCAGAAAAGTTTGAGAAACGCTGTGATAGATTAATACTTGGCAAGGATAAATTACTTTGCGTTTTTCTTCTTCCAAGAAATTCCTATATCGAGTTACAGAATGCAGTGCTACTATCCAAACACTTTCTGTGAAACAGTGACATCTGAAGAGGACGCTCCCATTTGAATAACTGTTCCATGACGTCTAGTGAAAATACTGACAAAATAATAATAATAATAATAATAATAATAATAATAATAATAATAATATGAATTGAAATGTGCTACGACATACAAGTAAATATCCTTCAAGTTAGAACATGCAGTAGAGGAAGACAAGACGCTGGTCTACGTTATTAAAAAACACAGTAGAGTAGAATAGATTAACATAATCCGAAAGCTGGCGTTGGAAATTCTAAAGGCTTTGGTCTGGTAATAACTACAATTCTTAACAACATGATACTTAACGAAGCGTTTTCAAAGCAGCCCTTAACTGATAACTCGACTAAATTATTTCGTAATTAAACAATATAATTATTGTACAAATGAGAAACCTCTTTCTCAAAAGAAAAAGTTATCTTACGCAACAAAGAACTTCACAAAACTCATTTGTTATCTCTGCGCTATATATAGTACAGCTGTTATAATACGTCAAAGAATCGTATACTAAGATACCGGCTTAATTTCTCTTTTGTATGTTCTATGACTTAAGGGAAGAGGATGGTATTTTTGGTGAAAAATGAGTAAATTTTCAAAAAACAATTTTTTTCCTTAAAATACTCTGTGATATGTATAGAATACATTGTATAATATTTTGTGGGTATTTGTGCCCTTATCGGTTGTTGAGACGCCATTTTTAAACTTCCTGCGCTATGGATTTTTAAATTACACCGCACTTTGTTGTTTCCGGAACTTCATTTTTTTTTCAAAACCAAATTTTTCTTTAAAATACTCTGTGATGTGTGTGGAATACAATGTATAACATTGTGTGGGTATCTGTGCCCTTATTGGATGTTGAGACGCCATTTTTAAAGTTCCTGCGCTCTGGATTATTAAATCACACCCCCTTTGATTGCTGTTTCTGGAGCTTTATTTTTTTTGCTACATAGCCAGACAAAAATCGATATAATTTTTGAACTATTAAAGATATATAAATGAAATTTAGAACACACATTCTCTAGACTACTAGGAAACTTTTCTCTGTAACGGAATTTCCCTAATTGATTTCATTTTAAAAATAAGTCTCTCTGTTGCAAGAAAGAAAATAAAAAAATGTTATTAAATTTTAATTGTTTATTTTACAAATGTAGGAACTAATATCAAAATTCTGTTATAGACAGTTTGTAGAGCGTGCTTTTACAAATAAATTGTAACATTGTGTTTGAATTTATCTTTAAAAATGGCTTAGATATATCGAGTTTAGTAAAATCCTGCATTGGGTACATTTTTTTTTTCAAATCTGGCTCCCAAATAATTTATTCAAAATATTTATATTTTGTTGAGTTGCTATAGCCGTGAGCTCTCTACATACAAAAAATTAATATTTTACACCAAATAGGAAAAAAGTTTTAAAAATTACCATTCTCTCCCTTTAAAGGAAACTGCGTACAAAGAACCAGCACAAACTCGAAGTGAAGAAAACATGAATACTATCACAAATCCAGCCCCGCTAATAATTTAGTCTTACAGCGCAGGATTACCACCTAGAGGAGTCGGGTTCGTTCTCTGGAGTTGACATACGACAGTTGTGGTGGACAGAATCGGATGGGGATTTTTCACATATTTTATTACACTAACACGTTTGATTTCAAGTCTACTTTTCCCTATTTCACCCATTTCATGTCGAGATGGAGATGACCGGTCAGATATAGATTAATGTACCGAAGTACATATGATATTTCCATGCAGATATTCTGCGTCATCATACGATGAAAGAGTAATGGAACGGAGAAAATTCTCTCCGGCACCAGGATTTCAGCTCTACGTGCTGATGCTTTATCCACCAAGCCACACCGGATACCCATCCCGGTGTCGGACAGAATCGTCTCAGTTTGTTCCAACTCTTGGGTTCCCTCTTGTGGCCGCCCTCTGCACTACGTCATAGATGTCTATGAACCAAGGACCGAAGTCCACACATGTGCTAAGGTGCACTCGTTATTAGTGACTAGCTGGCCGGAATCCGACCGAATAAGCGCCGTCTTAAATCACGAAGTGATTTACGCATATCATAGCCTATATATTAATGTACCGAAGTACATATGATATTTCCATGCAGATATTCTGCGTCATCATACGAGGAAAGAGTCGGATCCCGGCCAACTAGTCACTCATAACGAGTGCACCTCAGCACATGTGTGGACTTCGGTCCTACGTTCATAGACATCTATGACGTAGTGCAGAGGGCGGCCACTAGAGGGAACTCAAGAGTTGGAACTTAAACTGAGACGATTCTGTCCGACACCGGGATGGGTATCCGGTGTGGCTTAGTGGATAAAGAATCAGCACGTAGAGCTGAAAACCCGGGTTCAAATCCTGGTGCCGGAGAGAATTTTTCTCCGTTCCATTACTCTTTCATCGGTCAGATATAGGCCTACAATACCCAGTGTGGAATTTTTCCAATCTAGGTGGACAAAAATCAAATTTCGACTTGTTTAGTTTCGCATAGATAAATATGAATTCATGTTCTTTAATATCTGGAGAATGTTGTGAGGGATAGCCTTTACTGTGTTATCAGCAGCAAGCTATTTTTAGAAAGATACGAACAATGAGTTGTTTTTAACACTCCTCGCTCCGGTTCACTCGTAAACAGAGACGCTTACTATGTAGGTGAAATAGTGACAATACAAATTTTTAGTGATTTATTCTGTTGTGAGGCAAGAAAACTGTTAAGATAGTTAAGTTCTTACTAACGTAACTTCAATTTTAAGTTTGTGAAGTATTTTTCTTCTTACAGTAGCGTTTAAGTATTACAAAAAAAATATTTTTAAAGTTCTCTAAATATAGGCCTAATGTGAGTTTTAATATAGCCGGTCATTCGGTTATAGCAATTCTTTTATAATTTAATAAAGCATCATTTAGAGTGTTTTTCTTCACTTGGCTATTTAACGATGCTGTAAATACGAACTGCTGAGCCATTTATATCCGAACCCATACTTTCTGAAGTCGAAATTGGGATAGAAAAATCTGAAAAAGTACAAGTCTCCAGGTATCGATCAAATTGCAGCAGAATTAATACAAGAGAGAGGAAATTTATAAGCTTGTACTTGATATTTGGGAAAACAAATTCTACCAGAACAATGGAAGGAGCCATAATTGTACCTATGTTTAAAAAGGAGAGAAGACTAACTGTAGTAACTTTCCAGGAATATCACTTTTGTTGTCGTACGAAATTTTGTCCAATATTTTTTGAGAAGATTAACTTCATATGTAGATGAAATTATTGGGATCATCAGTGTGTTTTAGGCATAATAGATCGACTATTGATAAGATTTTTGTATTCGACTGATATTGAAAAAAAAATGGGAGTATAAGGGTACAGTATCTCAGTTATTCATACATTTCAAAAAGGCATGACACGGTTAAGAGAGAAGTTTTATATGATATGCTTATTGAATTTGGTATTCCCAAAAACAAATATAAATGACACTCGGGAGGAAATTAAACGTAGAATAAATATGGGAAATGCTTGTTATTATTCGGTTGAGAAGCTTTTGTCATCTAGTCTGCTCTCAAAAAATCTGAAAGTTATAATTTATAAAACAGTTATATTATCGGTTGTTCTGTACGGTTGTGAAACTTGGACTCTCACCTTGAGAGAGAAACAGAAGTTAAGGGTGTTTGAGAATGAGGTTCTTAGGAAAAATACTTGGGGCTAAAAGGCATGAAGTTACAGGATAATGAAGAAAGTTTACACAACGCAGAACTGCACGCATTGTATTCTTAACTGACATAATTAGGAACATTAAATCCAGACGTTTGAGATGGGCAGGGCATGTTATGTATCACGTATGAGGATATCCAGAAATGCATATGTAGGCAGGTGGGAAAAAGACTTTAGGGGAGGTCGAGACGAGATGGAAGTATAACATTAAAATGGATTTGAGGGAGGCGGGATATAATGGTAGAGACTGGATTAATCTTGCTCAGGATAGGGGCCGATGGCGGGCTTATATGAGAGCGGCAATGAGCCTCCGGGTTCCTTAAAAGCCATCAGTAAGTAAGTAGGCCTAAGTATCAACTGCAAGGTTACTTAGCGTCGATGGGATTGGTGATAGCGAGATGGTATTTGGCGAGATGAGGCCGATGATTCGCCATAGATTACCTGACATTCGTCTTACGTTTGGGAAAAATCCGAAAAACCCCACTAAGTATTCAGCACAAGCGGGGATCGAACCCGCGCCCGAAAGCAAATCCGGATCGGCAGGCAAGCGCCTTAGCCGACTGAGGTATGACGATGGCAATTTAGAGTGGTAAAATTCATGTTCTGGGAATAACAAGTTAATTAAGTAGTACAATATCGCTGCAATCGAAAAGTATTGGGAATAAATGTGAATAAGGAACAAAAAAGTTTCCTTCCCAGGCAGGATTCGAACCACGAAAGTCTGAGTTACCGGTCTATCGTGCTCTGTAGTGAACAAGGCTCTGAAATCAGCTACAAGGGTCGGCCGTTTTTTTGCCACTACTGTACAGTCGCTCAAGCAAGAGTCTTATTTACACCGATTTCGGTTTCTGAGTATAATGAAAGAGATTGTAGGCCGCTACAGACAATATACTCGTAATATGCGTGTATCAGTCTAATGGTGTCATCTAAAATTTTTAGAAGTCTGGCGTTTTCACATGTAGGCCTATTATGATTTTTCATTAGAATGATATTTCCGAATAGATTGCGGAGCTTTCATAGAGCTCTGAAAAGGAAAACAAGAAGAATCTTCTTAAAGGAAAGGTAGTGAATAGATGAAGACTTGTTGTCTCTCCTACAATAGTCATTTCGGAGATGACACACTGTCCATTCACTACAGTAATTTAGAACAGGTAGTTCTGAAATAATCGCTAATAAACAAGAACACGTTATTTATTTAAGTATTATTTTACTTACTTACTTACAAATGGCTTTTAAGGAACCCGTAGATTCACTGCCGCTCTCACATAGGCCCGCCATCCATCCCTATTCTATGCAAGATTAATCCAGTCTCTATCATCATATCCCACCTCCCTCAAATCCATTTTAATATTATTCTCCCATCTACGTCTCGGCCTCCCCAAAGCTCCTTTTCCTTCCGGCCTCCCAACTAACACTCTATATGCATTTCTGGATTCGCCCATACGTGCTACAAGCCCTGCCATCTCAAACGTTTGGATTTAATGTTCCTAATTATGTCAGGTGAAGAATAAAATGCATGCAGTTCTGCGTTGTGTAACTTTCTCCATTCTGCTGTAACTTTATCCCTCTTAGCCCCAAATATTTCCCTAAGAACCTTATTCTCAAACACCCTTAATCTCCGTTCCTCTCTCAAAGTGAAAGTCCAAGTTTCACAACCATACAGAACAACTGGTAATATAAATGTTATAAATGTTATGTTTTATTTAACGACGCTCGCAACTGCAGAGGTTATATCAGCGTCGCCGGATGTGCCGGAATTTTGTCCCGCAGGAGTTCTTTTACATGCCAGTAAATCCACTGACATGAGCATGTCGCATTTAAGCACACTTAAATGCCATTGACCTGGCCCGAGATCGAACCCGCAACCTTGGGCATAGAAGGCCAGCGCTATACCAACTCGCCAACCAGGTCGACCTGGTAATATAACTGTTTTATAAATTCGAACTTTTAGATTTTTTGACAGCAGACTAGATGATAAAAGCTTCTCAACCGAATAATAACAGGCATTTCCCATATTTATTCTGCGTTTAATTTCCTCCCGATTGCCATTTATGTGTTACTGCTGCTCCAAGATATTTGAATTTTTCCAACTCTTCGAAAGATAAATCTCCAATTTTCATATTTCCATTTCGTAGAATATTCTGGTCACGAGACATAATCATCTATTTCGTCTTTTCGGGGTTTACTTCCAAACCTGTCGCTTTACTTGCTTGTTTACTTACTTACTGGCTTTTAAGGAACCCGGAGGTTCACTGCCGCTCTCACATAAGCCCGCCATTGGTCCCTATCCTGAGCAAGATTAATCCCGTCTCTACCATTATATCGCACCTCCCTGAAATCCATTTTAATATTATCTTCCCATCTACGTCTCGGCCTTCCCAAAGGTCTTTTTCCCTCCGGCCTCCAAGTAACACTCTGTATGCATTTCTGGATTCGCCCATACGTGCTACATGCCCTGGTACATGACAAAATATTTTTACCCTTATTTCCTTCATTATAATTACGTCGAGAGAAATTTACTTTCCTTGAAAGGAATCCTTTAATTTATTATAATGTAGTAACTATCTGAAATCGAATTCCGGTTCCTTGGTTGTGAAGTCATTACCTGGTTCCTGAGGGGAGTAGTCTGCCCTAGCAACTTCAGGAAACTTCCGTCGAATATAAGAACAAAAGCATAAAGAGGGAAGAAAACCACAGACTAACTCCCGCAGTTGTTTGTGACACGCTGTCAAAAGTTCACAGTAGGAAATTGAGGAAGTTTCATCGAGGAGGCGCACGAAACCACGCTGTGCATAACAGGCCAGGAAATTGTACCGTTCACGTGCAGATACAGCTCAGTTTATTCTCGCGGCTGGCATAGCCGTAGTCCAGTCTTATCATAGCTTCTCACCAAAGCATAATAAAATTCATCCAGCGCAGATTTTTATGTAGAGGTTAATTTTTGGTCCTACAGAATTATCTGTGATGGATACCATTTGTTATTAATGGAGAAATATTGGCTCTGGCGCCGAAGATCGAACCCGGGCCTTCCACTTCTACGCACTGGGCTCTCTAACCACTGAGCTACGCCGAAGTTCAACCCACCGCACCGGGGGAAAAGAACGAAAGGAGAAAGATTCGATCCGGTGTGGTAGGTTGACCTTCGGCGTAGCTCAGTTGTTGGAGCACCCAGTGCGTAGAACTGGGAGATCCGAGTTCAATCCTCGGCGCCGGAGCGAATTTTTCTCCGTTAATAACAAATGGTATTCACACAGATAATTCTGCAGGGACCAAAAATTAATCTCTATATAGAGTCGCCTAACAGTGCATATACCAAGTCACTCATTTGAATGCGCTCCTTGCGTGATGACTGTTGGCTTAAAAAATGTATGTCAATAGATTACGAGTATATAAGTCGAGCACGGAGTAAGGGCACAAAGGAAAAGAACCAAAGAAGAAAGAGTCGATCCGGCGCGGTGGGTTGAACTTCGGCGTAGCTCAGTGGTTAGAGCGACCAATCCGGGTTCGATCCTCGGAGCAGGAGCGAATTTTTCTCCGTTAATAACAAATGGTTAAGAATTTTGCTGAGAAAGGCGAACATGAGACAGAATTATCTCCGAACAGTAGTCATCCTTCTTCCACAATTGCTCCATTATCGCAATGTTTGAATAACCTCAATTCTTCGAAGGGAAGATACGAATGAAAAGCGGGAAAATAAAAAAAAGATATAAAGAAAAGAGGGAAGGAAGGACAGATGCACAGATCGATGGATGATATTATGTGGATAGAGATATGGGTGCTATTCATAGACATTTCGCAGCACGCGCTACGAGCGTACTAAGCTAGCCCCGGCTATCCACTGGTTACTAGTACAGAATTAAAATCATATCCTATCGCTAACACTGGTTTATGAATACGAAAAACGCTGATCATCCACCGAAAGCCCACGCTAAAAATGTATATGAATACGGCCCATAGATTCATAGACAAAGACAGAGAGGGAAGGAAGGAAGGAAGGAAGGAAGGAAGGACGACGGAGGACGGAAGGACGGACGGACGGATGGACGGACTGACAGATGGATGGACGGACGAACAAAAGAAAGACTAGCAGGCAAAGGAGACATTTCACTTTTAGCCCGAGTATGAAGGATACAAGCTGCAGACATTTTAGATGATGACATCTCCAAAACAAATTTCTATTTGCATCACATTTTTTTATGTACATATGGGAACTTTATGTAATTATACTGTATATAGTTGAAACAGGCAAAGGGCCGTTGTAACAGGACTATAAGGATGTTAACTAGGAGATGCAAGAGCAGAGTGACGCTGGTACCCTCTGTAGTGAATTCCATTAAACTTGTAACGAAGTTCGGGGATCGATAACACCCACAGAGGGTCCCGTGAGGTGGCGCCTACACATTACCATAATGAATACGTAATAATGCGCATATTATTTTGTCCTCATGAATTCTCATACGGGGCGGGTCGACATGACCTCGAGTGTGAAGTGTCAGTCACTCCCCCCCCCAATTCTTCAAACAATTTTTAAGCTTCGTGGGTTTAAAATTTTGACAAGTGTAAGTAAAGAACTATGTATACATTTTAATGTCTCCAGTTATGGCAACACAGACTTTTTCGACCTCTACTAAGTCGTGAACTTAAATTTAATTTCTGATATGGGGCACCTACAATCTGAGTTCATTATCTTCTATAACACGAGTGTTGATAGTTTCTCGATAATTTAATTGAGCTTAACGAATGTATGATAATAAGATATTTTCTTCGAGACTGAAGATCTCGCAAAAAAAAAATATCTTATGACAACAATTTGATACATGAGTTTATACAAAAGTTATTTACTCAATTAAATTATAAACACTGAAATAAAATATCAAGCACATAGAATGTTAATAATTGTATTTAGATGAGATAATTCCAATGCGAGAAAGACGTCATTTTCATTGGAATTTTATAATATAATCATTATGTGCATGTTCATATTAATGACTTACTTCTTTCATCGTCATTTTCATTGGAATTTTTATAATATTCGCAAATCTTCGCAAAACACAAACATTTTTTAACTTTATTGCAAGAACAACGCGGATACCTGAAATTTAATATATTTAAAAACAACTGAAAATTTCAGGTTATAGTAACATAATGAACCGTCATTAATCAATAGTAGAATGCTTGTTTTCTCTACCGTAATTGGATGAACCAAAGATGGTAGGAATAAAACAAATGAATTATAGAAGAAAACTAAACATTTGAGGTTATACAATAATGAACAGGAATATGCATGAGTAGGCCTATAGGATTATTATCAAAGCAGAGATGATGGTAAAAAATGAATGTAGTATAAACAAATGAACGTAAGAGAAAAAAAGAATATCGTTTATTAATTTTACAGTACTATGCTATGTACAGCGAATATGGATTATAAATAATGGACACTGAGCGAATTTTCCTGTGTTTTGTTTCTCTGTGCGCCGGCGTTTAGTTCCACTTTCAAGCGCTAGAGGTTAGAGTAATCGAGCATACGCTAAGATAATAATTCAGTATAGAGTTCAGACACAGGATCCAAACATTGCCTACCTTATTGCATAATCCAGTAACGCTTTTTTCAAATAAATTAATTCAAGTTAAGAGCTTTTCCTTATTTCTCAGTGACGAACTAGTTGTAATAATAATTTTTTATATTTCAGATATAGGCTAATAAATTATATTATAAAATAATATAATACATTATAAAATTAAGTATCAAATTCGTTTAATATTTGTATATAATATAATATAATATAATATAATATAATATAATATAGGTATATGGTTTTACTGCTCATAAGAGTTTCGTTTTTCCATTTTCAGTGCTATCAAATCATTACATATTTTAATTGTTGTTGGGTTCAACGTCTCAACTCTCATGATAAAGGAACTCAAGAGTCTAGACATTACAGTTAATGACGGATTTATTATTTTATGGAAACAATTTATTTTATTTGAGTACATAATGTACCTAGATGTATTAATTATAGGCCTATGTGTTATATTTCCGCTGTGTGGACTGCTAGCTGGTGTGATGTCAGCGCCAACTCTAGGGAGAAAGCAGAATCTCACGCTCTAGCTGGCTTGAAGGTCATTGAAATCAGTCCGACTACATCAAAGGTACCGACGCGAAGTTTCCATACTTAATTATCTATACGCTGCTATGTACTATCAGTATAATCAGATTCTCATAGGTCAATCGAGTGAGAATGAGCTGGTTGATTGGCTATATGGCGCTCGTTTGGAATTATCAACAGTATCATGACTGAATGATAGGAGAAGATGCTGACTAGCAAAGTAAAACAAAGTTACAAATGTAATTGAGGATTACGGAGTACTTATGAAGAAATACTAGTTGGTTGAAAATATAATATTACACATATTTATTTAGCCGATATATTTTGAAGAGAGACCTACATTAGAATGAACTTAAATTTAGCCATAGCTAACAGGTTAGCGTGGGGTTAAGGTTTGTACACATTAGGTATTAGTAATAGTAAGGATGTCAGTCCTACGTGCTTGCCGTCTTTACTCCCAAGGGATTTCCCCTCGTGCTCATTTCTGTTACAGGCTGAATGAACCTCACGCCCATAAGGCAGCCAGAAGGATTAGATCAATGGACAAAATTCACACTACCAGCGGGAATCTTTCCGATATGCAGCTCAACGCCTTAACCGTGGCGCATGCCCCTTACAATGAATTGTCTGATGAAATATAGATAAAAGACATCTGAGATTTAAATCGACTTTTTGTTTTCAGCTAGGTTACGGAAAAGAAATAGATCTTACTCTCTGGGGCTGTTACAGCACAATTCACTTCAGTAAGGAAATTTAAAACATATGACTTTGAATACAATTTAGTGGAGTCTTAGTAAGTAATTTAGAATACTTTCTTTAATCAGGTTTGTTTCATTGTGCCTGTAAGACGATGGAATTTATCCTATTGTGCAAGTCAATAATATATTCCATCCAAAATAGTTCAATAAACGAACTTCTTATATACAATTGTTATTAAAATATTACTTTAGAGCTAAGGTGGCCTTTTATGTTATAGTCATTAACAAATCTCGGAACTTGGGGACTTGTGTGTTGTTTGGATGAGTAAGGTTAAGGTACAACGTACACAAAGCTCACGATGCAAGTGCTCAGGGACAGTCGTATGCACTAAGAAAGTGGTCACATCGAATGACAAGAAGATAGACGAGGAAACTGTGTCATGTCGAATCCAATGACAATGAGAGAAGTACAGGTAAACGGTCTGTTTGAGAAATTAGAAAATACATATTATTCGAATGGGTATTATAGAAGCTTGAAAATACATTTTTTAAGTTTTAGGTACAGAATTTCGTGGAGGAATTCGGAGGAGATACGTTATTTTCTTCGAACGGAAAGTTTATATTTTGTAAGTTGTGCCACACACATACTAGATGCATTCATTGAAAGATAGTGCAGTCCCTTAAATTGTACAGTCCCTTGAGTTTGTGGAAAATTTGTCCATAGCCATTGGATCAAGTAGTAATGACACACAAATTGAAAACTATTTTCGAGAAAAATTGAGGATACACTTATTTTTTTCTCAGACACGAGATCAGCTAGCAATTGCTCAAAATCGAACGAAAAACAGTGACAGTGAAAATATTCAGTATTTTAAGTTTGTTCCTAGTGGAAATAAATTTTTCTCGTTTGAAATCAGGTTTAACTAACACGGTAAGAAGTTATGGGTTCGAAAATCTTGGAATGTACGTAGTCATACACTGTAATAAAATGTACAGAGGAGAACAGTAAAGTTTCTCATGTTTATGTTTATTATATATTATAAAACAAAAATTGGACTTAAATAAAAAACTAAAGATTATATACAATGAAAAAAAAATAAAAGCCGAATTTCTCCATACATTTCAACCAACTCACAACGTATTTTCAACACAACTCCATCATCAACTCTTAAACTATAAAATTACGTGTTTCAACCTATCATAATACTATCAACATGTTGTTGCATCAGACCTGACAGTACTTCCGCGCTGGAAGCGGGAGTTTGTTGATATTGAAGTCCGGTCGCTTAACCACGTGCAAAGACACAAGTCCCCAAGTTCCGAGCTTTGGTCATTAAATACTAACTTACATGGGGTTTAAAAAATACTTACAGAAGTTGGCGTAAAAGAAGTGAATAAATGAGTTTGAATTTCAATCTGCAATCAATATACCTCTTTTATTTTTGAGAAATGGTCTTGTAAAACACAGAAGCATGAATGACAACAGTTTGCTGCCCATAGTTACACAAGTCTTATGCATCGTATTAGAATATAGCACCTTCAGGGTATCGGTATTTTTGTACTTAACAAAAGTTTAAGACCATGAGCAAATTTCATATAATTATTTCCTGGTCCTATATTTTTGTTTTATTTCCCTCATGAATATTTTGTCAATTATTTGGACTGTGAGACATCTATCGACCAAAGAAAGTAAAATTATGACATTTAGTTTTCGAGTTATGATTTTAATGAAATATTTTGTTACTGTAAAAAAATGCTACATTTATAATTACGGAATAATTTATTCATGCTAAACCAACATGTTTATTGTAGTGATGATTTTTTCAAGCAATTTGAGAAGTGTGAGAACACATTGGCACCAGAAAGAAAAATTTAAAAATTTTATTTTCGTTTTATAATTTTTGCATATTTTTCCAAAATAAGAAAATAATAGTAAAATCACGTTAAGTAAAGCAAAGCTTCACTGTGGAATTAACGTAACCGGACCTACGCCAAGTGTTCTCACACTTCTCAAATTGAAAAAACAAATATGTTAAGTGAATTACCGTAATTATAAATGAGCATTTTTACAGTAACAAAATATTTCATTAAAATCATAACTCGAAAACTATGTGTCCGTCGATAGATATCTCAAGTCCAAATAATTGACAAAATATTCATGTGGGAAATAGAAACAAAAATTTAATTATATAAAAATTTGCTCATGGTCTTAAACTTTTGTAAGTAATGTATAAGAGGTTGCGTTACTTAGCTTCAAAAGTAACAGGCCCTCACATTCAATCTCTGGTCACAAAATGCTTCAACGGACCAGAAAACGTAGGGAGAAACAGTTACTACAAGAATTACAAATTATGAAGACCTGAATTGAGAAACATCCTAAGTCCATTCAAGTAAAATTTTTAAGAGAGCATAAAAACTTTGGCCTTGCCATATATACTGAAATATTATTATACGAATCAAAAACACAGGCTTAGAATGGGACTTTATTATTATTATTATTATTATTATTATTATTATTATTATTAATACTACTAATACTACTTACTTACTTATAAATGGTTTTTAAGGAATCCGTAGATTCATTGCCACCCTCACATAAGCTCGTCATCGGTCCCTATCCTGTGCAAGATTAATCCAATCTCTAAATTATATCCCACCTCCCTAAAATACATTTTAATATTATCCTCCCATTTATGTCTCGGCCTCCCCAAAGCTCTTTTTCCCTCCGGTCTATCAACTAACACTCTATATGCATTTCTAGATTCGCCCATACGTGCTACATGCTCTGTCCATCTCAAACATCTGGATTTAATGTTCCTAATTATGTCAGGTGAAGAAAACAATGCGTGCAGTTCTGCATTGTGTAACTTTCTCCATTCTCCTGTAACTACACCCCTCTTAGCCCCAAATATTTTCCTAAGAACTTTATTCTCAAACACCCTTAACCTATGTTTCTCTCTCAGAGTGAGAGTCCAAGTTTCACAGCCATACAGAAGAACCGGTTATATAACTGTTTTATAAATTCTAACTTTCAGATTTTTTGACAGCAGACTAGATGACAAAAGCTTCTCAACCGAATAACAGGCATTTCTCATATTTATTCTGCGTTTAATTTCCTCCCGCGTGTCATTTATATCTGCTACTGTTGCTCCAAGATATTATTATTATTATTATTATTATTATTATTATTATTATTATTATTATTATTATTACTATTATTTGGGGGAATTGTAGGCTATGCAAAACACAACATATGTCAGGTAAAAAGTCAAATTCGGTAAATATTGGACTTGTGATGTTTGTCAATTCAAATCTTCAATTATAGTGTACAAGAAATATGTTAAGTCGAAATAAGCGCTAAGGCACAAAATATGCACATATTATGTGCAATAAACACCACGCGTTAATGGCTTCAGACATAAAAAATTGCACTGTTTTATTACGGTATTATGTTTAAATAAAAATATATGCATTTGCATAAATACAGATATCTAATGACAATAAAAAGCCACAGTATACAACACAGAAAGTCCAAAGCAATGCGAAGAAAGACCACACAAGTAGATCAAAGCTTACCGAACACCGCAGAAACTATGTTACTTGCAGAGTATGTAAACTGCACTCACCTGCAAAAAAGAAGAAAAAGACCATTTAAAATGTATTTCAATATTCTGTGCTTTAAATAAGTTGTTTTAATGGGAAGACGGAATTAACTACTTATACATACATTTAAGTAAGAAATGAAATTACTAGTACAAAACTGAACGGATTAATATCTTACTCGTGTATGGCACTAATAAAAAGTTTAGCAAGAAAATGAGAACACATACTACTGCAAAATTATACGGAATAACGGTTGCTTTAAATCCTCAAGCATGAAGACAAATTTTGGCGTCCAGAGTCAGACATAAAAGAACATAAATATAAAATCAATATTAATTAAATATCGACATCACTTTATTTTTACCAACATTTTTAACATTAATAGACTGAATATTACAGGAGTTTGGTGGTGCAAAGTAAACAAAAATAGCTATGAAAAGTAGTGTATCCATTTTATGTTGAAAACGATATTAGGATTTTCAGTTTGAGATTACTTTTACAGTATTTTATCAAAATCTAAAAACAACAAATTCAACTCTTCAGGCGTTTATTCATTATATAATGGTACTTTATTCAGCATAACCGTACTTTGTAAAATCTTCACAGATAGTTATTCAGTGACCGTACCAGTGAACAGTTTGTTCTGGAGATCGCAAAAATCACGACATAATAGATATACAATAGATTTTTACTAAGAATTAAGTGATTCTGATTTGATTCTGATTAATAATATCGGATAAAACAATCACGACAAATCGCGAAATAGAGTTCTAATAACGAAATATGAACACATTCGAATTATTATTATTATTATATTATTATTATTTATTATTATTATTGTGTCGTTTTATAGCGAATTTCATATTCTGAGTTCTTTTTCGGACATCTTTTTCATTTGAATTTGTTGGAAGTATTCCAGGTGTTGTGATTGCATTAGTGAACTCAAAAGACGGAGAATTCAACATTTCACTAATAATTTGAAAGTATTAATTTGAGGGCTGCAAGTTTTTTTAAATGAATGTGTGTTAAATACAGTCTCAATCCAACAAATATTGTCTGTTGGAAACCAGAATCCAATGAACCTTTAATGTCAATTATTTGGAAAGTAATATTAATACTGAGTTAATACTCCAATTTCAAAATAATTGTATTTTCCAAAATTTCCATTAATATCAAGATTTACAAATTGACACCGATATTAAAAATCACAAATGATAAAATTAATCTCCATAAATACCTGCCCCGAAATAAGCTTCAATAATAAGGCTCTTCTTGAAAATATATCATATTTCTGAAACACAATTATTACTGTTTACTTCTCAGACTTCAGATGCAACCAGCCTAAGTTTGTGTGGCTGATGGAGGGCTTAGTGAAAGGGGTGGGAGTCAAGTACATTAAAAATGCAGGTACAATAAAAATGCAAGTAAAATAAAGTGATGTCCCGGTATAAGAGCAAGAAATAAATGGCCGGGTGATAAAGTAGGAAAGAATTCAGCAATCTAAAAAAAACTTAACTCGTTTAAACTTACAAAATGAAAAACAGATAACAGTGACACGAACAGTTTGTTCTGGAGATGCAGTAGACAATTTTACCAGAAATTCTAATATCAGGCTCGGCTACACATCAAACTGCTTTTTCTTTACTGCACTTGTGGAAGTCCTTCTGCAATGCGACCAATCGATCACTCCCTGAAGGTGGTGAGGTCTGTGAAATCTGAAGACTGATTTGCTGGCTCAGGAAGGTATCTAACGGTCGTCAGATTTAATTGACCAAACCCATATACCAGCGAATCTCACCAATAAGGTCTTCTTGATATATCTTATGAAATTATTATGCTCACCTCCAGCCTATGGACTGAAAGTTTTAAAAGAAGTTGTATATACGACTAAACAGCTGTTGTCTAACACCGAAGCTATTATGCCATCTCGTATCATATTTCTTCTTTTTAATTACATAGATTAGGTCTTACAGCCTCTTTCGGCCTTCTTCCAACTCTGTCCTGGACGTCTTGCATCCCTTCGGCCTCTGGACATACGTGCTGAACTTAAAATTTTTAACCTCAATGATAAATTATTACAATGTAAAGAAGACTGGAAAGAACATATTGAACGTATGCATGAAGACAGGTTCCCAAAATGACTTTTGAACTATACCCCAGTTGGAAAACGGAGGATAGGTAGACTTTATAATAGATGGGAAGATCAATTTCTCTGAGAAGGAACGGATCAAATGGCCCAAACCTTGATCTTGATGATGACGATGATGATCTGGGTACATTCCATCTGCCTCTTGACTCCAAATGCAATGTAGCTTACGATAGAGTTCGTCATAAATTATTTCTGCAAAGTCATTCCACAAGTCCTGTAGTTTGTAAATTACGGTGCAGACCTCGATTGAAAGGTTGTTGACTTGTTTTAGTCTATCGTAGTTGGCTTTGCTTGGTTTCTCGAGGGCTGCAGGGTCCGTACACTATAGGAAAGCTTTGGAATACTGGGGTACAATATAACAAAAAAGTGATTCTTGATATTTCTAACAAATATATAAATGAAATCAAATTTGTTCTGAGGTATGATTATTCCTTCATTATTAGACAATAGTTTGCAATGCACAAAAACCTTGCAATTATGCAATTAATATACTTACTTTGAACATGTTCATTAAGTGATACACTGCTACAGTAATAAGGTCTGGGGTAGAGTGTAGAGTGTAACACTGGAGTGAGTTTGCCGTCAAGTAACAATTACAAAAAATATAACTGGTTCATATTGTGGGCTTCATAACATTATTTTATACCACTATATCAGTTCTTAATACTAAGATAATTATTAAATAATCAACCGAACAACGAAAGAAACAATGTTTTAACAAACATCAAGGTTGTCAAGATTAACTTCAAATTTCACACATGCAATTTGGCGTTTTGTTTTTCCCAAAGACACGGATTGTCGAAGAACAATTTTTATATTCCGTTCAGGCATAGAAGCTATATCAAGTTGAACTGGATACACAAACTTAGTTGTGTCCTTGGTTTCTCTTCGAAGAAATGACACTTCTTAATCTCAATCCGAATCCTTGTCCTTCTCTATTTTACCGACATAATAGATGCTAGTTTTACCAATGAACTGAACAAGAAAAATACTGGGTGTTCAGTTCAAAATGTGTCATGGCTGGCTGTATGTCGTCATGTGGCTATCCGATGAGCCTAGAGAATTCAATCTTCCTACACTTCCGCAAAGGCGTATTACCTAAATGCGAGAGAAGTTGCCTAGCAAGTACGGCGTTCATTCTGAAGATTACTTACCGATACGTATGGTAACGCCAGTAGTGGCAAGAATGTGAACTGTTTGGAAACACGTACTGAAGTGAGTTTTTTTTCTTACTGTCGGGATATGGGGGAGAGGGTTAAGACGATTACTTACGTATTTGTTGACATTAACTTCGACGGTCAACATGGACACGGAGAATTTGATTTGTGTTGTGGAATGTTACCGTACGCAACCTATGATAACAAATACCCTGCGTACGACTTGCCGGCGCAAAACACAGTTCGAGAGAGGTTATGGTAGCACACAGACCGTACAGACCGTCATCTGTTGCTACGACGTTCAAGTTATTCCGTACACGTTCTCAAGTTCAGATTGAAGAACGCCTTAAATAATAGGCAACTTCTCTAACATATAAGCTGAAACTCGCTTCAAATCGGTGACCCAACAACAGTGACGTCATGACACACTTTGAAATGAACACCCAGTAGACCCCTTTCACGGGTTTCATTGTTTGTTGAATTGTCCTTTCGGGAAAACAGTGTTTTTATAACAATTTATCATGTGTATTCAAAAGGCATATCGGTCTTTTATTTTGACTATTACACTTTTACTACGTCACACTACTTTCGACCAATAAAACGGTACGAAAGGACGTATTTCAACCAATCATGGCTGCTTATCGCACAATTTTATCGCGTCCCTAGCATTTGTTTCTTTGTTTGCCAACATTTCACACTGCGCTGGTCTGGACGTCAAAAAAAAAAAAAAAAAAAAAAATAGAAAATTACATACCACTTCAGTCCATGCACAGCAGTTTCAAATATGACTCGCATTGGCATTCAAGAACAAGAATTAATAAAAATCACTGATCATACCTATGCATCTTCTGAAATCCGATTTACAAATAAATGAAGAGCACCATTCGGAAATTCTGAATAAGTTGAACACACCATGTAGGCCTACATCAACGAGTTCCACTTCTATTACGCACACTTCCAATATAACATCAATTGAACCACCAACCACATTCAAATTTGAAAATTGTACATTCAATAATTATTCCTTTTAAAATTATGCATGTTTATTTTTTATGTCATCGTCGTTAATTAAAACTTTTCTAACACTTGTGTATATTATTTAGGTTATGTTATAGCTTCTGCTATATGATATTATGGATAGTCACATATCAGAGATTGTTTAATATTAAGATTTATTGAAAATCATCTGTCAAGTGACGTTGATTACTGGGATCCGGATAATTGAAGTGGAATGAAACTGAATCAACAAATACTTATTTACCAGTGACGCTGCCATCGTGATATAGATCGATAACTTCTCGACGAGGAGGCATTGCTAGTAATAGTAATAACTCACTACTGCCACCTAGCATGCATCTAGCGTAATATTTGTAATGTTGAGATGGTACAATAATACATTTGAAGACAGTTGTATTTTCGTAAGTCAATTAATATTTTATTGTATTGGAGTACTTCGTTACTTCTAATCTTTATATACTTTCTTCTAATCGTGTAATAGTCAATTAAATCCCACTCGAGTTTTGATTTTCTCTAGATAAATTTGCTCGTGTTCCACTCGCAGATTTATCGATAAAATCAAAATCTCTAGTGAGATTACTGTTGACAATACATAGAGTTCTTGTTCTTTTTAGGAATTGTAATGATTTGCGAATGTTTCCAAGATGAGGGAAAATATTGCATTTTCAATGCTGAGTTGAACAACTTAGTAATATGGCATATAGCTTTCTTTGGTAGATTTTTTTAGAGCTAAATTACTAATTTTGTCTGGTCCAGGAGATTTTGATGTTACGTTTTATTCAACAACGCTCGCAATTGCAGAGGTTATATCAGCGTCGCCGTTATGCCGAAATGTTTGTCCCGCAGGAGTTCTTCTACATGCCAGTAAATCTACAGACACGAGCCTGTCGTATTTAAGCATACTTAAATACCATCGACCTGGCCCGGGATCGAACCCGCAACCTCGGGCATAGAAGGCCAGCGCTATACCAACTGAGCCAACCAGGTCGACAGTAGATTTTGAAGATTTTAAAGTCTTAATATTTTTTTTTTTTTAACTTCTGAAGGGGTTGTATGAAGAATAGTACTCGTATCATGAACTTTTAAATTTCTATTAATATTATCAATCATGTCTTGGTTTGAGATCAAGTAGTTCGGGTCAGCAGAAGGTTCTCTAAATGATCCCTAAGATGCAAATCTAGTCTTTCAGGTGAAGCTCCCTGTAAAGCATATTTGAATAATTTCAAGGCAAAAATTGTTCCGGGGCCGGGTATCGATCCCGGGACCTCTGGTTGAACGTACCAGCGCTCTACCACTGAGCTACCCGGGAACTCCACTCGACACCGTCTCAACTTTTTCAACACAGAGATTGTGTGCACTCGTTGTGGGTCTCTGGCGTTTCGTCAGCCCACGCGAGTTGTGTGGATATAAAGGGAAAAGTTGAGACGGTGTCGGGTGGAGTTCCCGGGTAGCTCAGTGGTAGAGCGCTGGTAGTTCAACCAGAGTTCCCGGGATCGATACCCGGCCCCGGAACAATTTTTCCCTTGAAATTATTCAAATCTGCTTTACAGGGAGCTTCACCTGAAAGACTAGATTTGCATAATATATACGTTACTATGTACGTTAACAGAAAACCACAATTCCAAGTCACACAGAGATTGTGTGCACTTGTTGTGGGTCTCTGGCGTTTTGTCAGCCCACGCGAGTTGTGTGGATATAAAAAGGGAAAAGTTGAGACGGTTCGGGTGGAGTTCCCAGGTAGCTCAGTGGTAGAGCGCTGGTACGTTCAACCAGAGGTCCCGGGATCGATACCCGGCCCCGGAACAATTTTTCCCTTGAAATTATTCTGATCCCTAAGATATTTAGCAATTGCTTCAGCTTTATCTTGTGGATTGTATTTGATGCCATTTGTAGTATTTATGGGTTGCTGTTTATTGATGTTAGATGAAGCGAGTCTCTTTGTTATTTTCCGGATAGTATTTGAAGATGCATCATCCTTGACATCGGCTTCAAATTTGTATACTTTTAGTTCAAAAGCTCTTCTGTGCAATTTGTTTTTTAAATTGTTACAGGTACTTTTGTCAATTTGATTTCGAGCTTTTTGCCATTTTTTTCCCTAGCTAAGCGTTTCTGTTTGCGAAGAGTTTGAATTTCTTGGTTCTTTGCTGTGTCTGAGTTCCGGAAAAACTGAAGTAGTGTGTATGTATCAGTTCAATTATTCGACGCTAGATGGCAACCATATCTTTCTTGAAGTGTTATGGGAAACTGCTGGATTTAGATTGTTGATAAAAAATACAAATTAAGAAATTATATAAGGAATATACATAATTTCTAATTTTTGTATGTTGCCGGCGGCAACACCGGCAACGTAGACGCCACGTCTCTGGCCCTTTGATAGAATCTAGATTTTTATCTTTCTTGAACGTGTTACATAGGGAAACTGCTGGATTTAGATTGTTGATCCAGCGCGGAAAAAAAACAAATTAAGGTTGAAATTATATAATGAATATACTTAATTTCTTTTAATTTTTTTTATTGTATATAATTTTAGTTTTTATTTGTCCAATTTTTGTTTTATAATATATAATAAACATAAACGGCTGTACATTTTATTACAGTGGCAACGTAGACGTACGTTCTCTGGCCCTTTGACTGGAAGACAATCAACTGAAAGTAGGAATGTTATAAGATCATGGCAATAACTAGATTTTTATGAAACACCTAAAACCTATAATGGGAATGCATGCGTAACCTTCATGACATAGCTTTTCTATAAAATTATGACATTTCACACGTATTTTCTAAAATTATTCACTCAGCTATAGGTAATGAGTACCAAAAAATTTCGTCCATCTGAAACAGACGGTAGAAGCGATCCTGTAAACATCTAAATATCCGTGAAAATTTGGAGATAATTTTTTTGCAACAGAATATTTTATCGCTTCACTTCGAATACTCAGAAACCAAAGTAATTAAAAATAGATGGAAATTTAAACCCGGATAAAAGAAATGTGTATTAGCTCACTCCCTCACGAAACCACCCAATTTAGCGAAATGTCCTTGTGTTCCGGCGACATACACCGCGTCTCAAGAAGGTCGTTATCCTGCACTACTGTGCCATATACTTGTACCTGGACGTGTACCACAAACCTAACTCCTGTATGCAAGGGTTGTAAACTGGTTTCCCGTGCTCATCTGTTTGCCGTAGCAAATTTATAGGTCCATAATATTTGAAATACAGCGATAATAAAATATATACACCTAAAAACCCTCAGTCTTCCAAGTGATGTTTTCTAGAAACATTTTATAACCAGGAGATTATTTCCATCGTTCTACTTTGAGTATGCTTTTTCGTAATGCACATAAAATGCTGGACATTGTTTTAATCGAATTTCTTGCCCTCAGTCATAGATACATACTACGACATAAACCACCAAGCAGTCCCGTTTCTTGCAAGGATACGGTTTCTATTTCCGTTGGGAAGTGAAGATTATCTCCAAACCATTATATAATGTGTGAGTTGTTTTACGCAATAGTACTCTACCAAGACGATCACAGAAGACGGAATCCGGTGCTTATGAATGTCTAATGTCGGTTCACGAGAATGAAGACGGAACGGGAAAAGGAAGCCATGCTAATGATCTTTTATCGTCCTTTGAAAATCTATCGCCCTTGGTCCGATATGAACTCGCTAACTATGAAGGTTGCGAAATGTCATGGCAACTATTTTTCAAAGTTAAGCAGTTGCATCACTAGATGCCGTATGTCGTATGGCATCCATAATATGTGGTCGCATCATTAGATGGCAGTGTGATGTGATGTATGTTTACCGAACAGAGCGATTTGAATTCAGTTGTGAGTCGACCGCCATGTCATGCATCTGTAGTACAGTACAAGCATGTGGTCGCATCACTACGGGGATGGAAGTATGATATGGTTATCGCACAGAGAGCGTCTGAGTCGACCGCCGTGATGAATGGATGTGACCCAATGGAATTTTAGGATGAGTATGTGTGCTTGTGAAGCTATTCCAACTACCATAATAAACACTAGTAGCATGATGCTGTGTGTTTTATGGATGTTCGATCATTATTATACTTTATCCTACCCCACCTATAATACAGCACATAGGTATAGGTCTAAGACCAACCTTTCAAGTAGCTTGATGCTATGTCGCTTATGAATGTTTGTTTCTCCCTTATCCTACCATACCCTGTCTTTTCATTTTTGCACACTTCAAAATTTCGAACCGCGCCCGCACTCCCCAAATAATTGCTATGAGTTACAGTCTAGCCCTCGTATGATTCAACTAAAGCCACCAATGCAGTTCAGACAGTAGCGCGTTTGCATTTTGATTCGGAGTTGCGCTCGGGTGTGGGTTTGATTCCCGCTTGGGCTAATTACCTGGTTGGGGTTTTTTCCGAGGTTTATCCAGCCGGGTAGCTCAGTTGGTAGAGCAGCTGGCTACGGACTGGGAGGTCCGGGGTTCGATACCAGGTGGTAACAGGATTTTTTCTCGTTGCCAAACTTCCAGAACGGCCCCGAGGTTCACTCAGCCTCCTATAAAATTGAGTACCGGGTCTTTCCCGGGGGTAAAAGGCGGTCAGAGCGTGGTACCGACCACACCACCTCATTCTAGTGCCGAGGTCATGAAAAGCATGGGGCTCTACCTCCATGCCCCCAAGTGCCTTCATGGCATGTTACGGGGATACCTTTTATCCAGCCGTAAGGCGAATGTCAGATAATATATGGCGAATCCTCGGCCTCATCTCGTCAAATACCATCTCGCTCTCACCAATTCCATAGATGCTAAATAGCCCTGTAGTTGATTCAGCGTCGTTTAATAAGCAAGTTAAGAAATAATTCAACTGAGTGCTCCGTAAATTACACACCGGCATGTAATAGTAGCCAAGGACAGTCAACCAACAGTGCAGAAAACAATTTTAAGGAAAAAAAATATATATATATATATATTTCTTCACTTTACATATATTTCTTCACTTTGCAATTTTATCATCGAAATATGTATTATATGACTTTCTTGTGTTAAATTCTATCGCACCTGGTTTACATGTTTCGACCTATTATGGGTCATCCTCAGAACTGGTCGTTGGTGGTCTTGGCGCCTCTTGTTTTGTTTCCTGTGAGGTTGTGTTTGTGTGGTGTAATGTGGAGTCAAAGACTGTGTGTTCTGACTCCACATTACACCACACAAACATACCCTCACAGGAAACAAAACAAGAGGTGCCAAGACCAACAACGACCAGTTCTGAGGATGACCCATAATAGGTCGAAATATGTAAACCAGGTACGATAGAATTTAACACAAGAAAGTCATATAATACATATTCCGAAGTGATACAGTGTTAAAAGTTGTGTAATCAAGATGTACAATTTCATCATTTAGCCTACAATATTATGTCCGTAATTTTGTAATACTAATTCACAGTTTTGAAACGTTATTTTATTAACGAGGTATTTAAAAACTTAAAAGGAACAGGAAAATAAACCCGATCCCTGAACTCGTAGTTATTGATGAGGAGGAGGTGGAAGAGAAGGTGATGGAGGAGGAAGATGATGATAAACGTCGGATTCAATGACAAGCGTGATGTATAGAAGATTATAGGACGACGTATGTGCGAAAAATAATAAATATTATTTATTATAGCTACCTTTAACATACGTTCATGCATATGTTGTTGTTGTTTTATAATGCCAGGAGTTTGACAATAAAGTCATTTGACCTCTTGCACTCCAATATTTTTCAAAGATATTATCATGGTCAGCCACTGAAGCACAGGTTTTGAGGTGTTCCGAATCCATTTCTTGGTTTGAGTTGCACAATGGGCAGTTAGGGGACTGATATATTCCAATTCTATGCAGGTGTTTGGCCAAACAATCATGGCCTGTTGCCAATCTAAATGAAGCTACAGACGATTTTCGTGGTAAATCGGGAATTAACTGTGGATTATGATGCAGAGAGTTCTATTTTTCCCTTGAGATTGTGTTATCAAATTCTGTTTGTTGAAGTCTAAGTATGTAAATTTAATCAATCTTTTTACAGAGTAATACGTGTTCATGCATATGTAGGCTAAGTGAAGGAAACACTTTTTTATTTGTGTTACACAAAACCAAAGATGATTATGGAGTAAAAGATAAAGACTCCCATTAGTACATTGCAACTTCAGTTTACAAACTGATGTAATAATTTGTATTCATAAGTTAAAAAGTGAAGAAGCAACATTCAAAAAACATCGTTGTGAGAAGCCAAATAGTGAAAAGTGAAGTAAAAAATGTATGAGCAATTAGTTTCGACTTACTTTCACTAAAATGTCTCGTCTTGTAGAGCTAATAAACATGTCAACTAGAGTCGTTTCAAATTAACAGACGCCTCCCAGTTTGTCACCGGAATATCACATTTCGTATCCTTTCCCACGCACGCCTCTTACTACAATATCTTGTCATGCCGTCGAGACAAGAGCAACGAAAATATAAATGCGATTTAAGTAGTTAGCATAATACTTTTTTCTTACCATGAGGATCTGGGTTCCACATCGGTTCAGTGATCCTTCTGTCTAGTCTGTGACATGGTTCACTTATAGAAATTCAATCGATTAATATTCTTTCTCCGTCGGTAGATAATTTTTATGTTAATAATTAATTTCACTTGTGTATAATTATAGCCTCTTAGTTAAAATACCAATATTTTTAGTTTATTTACGATTACCTAAAGATCATCTTGAAATTCCGATTTGAGGTTGAATGACTTCAGCTGGAATACTAGGAAATGCTAGAGACAGAGAAGAGAACGTACAGTGCGATTATTTAGTTCTGACAGTCGCCGGCGATCTGCGCCTGGGTCAGGCGAGTCCATTTAGTTACACCACAGTCTAGTACAGTGGCCGGCAGATGCTGCAGTTGTGACGTAAGAGCCAGTCAGATCGCAAGAGCTTGGGAGAGCGAGCAGTTGAGTCTGTCTACAGTATGTCACCCAATTACAGACACGAATAAGTATGTACAAATATTAGAAGAACTGAGTCAGGAATTTGATTGTATATTTCAAGAGTTTGCAAATCTTCAATCTGATATTTCCATATTTGCGACAACATTTTCAGTGAATATTGACAGTGTTCCATCATCATTGCAACTGGAAGTCATTGATTTGCAAAATGATATTGAAATGAAAGACCGCTTTGAAAACAAAAAGGATCTCTCTACATTATATAGAAGATTTCCCCAGGCAAGATTCCCTCGATTGCATAGATTTGCTGCTAGATGTTGAGCATATTCGGATCTACGTATGTATGTGAACAGTTCTTTTCTGTATGAAGATCTGCAAACCACAACATAGAAACCACCTGTCTGATCTGAACTTGAAACATATTCTTCGCTTGTGTGTTAGCCAGATTATGACTCCAAATATTGCAAAATTAGTGCGCGAAAAAAGAGGAAAAAAATCTCGACAAAGCGTTTTGCTTGGGCACAGTAGTTACACAAAGTGATGGTGTGTTTCAAAAGTTGAAATAAAGTATACTTTGCATACTACTCACCAAGATAGGGCCTATGTAGTTTAATCTGTATATTATGTAGAGAAATGTGTTAAAAAACACTTGGACTGTTTTCAAGTTTCCGAGTAGACAAAGTGTTTCAGTACTGCTTAAAGTATTTATTTATATGCTTGTATGTTTATAGCAGTTTCGGAATTTCATTTATATATGCAAACTCTTCTGCAAGTGGCTGTATTATGAGTTTAATGTTATTGTAAGTACATTAAATTTGATTACAAACCAAAATATTTTGTTACATTGATTTATGAAGGTTGTACAGTTTTGTTTTCGTACAAATGTATTGTAATTGTGCTGTTACCATACTATCTCAGAAGAATGGATCGCGCTCTGTCAGTGCATAGACGCCGCACCACCACTGTTCAGATGAACCTTCTCTCCACGCTGTGCTCAGTATGCAGAGATTGCCGAGCAAAGAGCAAGGCGGCTACGTCGTATGACGTCACAGAGCACGGAACATGCCGGTCACTGGTCTAGTATATACAATCGCGAAGCTCAATACGTAGTAAATATGCAAACATTAGATAGTTGCTCACCACTAGGATCGCTAATATCGCCTCATTACAGGCAATGCAAAATAGTACCGTCACAGTCTATTGTTTCTAGCACCCTCAAAACTCAAGCTTCGTGGCTGTATATAGTAGACTGTGGTTACACCAAGGGGTGTTTGGGTTATTCACTCGCTTCCCATCGGAGCGATCGGATGTCATGCGTGCGGTAGAGCGGTATGTTTCCAGTACAATTAATCTGTACTGCATTCCTTTACCAATCGCTCAACTTTATCTCTACTCCGGAACTCTTCCCACTCCTATTACTTCCCCTCTTTCGCGTCGCTGAGCTGTCAGGACTAAATAATCGGTCTGTACTATTCGGAAATACAATGTTTAATGCCTCATATCGATTGAAACAAATAATTTTAGATAGCCATTTTTTAAAGCAGATCTTGTAACACTAGCCAAGCGTATACCGTAGCGTGCAAAAAGCAGTTTTAACAGTAGAGCGAAAAGTATTTTAACACTAACTTCCATCCGTTTGCGCCGAATGTCAATTGTTTCCCACCACGGCGCAATCCCATCTGGTTCAAACAATGACACACCTACTTTGAAAAATGACTGTTTTTGCTTAAAAAACGCATGCTAAATAAATTACTTCAACAACTACCGCACTACTACAACAATTAAGAATTAAAAGTAATTATAAAATTTTAGGTGGCACCCGGGCATGAACTGGGGACCTCTGATCTGCAGTCGAATGTTGTACCAATGAATATACCACCGCTTGCTTTTAATGTGATAAAGTTCCACTATTAAAATGAGGAGGAATACAGCAATGGAGAAGTTGAATACAAACCCGGAAAAATGGGGAGGGTGAATGGCTGGTCATTGAGTCTCGATGGAGGTCCCTATGCCGAGCAAGGGCCTCTACTAAATGTCGAGAAATGCTCACCTGCCTACACGACTAGCAAATCCTAGTCCCGTAAGGGGAGGGGTGAGAGCGAGTGTCTGGCGTTTAAAACGAGACTTACTCGGCTATCGAAAGGTAACCCTAACAGAAGGTTCCCTGGCCCTCCAGGATGGGGGTTGACCGAGGGGCTAGCGACCCCTTGTAGTAAAAAGAACCATGCTACGAAACCTCAAGAAGATAAATCAGCCGAATTGTCCCTTACTGGTAAACGACTTCGGAAACATCTTGAGGCTAGCGGATGGAGTGAATGGAGATGCTAAAAGTCTGGGAATTCGAAACTGGTGGACCGTATCGATGGACAGACAAGGGTGGAGGAAGATTCTTGGGGAGGCCGGGTCTCAGCCATGAGATGTATCGCCATGGAAGAAGAAGAAGAAGAAGAAGAAGAAGAAGAAGAAGAAGAAGAGGAGGAAGAAGAAGATTAAAAGTCAATAAAGGATATTGGTTGTCTAAAATGCAGCCTTTTTATACAAATCTTGTTTTGTACTGGCAATTTTCAAGGTACTAAAATCTGAAAGCAGGATATACAGTAAGTGCAATGTTTTCAAATTGTTTGCAATTTTGACGACATGTTGTCACGTGCTACAGACGGTGGTGGTGGTGGTGGTGGTGGTGGTGGTGGTGGTGGTGGTAATTTGGTATTAATAGTGTAAAAAGTAAATATCTTATAAGAATATTCTGTAAAATTAAGTTGGTTGCTAGGAGCAACGAGTGGATGGAAATTTAAAACCTCACTCGTTGCTTTTAGTAACACTAACTTCAATAACAAAAAATACTGGGTGTTCATTTCAAAGTGTGTCATGACGTCACTGTTGTGAGTCAGCGATTTGAAGCGAGTTTCAGCTTTTATGTCAGAGAAGTTGCCTATTAATCAAGGCGTTCAATCTGAACTTGAGAACGTGTACGGTATAACTTGAATGTCGTAGCAACAGATGGCGGTCTGTAAAGTCTGTGTGCTACCATAACCTCTTTCGAACTGTGTTTTGCGCGGGCAAGTCGTACGCAGGGTATTTGTTATCATCGATTGCGTACGGCAACATTCCACAACACAAATCAAAATGCTCCGTGTCCATGTTGACCGTCCAAGTTAATAAATACGTAAGTAATCGTCTTAACCCTCTCCCCATATCCCGACAGTAAGAAAAAAAACTCACTTCAGTACGTGTTTCCAAACAGTTCACATTCTTGCCACTACTGGCGTTACCGTACGTATCGGTAAGTAATCTTCAGAATGAACGCCGTGCTTGCTAGGCAACTTCTCTCGCAATTAGGTAATACGCCTCTGCGGAAGTGTAGGAAGATTGAATTCTCTAGGCTCATCGGCTAGCCACATGACGACATACAGCGAGCCATGACACATTTTGAACTGAACACCCAGTACATCTTTATAATAAATTATGTTAAGTATCAACATAATAATGGACATTGTTATTAAGAGGTGTATGATAAAAAATTATTATGCAGATATCATTATTGGTATTTTAATACTTTCCCTTTGTAGAATTTTTATACTTTGAAATTTCACAAAAATATTCTACAAACCTTGCACATGTGCTAAATATAAAACTATTGCATGTAAAATGCCACTTACGAAAAAAAAATACACTTTAGTCCTATGCAGTCCCATACTAGTTTTTAGTTTTCACCAGTATACTAACTTTTACACTTTTAATACTGTCAAGGAACGCTACCCTGAGGGAAAATGAAGTATTCTGCAAAGTGATTTCTCACATCCCATGTCAAGGAAGCTCTTCGCACGTTGCATGGATTGATGGGTTGAAAAGGAACCTCGTATAAAAAGTCATTAAAATGTATTCCACCTTTTAGCGCACGTAATTATACAACAAGGAGCAGGCCTTACAATTGACTCATAAACAGATAAGCTGGTGTTTAGTAGCCTGTACAAAATACGAGTACACTACATCGATGCTAAAATTTCAAAGATGGCTTCTACCACACGACGAGCTCTGACATATATATTTTCCAATTGGTATCCTGCCAAGGAATTGAGGGTCAAACTAGAGCCAAAAGTTCGTAAAAACTGGAAATTCTCATTCTATAACTTAGTAAAGTAGTATAAAACTTAACAGGATAATTACTATAAAGTTGAAAACTTATATAAAACTTTCCAAGTGACAGTATTTCACTGTAATAGGACGCACCCAAAATTGACATTCACGTTGTCATTTTCAATTCCAGTGTATAACACCCAAAATAAATAGCAGCTACTTCTACTACATTCATGGTGGCGCTGTGTCCGGTGAACACACACGTCAACGTTTTGTCTTTCACTGTTGTCGTGCACTTGCCAGTGAGAGAGGTTTAAATGTGGTTCAACAATTTGTCGCCTGTGTACACATACCCTAAGAAAAAAATACAAACTGTCGAATCAGGGATCTAGCCGGCCAAGAAAACTCACTTTTGTTGGAGATCAACAGATTTGCTTCATGCAGTGGTGGCCCTTACATTTCTATATATGGTGGCACAACAACATAAATTACATTTAGCCCACATTAGTTTTGCTTTAGTACTTTATGTACATTTATGCTCGACCATGCCGAAATGTAGTAATTATACACCAGGTAGCAGACCTTTAATGCATGTCATTAAAGTACACCTACTCATTAAAGGTCAGGTCTTACAGCCAATGACGACTCAGGTTACAACTGTTCAACCAATGACAGGCAGCTTTCTACCGTTATAAACCGCAAGTGTCGATTATTCTCGGATATGCAATCGAAAGAGAATTAGCGAAAAGTCACGGAGGCTGGAAATCCAATACTGTCGCAGAAGGTTATGTTCTGTTACTATAATAATTAGCGTTAATTGTAAATTATATTCAAATAAATTCAATTTGTCATCTCGTTTTTCAATGTCTAATTTAATTTCAATGTTATCTCTGTAGGTTCTTATGGCCTAGCAAGTTCAATGTGAACATCTGTTCCTCGGAAAAAATCAATACTTTCGCGTCTGCCAACATCTCACAACATACGGGACATTGGTCAAGGTCAGATACAAAGAAAATTAATAATATCAAGTTAGAAATATGGTCGAGCATAAAAAGTCGTATGAAACTCGCCTATAATGGTAATTAAGAAGCTCGTATGAAAATTATGAAACGAGCTTGCGCTCGTTTCATAAATATCCATACTCGCTTCTTAATTACCTTCATTATAGGCTCGTTGCATAATGTACTATTATACCATCTTCCCTTATAGTTCCCCTTCTTAGCGCTATTCCAATCTAGGATCCTTTGTCATCTATCATTTGCTAATTCCCTTACCATTTTCTTCCTATTTAGTCAGTTATACTAATGTCCCTTAATATTTAAACCTTATGTATACTGTACGCTCTACTTGTCCTAATACTATTCTATACTGTCTACTCTACTACAATTTGCCTAATACTATCATTCCTATTCAATGTCCATATACTAATTTTTCTCTCGCCGATACTTCTCTTGGCAACCACTTTTTTATAAACCTCCCATCCTTAGCTTTTACCTATCTTTATTGTTTCCTTTATTTACCCGTTCCTCTTTACCCTTTCTCTATCAATCCCTCCTTGCCTACTATCACAAACTTGCATATTTTAGTACGTTGTCTCAATGTCTGTCTTACTTCACTACTTTCACTTACTTCTCTCACTTGTTACTTTCTCCTTTGTACTTACTCCATCACGTTTGTCACCCCAGACTTCTTTGCACTCATTTTTTCACCCTTTTTTGCCGCTACTTCTACAGCTCTTAGTACGCCTATTCTGTTCTCAATATTCTCACTCTTTTTCATTGCCACATCCAAAGTGCTTAGTATTCTGCTCTCAATATTTTCCTACTTTTCCAAACCCTAGCTTCTTCCCTTCCTCTTCCTCCTTTCTCTTATATGATATGGTATTCTTTGTAATATGTTTTGTATTCTATTCTTTTACTTTTTGTTAAATTTCACTGCTTGTATACTTTGAACCTGTACTTGCTATTTGGGAAAAGGAAATTGTACCACAACAATGGAAGTAGTCCATAATTGTACCTATTTTTAAAAAGGGGGGCAAAACCAACTATGGTAACTTTCGAGGAATATCACTTTTGTTGACGTCGTACAAAATTTTGTCCAATATTCTTTTGAGAAGATTAACTCCGTACGTAGATGAAATTATTGGGGATCATCAGTGATGTTTTCGGCGTAATAGATCGACTATTGATCAGATTTTTTGTATTAGACAGATAATGGAGAAACAATGGGAGTATAAGGGTACAGTATAGCAGTTATTCATAGATTTCAAAAAGGCATATGACTCGGTTAAGAGGGAAGTATTATATGATATTCTTATTGAATTTGGTATTCCCAAGAAACTAGTTCGATTAATTAAAATGTGTCTCAATGAAACATACAGCAGAGTCCGTATAGGTCAGTTTCTATCTGATGCTTTTCCAATTCACTGCGGGCTAAAGCAGGGAGATGCACTATCACCTTTACTTTTTAACTTTATAGAATATGCCATTAGGAAAGTTCAGGATAACAGGCAGGGTTTGGAATTGAACGGGCTACATCAGCTTCTTGTCTATGCGGATGACGTGAATATGTTAGGAGAAAATACACAAACGGTTAGGAAAACACGGAAATTTTCTGAAGCAATAAAGCGATCGGTTTGAAGTAAATCCCGAAAAGACAAAGTATATGATTATGTCTCGTGACGGGAATATTTACGAAATGGAAATATAAATATTGGAGATTTATCCTTCGAAGAGGTGGAAAAATTCAAATATCTTGGAGCAACAGTAACAAATATAAATGACACTCGGGAGGAAATTAAACGCAGAATAAATATGGGAAATGCGTGTTATTATTCGGTTGAAAGCTCTTATCATCCAGTCTGCTCTCCAAAAATCTGAAAGTTAGAATTTATAAAACAGTTATATTACCGGTTCTTCTTATGGCTGTGAAACTTGGACTCTCACTCTGAGAGAGGAGGTTAAGGGTGGTTGAGAATAAGGTCTAGGAAAATATTTGGGGCTCGGGATGAAGTTACAGGAGAATGGAGAAAGTTACACAAACAGAACTGCAGGCATGTATTCTTCACCTGACATAATTAGGAACTTAAAATCCAGACGTTTGAGATGGGCAGGGCATTGTATGGGCGAATCCATAAATGCATATAGAGTGTTAGTTGGGAGACCGGAGGGAAAAAGACCTTTAGGGAGGCCGAGACGTAGATGGGAGGATAATATTAAAATGGATTTGAGGGATGTGGGGTATAATGATAGAGACTGGATTAATCTTGCACAGGATAGGGACCGATGGCGGGCTTATGTGAGGGCGGCAATGAACCTTCGGGTTCCTTAAAAGCCATTTGTAAGTAAGTAAGAGTGTAAGAAAAGGCCCTATGGCAGTGATGTCAAAGCAAGCGCATTTTTCTGACTTTGACGTCGTGTGCGGGCATCAAGCGCTAAGTATTGAAAGAGCAGTCTGAATAAGCAGTCTGTTGGATTAAGAAAACAGTGGTGCACAAACTTCAGACGGAACGTGAAATTTTATGTTGTTATTTCTATATGGCTTCTTTCTGTTTGATATTATCTATATTGTCTGTAAAACAAACGTACTAATACCAATTTCTTAATATTGCAGTTGTGTTTTAAATGTTAATAACACAATAAAGGGTTAAGAAGGAATTTTCACATAAATTCTATAGTAGTACAACACTATACTGTACTAAATGGATGAAAAACATCATTCATACAGAAAGTGATATCCCCCCCAAAAAATAATAATAACTGAGTGTGACATGATAAGTTGGAATTGATATTGATGATACCTATAGCCTTATAAAAGTAATCAATAAACTAATCAAAACAATATTACAGTACAAAGAAAAGTTACCTAGGTACTGTATCTGTTTTAAGTGTAACTAATATTCCATAACAGAACTCTTATCGCATTATGCTTTTAAGGTGATATTGGTGAGGAACTTCCTATCATCAGAATATTAAATCATTTTCTCGAAATGTGCTGAAGCTATAGAGCTGACATTTTTACAACACATGGGCACGTATCTTCTGCTTATGATGTAACAGCAGTAGGTTTGTTAATTCATTTCTTTACAAACAATTTCCATGCGAATATTTTCAAAATTTTCAATACACTATCTTCAGTAATACGTATTTCTGTAAGGCTACTAAATAAATAGGCCTACACCTGAAAATTTCACTTTTCTATTAAAAAATATTTCTTTTGAATAAAAAAATCAAACTTGTGAAAAGTGAGCAATAAAATTAAAACTTACATTCTTATAATGCACTTATACTTCTCAGACAAATCTAAAAATTAACATGGGTACAGTTTTAATAAGTTCTCTTCCATTTATCCATTGGATCAGTGCTGGCCATCCCTGTATATAGCTCGACCAAGCGGCATATACTACCTCTTTCGTCTGTCTCTTTCCTTTCCGCTGTAAAGCGCTCACGGTCTCCTGACCTCTAAAGCGCTTGCTTGCTCCTATGGGCATCAATTGACATGACTGCCCTATGGCCTTAACTCTGCCAGTATAAATAAAAATAAATAATAATAATAATAATAATAATAATTATAAATAATAATAAATTATTGTTATTATTATTAATGATATGATATGATATGATATGATATGATATGATATGATATGATATGATATGATATGATATGATATGATATATGGCTATATTATATATATCTGATATATGGCTATATTATATATGATATGATTTATTCTCACACTAATCTCTCTGATCCTGCTGGCCCTTCACATTTCCATATTCGGACCACTAGTTCCATTCTTACACTATTTACAAACTTTACATACAGACGTTTAGTGACCGACGCATATTCATCATTTTCTTTATTGATCCACTATGTCCTCCATGTCTACTCACTACACTGAACATTCACGATATTTGAAGGGTTCAGAGCCAGAGTGGGTCAAGCGCCATTTATTAAAAACGGAGAAAACAAGGGTTAAAGTTAAGTGAATACCAATAATTTAATGAAGAGTGATATATCATTTAGTAGTAGTGTGTATACTTTATATTACTTGCTATATGTTTCATTGTTTTTTCTGTTTTTAATACTCGTATATGGCGCTTGGCCCACTATGGCTCTGAACCCTTCATTTCTACCTTTATTATCTAACCCTTCTTACAATCTAATCATATCCCTCGAAATGTTGTCCTGGCTCCGTCTAGAAGATCGTAGGAAAATCCACTGTCTTTCCCTTCTCTTTCACATATTGCATTTCTCCACTCCTGTCTATCTTGCGTCTCGTTTTCAAAATTTATCCACCCATCATAACCTAGACACACGATCACAACACTCCTCAATATTATCCATTCCCTCCCACCGAACATCCTCATATTCATCTTCTTTCACTGTGGCTGTTCCTCGACTTTGGAATTCCCTACCGAGTAATGTCAGGGACTGTCAGACATCAAACCAATTTAAGAATAGGCTAACGAGATATTTTTGTAACAATTCTTGTTAACAATAATAGCTGTTTCAAGTTTCTCAATGTTTAATTGTTATATATATATATATATAAATATCTAAATTATAAATATCTAAATTATCTCATTATTATTATTATTACTATTATTATTATAACTATTTCTTACCAATGTTTATTATTGTCACACTAACATTAGTTATCCAATTTTCAATATTTCTTTCATGTTGTTTTATGTTCTAGATATTAATGTAATAATAAGCAAATGTATTTAATTAGAATTAGAGTCTGGCTGGGCGGAAGAGAAGGCCTACTGGCCTTAGCTCTGCCAGATTAAAGATTAAAATAAATTAATTATTATTATTATTATTATTATTATTATTATTATCTTATTCTATTATCATCTTATTCTATTTCCTAGTCATAACAATTATTCATAACAATTTCCTTTACTATTTCTACAGTCCCTATTTATTATACGATTTCACTACGATTCTGTTACTAACTCGCCCTTATACGGTATTACTCTTGCACTATATAATACAAAATAATCTTAGTTACACTCTATTATTGACTTTAGATCTGTGCGTATTACCTCTCCAACCCTACTGAGACCTATCTAGACTAATCCCTACTTTTAGCTCATCTACTATTACCACTTTTACAGTACGTACTACTCTTTGCCAACTATTTAAATAAAATCATCATGAACTACTCCTAATACTTAATCGCTACTCATCTACATTTCACTACCTTTCTCTTATATATATTTATCCCCACACTTTCACTCATTGACTCTTCGCTCTCACTTTCATTCGTATAATGTTCAATATTTTAATATTATGACACTAATAATTATTTTCTTCGCCAAAATTAGATTAGAGTCTATCTCCACATTATACATTAAAACATGGTTTTCTAGTTCTTACTAACCACAATAACAAAGCCGGTAACCAAACAAAAGAATACTTCAGCTCGATGGAAACATGGAACAAGAATATCGCCTCTGGGAGATCTTGCCCGAGGGTATTTGTCTTTGGGGATGTTTGTTGTGCAATAAAACACGGGGCGGCATTACATATTTATCTACACGTGTAGGGGTTACAAATCCCAGAGGTGATCCGAGCATGTTTAATGTTACAGCGTATCCTATCAGCGGTCGTGAATTCGCAATGAGCGCACACTAACAAAGTACGAGACCGGATACTGCGTCAAAGAAACAGCTGAAAGCGAAATTGTGTCGAAATCGACGTCAACGTCGATAAAGGACAGGAGGAACTGGCTAGAGGTCATCAACCCTGAAGTGAGAATAAGGGTAGCTATGGTCTGTCCAAAACAACTTCCGACCTGACAAATAGCGCCTTTAGCATGTTACCATGGCAACCATTCAAATCAACCAATCACGAGAGAGGCGTAACCATGGTAACGGGACGGTGTTGCCGTGTCTATGTTTACAATTTGCACGTGAATACCACGGCCTAGTGGTGAATACAGTGGCCGGAATGACTGAGTTGGCTGGTTAGCGCGTGCTTTTTGTGAATTAAAAATATTATTTAGTTGTATTATTGGTTTAGTACTGGTATTGATAATTATTCTGTTTCAATTTTATTACACGTATTATCTTCGTTGTCATTGGTGGAGTGTGTGGCTAGTGTGCGTTTTCTAGTTTCTGCGAGAGTTTCTAAACAGGTGACTTATGCAGTATCGGAAGGAAGGACGGGCAGACAGAGAACAAAGAATATTGTATAAGGTGCCTCGTTAAAAGTCGAGCGCGAGAGATGGTGTGTTATGTAAAAGAGTATTTTGAGAGGGAAAAAGATAATGGCGGGCCTCTTTTACCTTTCGCACAAGTCGTAATGAGAACTGCTGCGTGTATTAAAATAATAAGAGCACTGTTATCGATATTGGAAAAGAAAAAGGCCGTGCAGATTTTTAATCATAAATATTTTTAAAGTTTACAATTTTTCAACGCCTTTCTAACAATATTACATTGATTAATTCCGACACTCATAAAAGTAGAGGCTTCGTATTAAATTTGAACCTGTTTTTACAGTCTACAGTCCTTTCTACGCTTTTCTAACGGTATTACGTAGTAGTAGTAGTAGTAGTAGTAGTAGTAGTAGTAGTAGTAGTAGTAGTAGTAATAATAAGACTAATAAAGGTAATAATGTACACAAATTTTAATGCCTAGTGTTCAACAAATTGGTTAGAAATGTGTGTTCGTGTCAGCCGTTCATTACTGCACTCTATCGGAAGCGCGCTCGCTTACACGAAAGATGGGCAACATGACAACACTGCTCCCCCTTCTCTGTCAACTGTCAAGTCGGAAGTAGTTTTGGTCAAGGAATAGTGCTTATATTTTACATTCTATGAAGAACCTTTCATAACATAACGATCTTGCACTTTGAGGTCTGAGGATATAGAGGGAAAAATTGTATCAGATCTGGTAGAGTTCCCAGATAGCTCAGTTGGTAGAGCGCTGGTACGTTTAACCAAAGGTCCCGGCTTCGATACCCGGCCCCGAAACAATTTTTCCCTCGAAATTATTCAAATCAACTTTAAATCTTAATATCCGAAAGCTTGATTTGCATAATACACGTCACTGTTCGTTAACAGAAAACCACAATTAAGTCACACAGACTTAGCGTGCACCCAAACGAGAATCGAACACACGCTTGAGCCCAGTTCCAGATCAGGAGGCAAACGGGTCTAAAGCCAGAGCTTCACCTGCGGCTAAATAAAATATTAACGCTGTAACTCGCATTGAGTTGTTTTGTACCCGTGCCGTGGGCCGAAATACTACACGGATACACGTGGTAAAATAAAGATGAAATTCTGCGACTACGAAGCCATCCTCAGTAACACAGATTAAGAGAAGAAGGCCTGGACAGCAGATATAAATCTTGCCCCGATCTCATTGTTGCGGGTGAAGGTTGAATCAATTTATAGAGACGCGCTCTTTCACATAAAAGGAATGCTTTGGTAGACGAGGACTCGAGGCTGTTGCAACAGGGTGAGTAGTCTTTCAGATCCTCCCACGACTTTCTAGACTACACAATGGTATAAATGTTTATAAAATCAATTTCACAATTCTTTTGAATAGCAGAGGCATTCGTGTTTGGTCACATTACATCGTCACGTGAATGCAAGAACTAGGTAACTCGAAATTTCCGTTTTTTAGTTAACTCTGTTATAACATAGCAAAAATCGCTCAGAATGTAACGCAAGAACTAGGTAACTGATCGAACGATACCAGCGACATCTATTTTTCACTGTAACAAACAGGTAAAAGAAAACGAGACATGAATAATTTCAAGGGAAAAATTGTTCCGGGGCCGGGTATCGATCCCGGGACCTCTGGTTGAACGTACCAGCGCTCTGCCAACTGAGCTACCCGGGAACTCCACCCGACACCGTCTCAACCTTTCCCTTTATATCCACACAACTCGCGTGGGCTGACGAAACGCCAGAGACCCACATCGAGTGCACACAAACTCTGTTTGACTTGAAATTGTGGTTTTCTGTTAACGTACACAGTGGCGTTTCGTCAGCCCACGCGAGTTGTGTGGATATAAAGGGAAAGGTTAAGACGGTGTCGGGTGGAGTTCCCGGGTAGCTCAGTTGGCAGAGCGCTGGTACGTTCAACCAGAGGTCCCGGGATCGATACCCGGCCCCGGAACAATTTTTCCCTTGAAATTATTCAAATCTGCTTTACAGGAAGCTTTACCTGAAAGATTAGATTTGTAAAACGAGACATATTTCTTAGTGGAATAAATAAGTAAATAGGCAATATCTAAAAATAGGGAAAATTGAGTTATCTAGTTCTTGCATTCAGGCGACGAGTCATGTAAACATTGGTCTATCGAGATTGCGAGGGAAACAGCTTATACTGTGTCACTCTGCCCACCTGAGAGGCCAAGGAATGAAACTGAAGCTGCATGAATTTCTCAACGCTCTCGAAAGTCTTAATTGAAGATAATTTACATACCTTCAGCCTTAGTTTTAAGCAGCAAAAACGTTAAACAGAGCTTCATCACCGTCAACTTTATTACAGTTGTCATCATTCGTAATCGTCGTTGCCGTAACAGATCATGATCATCACTGTCATAAAGTGTCACTATTATCCTAATCAGGGTTGCCAGATAAATGAAACACAATCGTCGCACCAACTTGTGAAAAATGTACTTTAGCATCAAATTGTCGTACATTCATCATTTTACTATTTTATAGACAGTGCGCACAAATATATTCCATATAACACCCAAAAAAGTGGTTCCTAGGCCTATAAATTTATATTCATTCATTCGTAGTGTTCTAAGGGCAGATCTTTCACTGCAAACCCAGCAATCTCCAGTCTTTCCTATTCCAGCATCCATTTCTTCGTCCAGTCAAGAATTTTAGTAATTATAGTTGATATCCACAATGGCATTTAGCATTCAAATTAACATTTCTTCATCAAAACTGTTATTTTCGGTAAAGAATGCACGATGACTCTTGGTCGGAAAGAAATTGAAAGCCAGCAGAAACTTTATCTTTGATCGGCTCAACGGCAGATATTTAATATAAACATTGCGGCAGCTGATGATTACATCAAATTAATCCACCTGCAGTCGACTCAAATCCGACACCGCTAAAATGTCAGCGCGTCTAGATTTCTTATTCCTAGCGCGGTATTATTTCATTCATAAAAAAACTTCCATTGCTGAACATACAATGAAGTTAGCAGATCTCTGATCTCGTGTTACTTTGATATAACCGCACTGTACATGAAACCTGGAGCTCACGATGACGAATTTATGATTTGCATGGCAAGTGTAGTCACAATATTGATTTTCAAAGCATCTTTTATCCTTAGGGATCATGTGTGATCATGGATATTAGTCAATGGCATACTGAATGAAGAAAAGTTGTCTAGAAAAGGGGCAAATTACCTTTTTTTTAATTATAGTCCGACATTGTGAGTTCCAAAATAATGTTGTCCCTTCAGTAAAATACTTACTTACTTACTTACTTACAAATGGCTTTTAAGGAACCCGAAGGTTCATTGCCGCCCTCACATAAGCCCGCCATCGGTCCCTATCCTGTGCAAGATTAATCCAGTCTCTATCATCATACCCCACCTCCCTCAAATCCATTTTAATATTATCCTCCCATCTACGTCTCGGCCTCCCTAAAGGTCTTTTTCCCTCCGGTCTCCCATCTAATACAGTCTATATGCATTTCTGGATTCGCCCATACGTGCTACATGCCCTGCCCATCTCAAACGTCTGGATTTAATGTTCCTAATTATGTCAGGTGAAGAATACAATGCGTGCAGTTCTGTGTTGTGCAACTTTCTCCATTCTCCTGTAACTTCATCCCGCTTAGCCCCAAATATTTTCCTAAGAACCTTATTCTCAAACAACCTTAACCTATGTTCCTCTCTCAGAGTGAGAGTCCAAGTTTCACAACCATACAGAAGAACCGGTAATATAACTGTTTTATAAATTCTAACTTTCAGATTTTTGGACAGCAGACTGGATGATAAGAGCTTCTCAACCGAATAATAACACGCATTTCCCATATTTATTCTGCGTTTAATTTCCTCCCGAGTGTCATTTATATTTGTTACTGTTGCTCCAAGATATTTGAATTTTTCCACCCCTTCGAAGGATAAATCTCCAATTTTTATATTTCCATTTTGTACAATATTCTGTTCACGAGACATAATCATATACCCTTCAGTAAAATAGTCGTACAAAATTGCGTACGACTTAGAGTTCGGTCGTACCTCGTACAATTAGTCAAAATAGTCGTAAGCGTAAGACTATAGTCGTAAGTATGGCAACCCTGATCCTAATTAAAGAGTACAGGGGAAAAACCTGATAAGTCACGTTTCACTCTTTTTACAGAAGACAAAGTTAAAAGTTTCAAGGCCCATTATATTCCTTTGTCTTTGAGTTATCATTCTTCAAATTGCTTTGGATTAATGAGGTTGTTATTCTGTACAGTTAAACTACAGAAATCTACACTACCAGAGCTATTACATGATATCTAAACCATAAAATAGATCATTTTGGACTTATCTATATTTTTCCTTATACGCTTCAATTGTAATCGCCGTCCTCGTTCACATAATTGTCAACTTTATCGTAATTAATTTTTCCGTCATCAGTATCATCACTGACGTCACCTTTATCACGATCACTATTATCGCCAGCTACGTTATTACCAGACATCGGATTCTAGGGCAAATGCCTATTTTGTTTCTTTAGGAGAAAAGTAAAAATAATTATTAATATTTGTGTTTCATGCAAATTGAAAGGTATTCAAAGAGTTTTATAGTGCCCTAAAATGCCCTAAAACGGTTATTAGAGCCTAATTTGTTAATATTCGCCTAAAAATGCCTAACTCACTGTAAAGTTTCGCATTTTACTCTTGCTTTTTATAATTTATACATGCATTCACTGCGAAATTTAAGGCATTTAAAAAGTGGAAAGTTTGCTTCACACCGGCCATGAAACCATTGATAAAGGAAACAAAATGTTTTGAATCTCACGACACTCGCAATAGATTTCACCGAATTTAACATGTTTGGAGGCATAAATGCCGACAAAGAACCAACCTTAGTTTTGAAGCAGGCAACAATCACAACATGTGCTGCTACCGATTCAGAGATATACTATACTATAAAAATGACTGTTTTCGGTCTGAAACCGATTAGCTGTACTGCCTTTCAGAATGTCATAAAATCACAATTTTTGGAGAAAGAGTGTTTTTGAAATATTTATGAAAAGTCGTAAAACTGCGAATTAGTAGGGTAAACCGTTACAAAATATTTAAAAGAATGGCCCTCCTAGTGTTAACACTACCAGGAAATGCAACAATAAGTGGAACTTTGTATTTTTGTCCAATTGAATCTCAATAACAACGGTTCATTTGAATGCTCGTTAACAGTTGCTCTTTCCCTCACCTTATTTGTGTTGAGAAGTTTTGAGCGGTAGGACGTTTTCCTGTGAAGTTTAACGCGATAATGCCGAAAAATATAAGTGCAAAATCTACATTGATCCGGCAATGGCTAACAGAATATTCAGAATTCACTTATGATGGAAAAATAATATTCTGCAAGATTTGTAGCAAACAGGTATGTAACAATAGTTGAAATATATAAATTCTATTAATTTTAATGAGTAGGCCTATAATATTTATACATTGACTGAGCTATCCTGAGGTATAATTCTTTTTAAGACCACTACACTTTAACCTTTTAAATTCCGATAGTTAAAGTATTTGCAGGTCATTAAAATTTTGATTGTTCGAACCCACTAACTTTGTGATAGAAATACGGCAATACAACAATTAGGATTAGGTGTAAATGTTCCAGTAAGTATTGATGTTTCTATTGTACCTAATTTAAAATTTGCGCCTCTCACATCAGTTTCGGTTGAAAGAAGTTTTTCTGCTTTCAAAATTATTCTCAGTGACAAAAGGCAAAGGTTAACTGTGGAGAATTTAGAAAAAATTCTGGTGGTGTACTGTGCAGATAATTATAATAAAGTCTGAGCATGGAACTGAATTTCAATAACTTAAAATGAGTAATCTTGACATCAATAATCATTATTTCATTAGTTTCAATATATTAAATTTGTGCAGCTCTGTTTATAAATATAATATAGTATTCTTTTTTAATGTTTAAACATACTTTTTGTGCGTATTTTAGTGTATAACTAAAAATTTCAGTGAAAGAAATAAGTATGATACCTTGGTGTGCCTAAAATGCGTATTTTCATTAAAATAGAGCCTAATTTTACAAATTTTGAGCTTATTTTAGGCGCCTAAAACTGCAATTTTTAGTGCCTAAAAATCCGATGTCTAGTTATTACTAACATTAATAAAATTGTGGCACGAATGTCGTATTTATAGGCTATTCCACTTCACATTCACCATTATAGTCATCCCCATCAACGCCGTTTCGATAACGTTATGTCCATCTTCGCATTCATCGCTATCATTATATTCACAATCGTCGAAATAATTATCATTTATATTTATCATCTCCAACACCATCACCGTTATTATTACATGCATCATGGTCCACATCATTATCCTCACACACAGTTATTATAATATTATTTATCAACTCCACATCGTTGTCATTTATCATCGTACACAACATTATCAGTTATCTTATCCACGTCGTTATCATTATATTCATCAATCATGGTCCACTTCATTATCGTTATGTTCATCATCGTCCACATCACAACCGCTATATTTATCATTATCCACGTGGTTATTATTACATTAATCAAAGTCGATATCATTGTTACTCATTATCTTTCAAGCTTTGGACCTTCTTATTTTCATTGGAATTGTGAATTAAAACTAGTTATCTAGAGTGCAGCCAGATCAACTTAGACCATCAGACCATTTTGTTAAGATAATTCAGGACACACACCCACTCTTGTTGTAAAAACAAGCTACTAGATCAGCGGTGACCAAAACTCGAACTGCAGTGATTACATCCGACAGACAGAAAGAAGAAGAAGTAAGAAGACAGAGGAAAGGTACTGGGCATGAAAACTACAACCAGTGGTGGTTCCTGTACTAACATCTTGATCAATCCCGCGGATAAAAATTAGTGAATAATATACGATTTTTTTTTTTGCTTCTTTTTTTAACCTTACTCTTGAATATAATCAGGAATTTTCTAAATTCTTCTCTCGATACTTGGTCGATAAATTCGTAGTTTTTCAAAATTAAAAACTTTTTATGGACAAATTATTTAAGCTATTTTAATCATTATTGTTTTGAGAAATTCTGTTCTATTAAAAGGCTTTAGAGCACGAGATATTTCAAAACCCGCATTTGGTAGCTGACTTCCTTACATTTATTCATGTCATCTTTCTCTTCCTGGCTATGATTTAAGACATGTCAATTCCTGGCGTTTAACAGTTCGTTGGCACATAACATTGAATCAGTTTTTCTACAATATTATTATTAAATGAATAACTAATAAATAATTATCCTCATCTAAAGATTAAGAAGATTAAAACTGAGATAAAACCTAATAATTTTGTCCTTTTAGGGCGAAGATAAAAAATCATCAATATTCATGCACGTACAGAAGAATGATAGAAACACGTACTTAGTGGTCAGTAATAATAATAATAATAATAATAATAATACATTATTGTGGCAATTAATGTTTCTATATCCTCGTAATTGAACCGTTGAGCAAAGTAAACATATTACATTTTGTCCGACAGAACAACAAAGAAGTTCTCCTTCTCCTTCTTTACAAAACTACCTCTTATTGCTGGTAGAGACAGAGTTTGTAGAGCGACATGATACCGCTACTGCTTGCCTTCAGTACGTGAATAAAACACACAGCAATGTACAGGAAACTCCTCATACCCGTTTGAATGTCTGTGATTACACGATGTAATCACGATACCCGCGTTGGTCACTGCTGTATTAGATGTTCATTTAGCCCTTTTGTCTTTTTCTCTCTCAGAAATATGGCAGAACGTTTAGGAGTAGAAGAGCAGTCCCTACACTCAAAAGACTAATCTACGTCAGGCCATATAGGTTACTTCAGTATATTTAATTATTTCAACAGTGACTGTGAGTAGTAAAAAAGTTGCCGTACATTGTAATAAAAAGTAATAATAGCTGAGTTCATACTCACAATAGTAAAAAAGGCAGCTATTGTGAGACAAATAAAATCTTCACAAATACAACTATGACTATCTGTTACATTGTTTATGATCTGACTTCCCTAAATGTTTTTGCTTATTGTGACTTCATAATTTTTTTTCGAATGTACAAACAGATTTTCAGAATACTGATCGATTGAATCACTGAATTTAAGATGGAGTAAAAGTTATTACACCAAACATGCTCCACAATAGTTTCCGAAAACTATGGAACAGTGTTTTGGAACGAAAGGTAGTCACGTCGAAATAAACAGTATTTTTAACAACACAAAATAATGGAATATATGTGACAGTATCCACATAACTTTTTTATTGTCCTGTATATAAGAATATAAAACACAAAATGACCTTTCATCGATATAGTGCATGTTATTCTTATAGTGCATCAGAGTGCGGAATGCAGCTTGTGAGGTAGGGGCACAGACTTTGGGCCTTCTTGTGGAACCCGAGTAGAATTCCTTTCCTATTTCAAAGACGGGACTGTCGACTCAGGATTACGATAATTGCAGCATCGCTGAGGCCACTTCCCTCATGCATGGGATCACTATCTATGTGGATCTCATGCGGGAGGAAGATGAAAGCCAATTATGGCCGGCAACGAGAGTTTCCAACTTTCCACTAAATAATACAGAATTAAGTGCGGCTTCATTAGCACAAGAGGTTCTCAGCTATTGGACCGTGACATACAGAAGGGCAGTCCGCACTTCAGGACTAGAATTTGAAGTTACCCATTCGGAAAGAATCATGTGAGATAGGAATCGGTATCAAAATATCACAAACTGGTACAAGTGAGGGAGTAAATAGACAAAGGATCAGTGGCGGATCATTGTATGAATTGTACATCAGAGCCATATTATACATTCATCCAAGTAGTATAAGTAGTGTCTTCTTTCATTATTTCGACTCAGACATTGACGGACTTACGGAGTGCGTTATATGGCAGTAAAATTTTTTAATAGCCTCCCTATCGACATAAAAAATGAAACTCAAAACATAAGATTATTTAAGGCCAAATTAAAGAAGTACCTAATTTTTCACGCCTTCTAATCTGTAGGTGAATTCATGACATTCAATAACACTTCATGAAATTGATACTAAAACTTTGTGTTGTACTAGTAGACTATATTGTAAATCTCGTCTGTATATATTTCATCTAGACTGTGACTATAAATTAAGACTTTATAATAGTGTTAAGTTTTTTGACTTGTTTCATATTCTAGTTGTAAAGCAATGTATGAATACCATGAAATGTTAATAAATAAAATACTGACTGAATTATTTACTGAATTATTCACTGACTTTTTAACTGATTTAGTGACTTCTTGACAAAATAATATACTGACTTCTTGACAGCGATTTACTGATTTCTTAACTGAATGATATTCTGACGTATCCGTTGAATTATTTAAGGCCTTCTTGACTTGATGACTTCTTGACTGAATGTCTTACTGACTTTCTAGATAAATTACTGACTTTTTGGCTGAATGATTTACTGACTTCTTGGCTGACTTGCTGAGTTCTTGGCTGAATGACTTACGACTTCTTCGCTGACTGACTTCCCTGCTGAATGGCTTACTGATTTCTTAGCTGAATGACTGACTTCTCTGCTTAAGGGTATATGTGAACGACCACAAATATCAGAAAATGCAGGCTCTAAATTTATAACATTTTATAAGAAAATGAACTCACAATTGCACAAAAATGACAAAGTATCACAACAAGCCTTATTAGAACTTAAATATCTGATAAAAGTATAAAAGAGATTACCAATATATTTTTTAGAATTCACTTTTTACTTTAAATTAAATTTTCTAAAATTTTACAATTTTCACACATATTATTTCATAACTCCGCAACCATTAGAGATAGAATTCTGAAATTTGTACACTCACTTAACATGCATTTATGCAAGAGGTAGACTAAAATGATACTCATATCTTTTAAAATAGAAAAATTAAGTCACAAAACATTATGTAAATTTTTAATATACCTATTTTAACAATATTTTCTTTAAGTCCGTCATAAACTTATCTTATATATATCTTTTTTTTCTTTCATTAACTTGATAAAAAATTTCATTGCATAGGGAACCCATGGTACTGCCTAACATAAGATGGAGATCGTAAAGTTTTTGGTTTAAATATTGTTTTTTCTTGTGAAGGAACCTAATTTCATTTTTAGCCATTTTATTTGAAGCTGCTGTTTTGTTTTCCGTGCTGCAAAAGTTTGTGAACGAATCCTAATGTTCGTGTATGATGGGGTTAACCCATTGAATTGACATTGTTTATTAAACCATAAGTTTGCATTAGTGTTATGTAACTTTATTTTTGTGTTCAAATAGAGGTAGTATGACTTAGCCTGACTGGCGTTAATGAATTTTATACCCATCTTTGTTCCAATAAGTTTTGTTAATTTAACAATATTTTATTTACGTCCGTCATAAACTTATCTTTTGCAGCACGGAAAACAAAATAGCAGCTTGAAATAAAATGGCTAAAAAATGAAATTAGGTTCCTTCACAAGAAAAAACAATATTTAAACCAAAAACTTTACGATCTCCATCTCATGTTAGGCAATACTATGGGTTCCTTATGCAATGAAATTTTTTATCAAGTTAATGAAAGAAAAATATATATATATATATATATATATGCTATAAGATAAGTTTATGACGGACTTAAAGAAAATATTGTTAAATTAACAAAACTTATCGGAACAAAAATGAGTATAAAAAACCTATTTTATATAGAAAAAAATAAAAAAAATTAATTGTATTAAGTCCATACCTGTGGAATAACGGTTAGCGCGTCTGGCCGCGAAACCAGGTGGGTTCGATTCCCGGTCGGGGCAAGTTACCTGGTTGAGGTTTTTTTCCGGGGTTTTCCCTCAACCCTACATGAGCAACTGCTGGATAACTTTCGGTGTTGGACCCTGGACTCATTTCACCGGCATTATCACCTTCATCTCATTCAGACGCTAGATAACCTAGACGTTGATAAAGCGTCGTAAAATAACCTACTAAAATAAAATAAAAATTGTATTAAAATAAACTCCAAATGTCTGAGAGTAGTCTACTTTTCAGAAATAAGTGTTTATTATATGCAGGAAAAATATAAAAAATGTCAGAGAGACCATAACAATGTTATGGTTACCAAATTTTTTTATTTCTTTCATACTCTGATAAAACTGGTTTGAAAAATATTATTAGTACCTTTTTTATACTTTTATCAGATATTTAAGTTTTAATAAGTCTTGCTGTGGTACCTTGTAATTTTTGTCCAATTGTGAGTTAATTTTCATATAAAATTTAGAGTCTCCATTTTCAGATAATATTTGTAGTCGTTCACGTACATATACCCTTAATTAAGGAAGAGACACGCAAAACTGATGTAAGCGGGACCTGGTCCTACGACCCGAAGCATGCTTAACGGTGAAGCCGGCAGCCTAAAAGTCGAAAGTAACGGAACACTGGCATCGTATCACTTGTCACTGGAAAGTGGACCAAGTCGACCGGCTGACTATTGATACATCGCATCGCCTGGAATGTAGCTTCACTTGTGCATTGTGCGCCCCCATACTGTATGTGTACTAGAGACTCGTGGCTGAATCAGGGATCGTGAAATGGATCGTATACATCAGCGATCTTACAAACTGATTCAAGATTGACAACTTAATAACCGAAGAGTGAAAAACGAACGACTTTTGTACAAAGTGACTAAAACGGTACAAGAGTATAACGTAACATCTCAGTAGAGGAGTGGGGGACACAAAAGTAAATATGAGACTGACAGAACAAAACAAGTCTTTCAGATAACTGAAGGTAGATGACATGTGTGAAGTAATGGAAGTCAGCCATCACGTTCTGTGAGGAGAAAAACTATTTAGATGTTTTCACAAAGAAGTTAAAGTAAGTAAACCGTTAGTAACACCAATATTGACTTACAAAGCTGAAACTCGCTCTAAAATTAAATAAAAAAATATAATTTTCTATCACCAGAAGTGAACTTTCAAACAGCTGTAAGAAGAATAGAAACAAGCAAAACTGAAGCGAAGGGAATAGCAAGATTTGCAAAGAGAAAAAGAATGGGACAATCATGTCTCTACAGAGGGTAGGCCTAATACAGACGTGGACAAATTATTAGCAAAATTGGAGATCATTATTTTCTTCTTCTTCACTTCATGGTATGGGCAATTGCCCGTTCCGGCTTCAAAGGTCACTCCATCTTTTCATCGGTCGTCCCTGATCTCTTCGTCCTTTTGGTTTATAATTTATTGCTTTCTTGGGAAGTCTGTAGTCGTCCATTCTCTCTACATGTAATTTCCAATCTTGTCTGTAATTGTCTATTTTATCAATAAGTGGGTATACTCCTAGTTCCTGCCTAATATCTTCATTTCTAATTCTATCCAATCTCGTGCATCCTTTTACTTTTCGCAAGAATCTCATCTCTGCCGCTTGTATTTTGCTAACTTCAGGTTTTGTTGTAACCCAACTTTCACTTCCATATAAAAGAGTAGGGACTGCCATTACACTGCAGAATTTTATTTTTGTTTCCTTTCTGCTTTTATTCTTCAAAGTTCTATTAATTGTGCCACATACTGTTTGGAATGATTGTAATTTTATTTTTATATCATTATCCTTTTTGTAACTCACATCACATCCCAGGTACTTAAAATTTGTTACTTGTTCTACTGCTTTATTACCTATTTCAAACTTAGATCTTACAGTATTTTTGCCTTGAAATGCCATTACTTTTGTTTTTGTATTTGATATGTTAAAGTTATGCTTCTGGCATATTTTATTTAGTTCATATACTGCTTTTTGTAGTTTTGTTTCAGTATCTTGTATTACAATCATATCATCGGCAAATACCAGAATATTAATTTTTATTCCTCTATCAATTAAAATTCCAGGATCTACTAAAATTTTCCATTGTCGAACAATTTCGTCAGCATAAATATTAAACAGTGTCGGTGATAAACTACACCCTTGTCTTAAGCCTGTTAGGAGGCTGAAAGATGGCAACCCCATCACCTAAATATATCTGCGCAGCCCTCGTAAGGCGGCCAGATGAATTATCTATTACTGAAAAGCTTCAAAGGAAACAGCCGGACAGATCATTATTATAAATTTAAAAAAATATATGATTCTTCAATTTACACTACAGTTGACATCTTTGCGTATTTCCAAATTATTAGAAAAATTGAAGATTTGTATTGTATATTTTTACAAAATTGGACTCTTCAATGTAGACTACAATTGATATTTCTGCATATTTACAAATTATTAGCAAAAGTGAAGATTTTTTTGTATTATTTTTACAAAATTCGACTCTTCAATTTGGACTACAGGTGACATTTTGAAGATTTCCAAATTATTAACAAAACTGAAAATTTTTATTATATATTTTTACAAAATTTGACTCTTCACTTTAGACTGCAGTTGACATTTTTGAATATTTACAAATTATTAGCAAAATTGAAGATTTTATCATATATTTTTTATAAAATTTGAGTCTTCAATTTAGAATAGCCTACATTTGACATTTTTGCATATTTCTATCTACTGTAATGATAGAAATATGCAAAATTGTCAACTTTAGTCTAAATTGAAAAGTCAAATTTTGTAAATAGAATTATCATAAAAATCGTCAATTTTGTTAATAATTTGTCCACGTCTGTAATTAGGCTTCGTAATCCAGCTACCTACCTGAAGACTGAATGAAGTTAAAGACACACTGGGTATATAGTTCACCGAACACAGGTAATGAAACGGATAAGGATATAAACAAACGGGTCGTCGCTACGTGTTCGTGGAGTACAGTCAACTCCCGACATTCTGAAGCTATATTAGTAAACACATGCTTGAGCCATGATGTTCATTTTCGTCGTGATCTTTGCAGTGAATAATAACGTGCATTCGTAAGTTACGGAACTTGAACATATTCGGATGTCACTTGAAATGATTTTATATTGCAAGAAATTCTTTCAATAGAACATGACGTTATTGGTCCATGATGTAATATAAGGTATTCCTATTGTGTGATATTTTTTCGTGTTTCATTAGGATATTGCGTCTCACTCATCACTGAAAACCCACTCATTTTGTATATACTTTTCTAGAAATTCCCTAAAATGGAGATTATTTAATTTATTAATTGGGATGTTGGCATTGAACACATGGTAGACGACACAAATCCATGCTAAACGTCGAGTTAATATCTTCATAATTTTGAAATTTTTATGGTACTGGTTCTTTTTTATTACGTTCAACACACTTTCTGTGTCTTTTGCCCCGAAATATTACACGCTGTGCTATGAACCTTCAATCAGCCACAAAGGTCCAGTTATTTAAATAGCCCTAATAAGACTAGTAAGGGCAATGATCGATAAGATTACTCACTATGGTTGCGTCCCGATTTTCACTTTCTAGAGGAAGAGGGTTGAGGATGCGTAACTATTTTGTATAAGCTTACGAACGTACCTGTACCTGCGCTGTGACGTCACATATACTTTGAAACAGGCAACTTCATTCTCGTTTATAGGTAGCTGTAATACGAAGCCTATAATAATACTATTTAAGAGATAACATGTCGAAAGGAAAAAGAAGACAGAATACCAAAGAGAAGACAGACAGATAGAGAGATAATTATGAATAATCATCAACATAGTCTGTGTGATCATTTACGATCATCAACAGATACAGACGGAAGTATACTCTCGACACGTAAATAAAAATAAACGTAATAATAATAATAATAATAATAATAATAATAATAATAATAATAATGGTTTATTTAATTATATTTGTGCTATGTCGAAATAAAAGACGAAGAAGAAATAGTAAAAGACGGTGTTGTCAAGGTTATCACTGTGTGTTAGAAGAACAATAAAACGGTATTACTTCTAAGCATGTAATTAAATTACGTCTGCTTTACACCTCGGGCACATCCACCACAACACCATCTGAAGAAAGTCACAAGTTTAATACAACACACGAGCTTTGCCAACAGAAAAGACGACCGACAAGCAATAAACTGCCCGTATACTGCAGCTGGCCACAGTTGTTACTTGTGTCAGGTACTAAATGACTGAATAAAATACGAGTACGCCTATTTCCGTAAAGTACTAGCATTGTCTCTGGACCAAAAATACAATACAAATTCAGTAAACATTCATATTTTACCGTGGAGAAAAGTACATATTACCTTGGTTCACTGTTTCCGGGCTCCGATCATTATTCACTAATGTCAAACAAATGCAACGTGGTTCAAATGGAGCAGTAGTAGTAGTAGTAGTAGTAGTAGTAGTAGTAGTAGTAGTAGTAGTAGTAGTAGTAGTAGTATATCAGTAATAATAATAATAATAATGATAATAATAATAATAATCCGCTGGCGTTTAAGTGACCGTACTTTTTGGTACAAATCCAATAGCGGACTCGGAATTTATTATCGACAGGAAAGTGCAGATTTATCTTCCTCTCAGGGAAAACGAGTGAATGTCCCTGTCTAGTGATTATTGTGTGTTGTTTCAGTCCGTGACTTTGGGTCATTTTGACATCATGACTAGGAGGTATCACTCGCTACTTGTGTAGTCCGATTTTAATAACAAAAATATCCTAGCAAACGAAGACGAAAAAGACCGAAGGCCTAATCCTTAAAGGCATGGTGAGCATGAAAATGATGATGATGACTTATTATTATTATTATTATTATTATTATTATTATTATTATTAGTAGTAGTAGTAGTAGTAGTAGTAGTAGTAGTAGTAGTACAGGGACATCATTTTATTTTTACTTGCATTTTTATTGTACCTGTATTTCTGAATATATACTTCACTCCCACCCTTCACTATTGTCCTTGCTCCCGTCAGACACACAAACTTACGGCCGCTGTTCCATTCGAAGTCTTCAAGCACTGAAGTAAACACTGCAGTGTATAGTGTGTTTCAGAAATATGGTTGCGTTTTCTATAGAAGAAAGAACCTATATAAATAATATCGTACTAAAAAATTACATTCAAGAAACGATAAATTCAATTTCAGAGAATATGCTTCAAAATGTTTTTAATAATATGCATAAAAGAATTGAAGCCTGCATTGTAATGAATGGCAACCATTTTCAGCAACTTGTTTAAAAATTCAGATTAGCTTATTTTGACTTGAGGTGGCTAGAAGCAAAGGAATGCTAGTGACATTTGTAATAACATGAGTTAAGTGCATCCAGTGTAAGCTAAAGTATCTAAAATTTTAGTGGCAAAGGAATATTTTACTCGCATCACACATTAAAATTTAAATAAAAATTTCACCGATTTTACGAAAGCTTAACTATTTAAACTCCATTTTCTCAAAAGTAACTTAAGTGCAGTGCACTTACAGCTCTTTACTTATGACCCTCAATTTAAATGCACTCTCTATATTGTATGTTAACACCAATAATTAATATGCTAAGTAAAGTAGACATTACATAACGAACATAGCCGCCTGAAAAGTTGAGTTTTTGAAAAAAAAAAAAAAATGTTACTACTCTACTGTATTTTGATAAATTCCGTAAAAGTGATAATCAAACTGAAAATCGTAATATCGTATTTCCCTACAACATAAATGGATACAGTACTTTTCTCTCCTCCTATACCTAGTAAAATGATTTGTTTACATATTGCACTAGTAACATCAAACTCCTGTAATGGAAGGGGCAACAGTGTTTCCGAGTATAGCCAGGTTAATGTGTAAAAATGTTGGTAAAAATAAAGTGATGTCCCTGTAGTAGTAGTATTATTTATTATTATTATCATCATCATCATTATTATTATTTTATGAAGTTGTAGTCCTCGATGAGCGTTGGCCTCTTTTCTATTTGGCGTTGTGCTCTTTTCTTAGGCGGCACTCGAACCCACGGCCGTGACTTGCACACGACAAAACTCTGTGAAGCCACCGGTGTAGTTCAGTTCGCTGGGGTGCTTGCCTGTCGATCCGGAAGTTCGGTCAGGTGTGGGTTCGATTCCCGCTTGGCCTGATTACCTGGTTGGGTTTTTTCCGAGGTTTTCTCCAATCGTAAGGCAAATGTCAGGTAATTTATGGCGAATCCTGGACCTCATATCATCAAATACCATCTCGTTATCATCAATCCCATCAACACTGAACTAGTAGTTGATACAGCGTCGTTAAATAACACGCTGTAAAAACTGCTCAGATTAATAAGAACAGAGCAAAGACCAGTGCCAGTTTTGCACGGAGTTTATTTAAATTGCACAGAATGAATGACGCGGAATCCTGAAACGCAATTATGATCTTGGCGTTCATACGCAACATTTGAACATGAAATAAAAAGGTTTCTGACCACTAACTGACATCATAACCTAAGGTTATCCAACCGAACCAACGTAACCTTGAAAAATTAGTAACCATACGTAAGTTACTCGTATTTACAGCAAGAATAATTTTTGGTGCACCAGCCCATACAAACATGTCATCGACACACACTTTTCCACTTCTATAGTAATAAGACGCGTGATTTGTCAGTTCGTTACAGCTGAAAGTTCTGTCACTGTCAGAAGTTAGTTAACAATTTACTAAGTTAAATGAAATCAACTGATAGCCTACCAATTGAAGATTGTATATTTAAGATTGTATTGTATTGCATTATTAACATTTCATGGTATTCATACATTGCTCCACAGCTAGAATATGGAACAAGTCAAAAAACTTAATACTATTAGGCCTATAAAGTCTTAATTTATAGTCACAGTCTAGATCAAATATATACAGACGGGGTTCACAATATAGTCTACTAGTACAACACATAGTTTTAGTATCAATTTCATGAAGCGTTATTGAAATTAGGTACTTCTTTAATTTGGCCCTAAATAATCTTATGTTTTGAGTTTCATTTTTATATCGATAGGAAGGCTATTAAAACATTTTACTGCCATATAACGGACTCCTTTTTGATAGTACGATAGACTTGCCGATGGAGTATGAAAGCCATTTCTTTGACTATATTTATGATATGAACTGTTGAATTAGTTACAAAGTTTTCACGATTACATAAGAGGAAGATTATTAATGAAAAAATATACTGACAAGCCATGGGCATTATTTGTAATTTTTTAAAATAGACCTACACGATTCCTAGATTTGGCACCTACTATTATTCTAATACTCTTATTATGATCTAATTCAGCCGTGGCGAAAAGGCCATGGTGCGCCGAGCCACTGTGTAAGCTGCAACGTACAGCAAACGAGCATAGCACCTATGGAGGGAGGCGGACAACCGAAGGGGAAGTTAATGTTTAGGACGTGTAACGAAGAAAGAAATGAACAAGAAAACATAGGACACATTATCACAACCTAAAATTAACTGTCTTCAGAATGTCTCTGCGACAAAGTTTCAAAATCAGGAATTATGTCACACTGCCAATCGTAGTTGATCACGAAGGTATTTGTCTGTCAGTCGTGATCTAAATTTGATTTTTACTATTTTCATTGTTGAAAATAATTTTTCACAAACGTAAGTTACAGCGAACATGGCTTCAACAGAGCAAGCGAAAGAACGAAGCTTCAAATATTTATTTTTTCCAAAGATTTGAAAAGTTCAATATCTGTCAAGTCCTTACATCTAGCTTTCATTTAACGTCACATTGTAAATCTGTGAGTTTAAATTGAAAATCTAACCGCATTATTCGTACATCTGCTGTAAAAGAATCGACGTACAGAGATGATAATAATAATAATAATAATAATAATAATAATAATAATAATAATAATAATAATAATAACTTCATGGTAACCTTTTAATGTTTCATCAGTAACATGTAGTAACTTATAATGCAGTTTTATGTTATACAACCGTTTTCCTAGTAATATTTGTGAACAAATCATACATTTAATATTTTCATCATATTGTAAGCAAAAGAATGCAGCCTCCCATCCTACTTGAAACTTTTTTTTTATAGAGGTACATGGTTTCGAGAGAGATATTGCGGCGATACGCCACTCGCAGGTCCGAGACAAATACAAATAGAACGGAGTTTGACTCCAGTGAGTGAGAGGGTGGGGGTTGTAGGTAGGAAGCGAGAGAAAAGCACTGCGAGCCACAATGTGCTCGTGAGTCGCATTTTCGCCGCGGCTGATCTAATTCAAGCCATGAATAATTCTGGGAGAAATGTAAACCAATAAATGTTTTACAGCAAACGAGATAAATAAGGAAAAATGAAATTTTGGGATAGGCCTATAAACAGTAATATACAATGTAAAGAAGCCTTCCTGGCCATTCAACCAGTATGGCATAGTTGCGCCCCGAAGAAATCAGGTAGCAGAAGGGACATGGGATAGTTGCGCCCCGAAGAAATCAGGTAGCAGAATGGATATGGTATAGTTGCGCCCCGATGGGCATAATACACACGAAAGTGATTGTCATAAAATAAATAAATTACTTAAAATATTACAGTGATAGCTGCATTAAAATCAGGTAGGCCTAGTTATGATCAATTTTTCTACTTAAAATAACACTTTTTTTATCTATCACACAATAAATGAACTGCATTTTTTGTTTGTACATCGATATCTTAACCCTACGGTACAGGGTTTCGAAAATTCAAACTTAGAACCATTATATGAATTATTAACTCTTTACCCTTTTCACTAACTTAACATACATTTTAAATTAACCTCTATACGCTATGGACGTTGTGAAAATCACTAATAAAATGCCAAGCCTGCTAAGGCCCAATATTCTAACGGCTCACTCATTTGAATATGTCAGTTAATGAAGTACTGCCAACTTCATGGTGTCCATTTTATCGGTAGGCTAATAATCACTGCATAAACAGTAGATTTTATTGGGTTATTTTACGACGCTGTATCAACATCTAGGTTATTTAGCGTCTGAATGATACGAAGGTGATAATGCCGGTGAAATGAGTCCGGGGTCCAGCACCGAAAGTTACCCAGCATTTGCTCGTATTGGGTTGAGGGAAAACCCCGGAAAAACCTCAACCAGGTAACTTGCCCCGACCGGGATTCGAACCCGGGCCACCTGGTTTCGCAGCCAGACGCGCTGACCGTTACTCTACAGGTGTGGACCATAAACAGTAGAAAAACAGTTAATAAAGTACTGCCAACTTCATGGTGTTCATTTTAATAAAGTGGGTTATTTTACGACGCTTTATCAACATCTTGGGCGGCCGGGTAGCTCAGTTGGTAGAGCAGCTGGCTACGGACTGGAAGGTCCGGGGTTCGATCCCAGGTGGTGACAGGATTTTTCTCGTTGCCAAACTTTCAGAACGGCCGTGAGGTTCACTCAGCCTCCTATAAAATTGAGTACCGGGTCTTTTCCGGGGTAAAAGGCGGTCAGAGCATGGTGCCGACCACACCACCTCATTCTAGTACCGAGGACATGGAAAGTATGGAGCTCTACCTCCATGCCCCCAAGTGCCTTCATGGCGTGTTACGGGGATACCTTTACCTTTTTTTTTTTTTATCAACATCTTTGGTTATTTAGCGTCTGAATGAGATGAAGGTGATAATGCCGGTGAAATGAATCCGGGGTCCAGCACCGAAATTTACCCAGCATTTGCTCAAATTGGGTTGAGGGAAAACCCGGAAAAAACCTCAACCAGGTAACTTGTCCCAACCGGGAATCGAACCCGGGCCACCTGGTTTCGCGGTCAGACGCGCTGACCGTTACTCCACCGGTGTGGACGATTTTAATAAATATTAAGTCGAATAAAAATCAATAAGGTTGGTTGATTACGAGGCTCGAGTTTTAGTGTTTTTTCTCTACCTATTTCATCGGGGCGCAATTATGCCATGACCTTTCTCTACCTGAAGGAACGTGGCGCAACTATGCCCACAAAACAGGGAACCTTTTTTATCTGCTGCATCTTATCTGACCGTGGGGCGCAACTATGCCCTGCCCCATTCAACATTAATAATCCCACAAGGACGTGAAGGGTGTGCTTACCAGTTGCGGATCCCTGCACAGTAGTGAGCAAGTAGAGAGTGCCGGGAAAGGCTCCGTTCCTACGGGCTAACTCGCGGGCGCAGTGTCCACAGCACTGAGGACAGCAGGGGGGGATGCCGCCCACAGCCGCGGCGGGCTCAAACAGGGTCAGATCCAGGCCTTCCAGGTCACTCTCGTCGCCCTCACCGCACGTGTCAGAGAAGGGCTCGAAGTCAGCCTCCGCGCTCACGACGCAGCACGCGTCGTCGTCTTCTTCTTCTTCCTCGCTGAGTGCCGGGGGTTGCGGCGGAGGAGTGGTGGACGTTTCAGGGTCCAGGTAATCCCTCCAGGACCCTCGTACCCTTCTTGCCTCGCGCTGGGGTGAGCCGGGCACCCGTAAGACCTCCCCTTCTTTTGGAAGCGACATTGTTGGTGATACATCGAAATACGGCGGTCACTGATTCATTCTCCCATAACTTTCGTCACTTTTACGTGATACAATTTGAATTACGATTTGAGATATTGAGGAAAAATTATTTAGCAGCTAACTTAACAATTTGGTAGTATAAGCATAGCAAATATTTCTAATAGACGAAACTTGAAGCTTAAAATGTAAACTTTAAAAATTGAAAGTGTTATAGAGCACTGATGTTATATGTTCAGAAACACTTTATTTCAAGCGATTTCAGGAACTAAATTCCAGTTATAACAAATTACATTGATATGTCTATCGACATAAATGTTATGACGAAACTGCAAGTTTTCTTTGGCCTTTATCATTAACAGTGGGAAGGAATTCCAAAAATTGTACTACTATAATCAACACGGAATAGCAATTGTCTCTGGATTTCTGTACACGAAGCCGCTTTTTATAAAAGTTGTAAGGCAAAATTTCATCCGCGAGACACTGTTATGAGCAGATTTTACGTTATTACATGCTATAAAATTAACAGGTAACTCGAAAGTTGTTTTAGATATTGTTACTCAGGTAATGAAGCTCACGTTCAGGGGAGAAAAAAAATTAATACTTCGTTGTTTCAATAAGAATTCTAAGTTTCACGGAAGTGATATTTAAGTGATGTGTTTCCTAGGAGATATCTTGTGGTTTTGGTCACAGTCTAATGCATAATAGAAGTAAAACCTACTTATAAGAATGCCTTATTTTCTTATATTTCAAATATAGTATGTTCACTTTACCGGAAGTAAAGAAATCTTCAATACTTGCAATATTCATAAATTAATAAAATCAAGAATTCAGAAATGTCATTAACTGAACATCAGAATACTTTTTTTTTTTGCACAAATTTGGGTATTTCACGTTGTTTGGCGACTAGTAACTGTACTCGATGTAAATGCACATATGACACTATTATTATTTAATAAGGTAAACACGTTTTTACTTTCTGAAATCACTGAAAATTAAACCACTTATTCAGATACTAGGCCTCTTCTGAGCGATGAATATTTTCAACATTCCACAACCACAAACCTCTTTCCTGTCATCTAATTTATTTTCTTACATATAACTTCGTACATTTGTGTTACACACGTTTAATCACCCGTCACCTGTCACTCAGAAATTAAACGATATCTGTAAAACACTTATCGCAACAATGAATACAGATTCATAAACTATATAACGGAAAACACCCTTAGAAAATTCAGTTATGCTGCATTATGAATAATAGAACACAAGGAAAAAAATGCAGCTCTAACCACAGAAAAGATTGCCCATGCCACAAAACAATCGCGTTTACGATTCACTGATCACAATATTTCCAAGGAGAAGGACCAGGAAGCTCCGAAACAACACGTTTCTGGCCCGTTAGTTCCTGTGGCAACCGACAAGGCGTAAACGTCATAGCCTCTTCGGAGTGAACACATGACTGTCGCCGTCCGCTCTGGTGGACCGGCTCGCTTGCCGCTCTGCACCTGTTCAATGGATCCGCGATCCGGACACGGCCGACAGCCCACGAAACCATACGAAGCATCTTCACGACCCACGAGCCCGATCAGAGAATTGTATTGCACGCGAGATGGGTAAATTCCCGATGTGTGAAAAACTTATCAGTCCACCACATTCTCGCATCGATAATGAAGCTTTTCAGTGGTCAATGGATCAGTTAAAGAGGACATAGGTCTACTTTCTTTGCGGTGAGACACAAATAGTATAGCGTACATCGAATCATTCATATAATTTAATTTGCACATGAAAATATAATTACATTTAAATAAACTTATCGGAAACGTTTGGCAAAATAAAATACCTTTATACCTTTATCCGTGTTTTTTTTATTCGCGGTATAAAAAGAGACACTACATAGATAAAACACATTCATATCCATTCATATTTAGATTGAGGATAAAATAAAATATAAAATATCAAACTTAAATGCCCAACCCCAGAAAAGTCAGAAACATAACCTATATCAAATTGGCTTGAATCCTAAATTTTGAGACAAATCATCTTGCCTTTGACTTTTCTAAGGCGCGGGGAAAATATAAATTTAAGACGAATATCGGGAAGAATCAAATTGGCATGAATCCTAAATTTTGAGACAGCTCATATACCCCATTATAAACTATAAACATTTTCCAAATTAAATCGATCACAAATGGAGCATTGGCTTTCGCGGGCTACCTTAGGTATAGTGATGATCACATCGTAAGAGTAGTTCCTAAAGCTAATTTGGCCGTATCTTCAGTGATGTCAACAAATACAGATATCACCAAAGAGGGTAAACTTTCAATGCCATGTAATGAAAAATAATAATAATAATAATAATAATAATAATAATAATAATAATAATAATAATAATAACAACAACAGTGTCTTGCATATTTACTTATTTACCACATCTCATCTTTACGTTGGGAGGTGTTTTCTAAATGGTTCAATAATTTGGGAAAGAGAATATTTTCTTCTGGATATCTCACACATTTATGTTGGTAATTAGAATATTAGTACGATCTATTATTAAAATGTATTTTGTCTGACAACATGAAATTAATTGCTTTGATTAAACAGTTTACGATTCACGAGCTCTAACCTAAAAATGTATTTTGTTTGATCACGTGAAATGATTAGTTCGTATTCCGAAAACTGAATATCACTTTTATATGTATAATTTAATAATAATAATAATAATAATAATAATAATAATAATAATAATAATAATAATAATAATAATTCGTGGCGCTACAGCCCGTGACGGGGCCTAGACCGACCAGCCGGCTGCTGGCCTCACGCCCAATGTCGAAGCAGAGGTGGACGATCATCCAACCAGAATGAAGGTATCGTGTGGTTAGCACGATGATCCCCCCAGCCGTTATAGCTGGCATTCGCAACCGGATTTCGCTACCTATCGCAGCTCCCCAAGTGCATCACGATGCTGTGTGGACACCGGTCCCATACACTGGCCGAAATTTCATGAGAAAATTCCTTCCCTCATGAGGATTCGAACCAGCGCGCATTCCGTAACGCGAGTCCTAGGCAGGATGCCTTAGACCGCGACGCCCACGGCGCGGGACTTTGTATGTATACTCTACTCAAAATGTTAAGCATGTATTTTAAGTTAAGTTGCTACATGCTATTTCCTCTCTTGGATATTTTATCAAAATCTATTAGCCACATGCATGTTTCATATCAGGTAGGCTTATAAGTTATATAATTTTTTTATTAGAATAGTACATTATGCAACGAGCCTATAATGATAGTAATTAAGAAGCGAGTATGGATGTTTATGAAACGAGCGTAAGCGAGTTTCATAATTTTCATACGAGCTTCTTAATTACCATTATAGACGAGTTTCATACGACTTTTTATGCTCGACCATATTTATAACTTGAAATTATTCAGATGTATACATTATATTTGTATCTGACAAGATCGGAAGTGACCTTGTTCTAGGTCGTGAATTGTGAGATGTGCGCAGACGCGAAAGTATTGATTTTTTCCGAGGAACAATAATGTCATTGACTGTGATGTAATCCCGTTAAACTTGATATAACCTTGATTATTGAATTCGACATTGAAAAACGAGATGACAAATTGAATTTATTTGAATATTATTTACAATTAACGCTAATTATTATAGTAACAGAACATAACCTTCTGCGACAGTATTGGATTTCCAGCCTCCGTGACTTTTCGCTAATTCTCTTTCGATTGCATATCCGAGAATAATCGATACTTGCGGTTTTATAACGGTACAAAGCTGAGTTGTCATTGGCTGAACACCTGTATTGTAATGCGTAGGTGTACTTTAATGACATGCATTAAAGGACCGCTATCAGGTGTATAATTACTACATTTCGGCATGGTCGAGCATAAACGTAACTAACAACATGTTCCATTACAGTTTGTAATACTACATGTTCTGGTTTACATCTATATTGCCTGGGATGCATATTAAGTTGAATTACAGTTGTAAGTTGACGATTGATAAGCTACATATACCTGATCGTTGACTAATTACAATATAGGCTTGTATTATGCCGCTATTTGTATGTAATCCCTGAGTTTAGTAATGTTGTACTTTGCACAATTTGGCTTTTTCTTCTTAATAAATCCTATTCTGTCTTACCTAATCTACGTTTATGTATTTACACTATGTACAGATATATGCTTATCTGTACATGTGTTATATCATATTTAATTACACTTGTCTGGTTATAGTGTTGGATTAAAATCACAACGCAACACAACTGAATTATGTATTGCTATTACTAATTAATTATTAATTACGTTCAAATTCCACACGGTTAGGCCTAGTTATACTTTCATTTCATCAGTTTCCTTCACTGCAAACCAAAATTATTGCTGCCAACATAACAATTAGAAAATAAGTGTCAGTTGTCGTATTTGTCAGTATTCGAAATTCGAAATAAAGTTGGTAAACGAAAGTTCAATCTGACATCTAGGAAATCACTATAATTCACTAGCACATGTAGTAATAGGGGAAAAAATGGTTGTTTCACCCTTAGGGTATTAAGTAAGCTGATCCGGACTATACTCTAGCCGAACTTACTCGAACTTCATTCGCTTAGTCTAAGCGCTGGGATCTCTTGTCTAGCGAGGATACCGGCGGCGCGAAGACGCACGCCTCTTCCATTTAATCCGCCCCGACTAACATCTTAGTTGACTCTGTCCTGCTGCTATTTAGCCATGTCTCGTAAGGTGTTCTGGGATATTTTTCGTCCTTATGTAGTAGCTAGTAGGTTACGTATGTTTTCGGCCTTCTTCTTCAAAATTTCTCTACGTTCCTCGAATGGAACAAAGAAAAACGCAGTGAGATAAGAGACCAAACGGTTTGGAGTTCACATAGAGTTTTCTCACACCCCCAAATTCCTTTACAAGAACTCGGAGGTTCCATGTACTTTGTTTTTTGTGATAGACTATACATAAAATGAGGAAGAGTGGACAGTGTTGTTGGAATAATAGAGGAAAACTGAAGTACCCAAGGAAACCTTCTGCGACGTCCACTTTTTACACCACATATTGCATGAAGAAGAGTACCCCGAGATAAAACGCTCTGCAACTCACGTCTTGTTCACCATAAATTGCATGACAATAAGGCAAGGGATTGAACCCGTGCCGTCTGGATGCAGTGCTTTGCCACAGACGCAGCTGGAAGAAGGCACACGAATGATCGTCACTGATTTATTAAAAGTGCTTGAGCGCGGACGTTGGTTTTAAGGGCAACCATGGCAATGCACTACTCCTACAATATACAGCATAACTTTAATCAAAACTAGGGATTTAAAAATAGCGAGTCTCTCTGATCATTTGGTGAGCAAGAAGCACAACCATGCTAAGAAAACACAAAACAAACACAAGATGAAAAACAGACATTCAGTTCTTGGCTTGATTTTCCGAGGGCTAAACCAGGAACTGGTCCTTATTCATAGGTTTGTTTTAGTCTATTGTGCGCCCTGTGTATGCGATGATTGTCCAAGTCCGATAGGTGGCCATGGTGGCATTCGTCAATCCGAAGCTGACAGGTGGGCCATCCTGCCTCAGCTCTGACAAGAAGCCTGATAAGTCCCAGGAACTGGAGCCCCAAGTCCTTCGCGTACCAACATCAGAACACACGCACTATCCCCTGGACTTCACCACAGCTTATTTTTAATATGTGTGATAAGACTTTTTGTGTTAAATTCTAACGTACCTTGTTTACATGTTTCGACCTATTTATGGGTCATCCTCAGAACTGGTCGTTGTTGGTCTTGGCACCTCTTGTTTTGTTTTCTGTGAGAGTGTGTTCGTGTGGTATGTTTTCGTGTGCATATGCAGAACACATCAGAAATGCTAACCACACCCAGAGAGACATCAACACAGGCATGGAAATACTACACATCCAACCAAAAAGCCAGAAACTAAACACACTAGAATAATATGAAATATACAGACACACGAAAACATGCCCCAACGAAATTCTCAACACAACTCAATTTCAGAACACACACACTCTTTGACTCTACATTATACCACACGAACACACTCTCACAGGAAACAAAACAACAGGCTCCAAGACCAACAACGACCAGTTCTGAGGATGACCCATAAATAGGTCGAAACATGTAAACAAGGTACCGTACGTTAGAATTTAACACAAGAAAGTCTTATCATACACATTCCGAAGTGATACGGTGTTAAAAGTTGTGTAATCAAGATGTATTATTTTTTAACTAGCAATTGGAGATGATAAATGAAATGTGGCAGAAGTGTTGAAATGGTAGAATGAAACGTGAGTACTCTGAGAAAACGCCCATGCAAGATCTTTGTTCACCATAAACTTCATCACGACTGTCCGGTGATGGAACCCGGGCCGCTTAGAAGAACCTTGAGCCTCAGACGGGGCACATTTAGTTCTTACGGATGACAGATAATGCCAATTTCTCTACAGCAAAACTAACCGGGGTGAGCTGGAGTAGCCTAAAGACTTGCCCACAATTCATGTGATGCTTTCTAAAAACGATACTAGTCTTATGCTGGGTTGCAAGAAACCTGTTCCATAAATTGCTATTCTCTCGTTAAGTAACGGACCTTTAAACTATTCCAGTCTTTAAAGTATAGGTCGTTGCAAATGTGATATTTAACGATCTGTTAGCTATTCCATCTTTAAACGGAAAAGATTCAAAACGACAGAGCCATCGTAGCCGGCGCAAATAATTCCCTTCTTATACGTGCGTGTCGCTGTGGTAATATTGTGTTTTTGGATAGTCATTGTTTTCAAACTTTGCACAAGACAGGCATCAAATACTGACCCAGGCCAACATACAACGATTCTTGGTGCAGACTGATAGAGAAGTAACCCTTCCTGTTTCGGTAAATCTCATTCAAGTGTCCACTAGGGCTTTGAATTTTCATATGGCTACAGTCTATGCACCAATAACGTTGGAAAAATTGCAAACTGAGAAGAAATCCTGTTTTACTGTTTGTACAGAATTTCCTTGAGGCATAGTAATGTAGTGTTCTCTAATTCTTGCAATGCAGTCACACATCTTATTATTCTACAAACTGTAGATTTATAAACATGAATATGATCCACTATCACATTCTGAAACGCTCCTATTACGTAATAGCGTGCGATTTGTTTTCCAATATAATGCCCTATTTCATGCAAGAGAGCCATGACTGTGTCTTTCGATAATCTAAATCTAACCTTAAAATCAATATTATCGTATTCTTCTAGAGGATTCGATCTGTCTCTCAGTATTCTTGGTCTCGGTAGATGTTGTACCATATCAAACATAACCTCTACGTCAAACGATTCTATAATAGTAATAAAATTGTTTTATTCACAAAACTTTTCCTATACACACATGAATCTCGAGTTCACTGTGATATGTATATTGCATTTCACTTACTTCTGATGATGATAACATATCCACGAAATTACTTAATACTGTCAGATACAAAAACAAGAAATATACGTACAATATGGCGGCTAACGATTCATTAACAGTTTATAGCTCCGATTTTCGACCTATACTTTACAGAGTGCTTTAACGAACCAATAGCTTTAAAGGTCGTTCTTGCAACGCTTACTGACGCTAAATGAACAATTATAGGACCAATAGCGTTTAACGAACCTATAAATGCTTTCTTGCAACCCAGCATTAGCCAAGTGTATTTCAATATTCAGATGTTGCATACGTGGGATTTTGAGCAGAGAATAAAATATTATGGACGTTTCAACAAGCAAGTTACGTATTTATTTATCTCCTATCATGGAGTAGTACAATTTTTTTTTAGATTACTCATAAAAGTAATAATGATAATAAAACTCGAGGCACTAATAAACTTACGGAGGTAATAATTCGAAACGAAGCGTACCCATGGTTACGGCATACGCACATTGTAACGGCGGATACATTTCTTGTAATCTTGTGACCATAGAGTAATCCACACAAAACTACATTTCGAAAGCATTAATCCTGGTTACGACGTCCTTAATTTGTGGTCATAACAGCAGACCCGCGCTTTTTCCATTATTACGCATTACACATCGCCCTGTTTTACTGCGAGCAATGTGTGCAGACGACGTAACCCCCGATGAAGAACAGGGATGGACGCCGAATGAAGACAAATTATTTCAGACTAGTGAAAAGATTCCTAATGGCCGTGGTGTACACAACGGGTAAGTTCTACTCTTGACTAGTGCAGGGATGTTGATTCACAGTCAACGTGATGTTCTGTATTTTCATACGTGGAAGTCTAGTCAAATACAGGGACATCATTTTATTTTTACTTGAATTTTTATTGTACCTGCATTTCTGAATTTACTTCACTCTCACCCCTTCACTAATGTCCTTGCTCCCGTAAGACACACAAACTTACGGCCGCTGTTGCATTCGAAGTCTTCAAGCAGTGAAGTAAACACTGCAGTGTATAGTGTGTTTCAGAAATATGATTGCGTTTTCTATAGAAGAAAGAACCTATATTAATAATATCGTACTAAAAAATTATATTCAAGAAACGATAAATTCAATTTCAGAGAATTTGCTTCAAATGTTTTTAATAATATGCGTAAAGAATTGAAGCCTGCATTGTAATGAACGGCAACCATTTTCAGCAACTTGTTTAAAAATTCAGATTAACTTTTTTTGAATTGAGGTGGCTAGAAGCAAAGGAATGCTAGTGACATTTGTAATAACATGAGTTAAGTGCATCCAGTGTAAGCAAAAGTATCTAAAATTTTAGTGGTAAAAGGATATTTTAATCGCATCACACATTAAAATTTAAATAAAAAATTTCACCGATTTTACGAAACCTTAAATATTTAAACCCCATTTTCTCAAAAGTAACTTAAGTGCACTTACAGCCCTTTACTTATGACCCCCTCAATTTAAATGCACTCTCTATATTGTATGATAACATCAATAATTAATATGCTAAATAAAGTAGACATTACATAACGAACATAGCCGCCTGAAATGTTGAGTTTTTGAAAAAAAAAATGTTACTACTCTACTGTATTTTGATAAATTCCGTAAATGTGATAATCAAACTGAAAATCATAATATCGTATTTCCCTACAACATAAATGAATACACTACTTTTCTCTCCTCCTATACCTAGTAAAATGATTTGTTTACATATTGCACTAGTAACATCAAACTCCTGTAATGGAAGGGGGAAACAGTGTTTCCGAGTATAGCCAGGTTAATGTTAAAAATGTTGGTAAAAATAAAGTGATGTCCCTGTACATTAAGGTACGGTCACACGTCGCTACTTTTGCTGCGCAACTTTTGTACTGCAGCTGCAAAAGTTGCGTGTCGTGTTCACACGTAAGCCAAAAGTAGTGCGCTGCACGCTACTTTTCGTGCTGAGCAACCCGAGTGCAGCAAAAGTTGCAACTGGAGGTTGCGAGTCTGTTCACACGCAAGGCGCTACTTTTGCAGCCGCAGTCATGCTGCAGATATCCATCTCCGTGTTGACTTCTCTGGTTATGTTCGCATTATTAATAAACTCATGCGAAAGCTTACTTATCTATTATTTGCTTTTCTGTCCTAACTAGTATTTAGAAATTGGCATTATTTTTACTATAAAGCTTTTAAAAACGCCTATATACTTAAATGATAACCAACAGCATATTCACGTAATCAATGTTGGCAACCCTCCTGTTTGAAACTACGCTACAGAAAATTAAAAAAAAAAAAAATGAATTATATCGTCAGCAAATATGCTCAGATTGTGTTGTGCATTTAATAACTATTACAAATAATTTATTTTCATCGCATCTAACCTTAAAATACATCCAAACAATAAAAGTATCATTGGCACATTTGGGTGGCAACATTGGTCGCAACCGCAGCAAAAGTTTCAACAAAACCGATATCAAAAATGCTGCGGCTGCAACCCTGAGAACCCTGTTCACACGTCGCTACTTCTAAGTTGCGCGCAGCATGGAAAAGTAGTGGGCAGCAGGTTCGGCAGCCGCTACTTTTCGGGTTGCACCGTTGTTCACATGTCGCAGTACAAGAGTTGCGCAGTTTTTTGTACTGCATCGCTGCAAAAGTAGCGACGTGTGACCGTACCTTTACTATAATAATACCGGACAGCTAGCAGCGAACGATGCTGGTGTTGCTACCTAGGCGGCCGGTGTGGAGATACTCGCGAAACAAGCTGCAATCAACTGCAATGTATATTGTTGTTGGGCTAGTTAATAGTTTTATTAACTGGTGCTGTGTTAAAATGTCACGGTGTATATGTGCTGTTTATAATTGCTACAGTATTACAAATTGCTCCAAATCGTACTTTCGATTTCCAAGAGTTCAAAAAACGTGAGTCAACAAAATTCTTTATTAGGCCTAATGCCTTTGTCTCTGTGTTCCTAGAACAATAAAAATTAGCTTTTTTTATTTAAGCCTAATAAATGAATATAAGTTAAAATATATTGGAACTTCTAAGGTTTTAGCAAATTAAGTTCTATTGTTGTCCACATGTCTTTACTAATTATTACAAGCATCAGAGTACTACCATTTTTATCTTTGCAGTTGTCAGCATTGGGTATATAAAGCGTTATTGCAAATTCATTCTTAATGTTAGAATTAATTTTGTCTCACTAAAGCAAAGAAAAAATACGCAATATTTCTCATAATATGTAGCTTTGATGTAAAATAATGTTACATTAAATACGGTACTATTCAATTAATATTTGTATTTGTGGACGTAATTCCACGCCGCTCCGCTAGATGTCAAGTCCGTGATATTTCGCACTCACGTCAATGCTGTTAGTATACAGCTGTCCGGTATTATTATAGTAATTATTATTATATTTTATTTGGTTATTTTACGACGCTGTATCAACATCTCAGGTTATTTAGCGTCTGAATGAAATGAAGGTGATAATGCCGGTGAAATGAATCCGGGGTCCAGCACCGAAAGTTACCCAGCATTTGCTCGTATTGGGTTGAGGGAAAACCCCAGAAAAACCTCAACCAAGTAACTTTCCCCGACCGGGATTCGAACCCGGGCCACCTGGTTTCGCGGCCAGACGTGCTGACCGTTACTCCACAGGTGTGGACTTATTATAGTAAGGTATTTGGTCTAATGTCGTACTAACCCCACGATATGAAAGTTCCGCCACGTATCTTCCTTGCATGGAAAACTGAAAAGGTACAAAGATAAATTTAAGTAAGGATACAATAACTGAGAAAAAATCTTCGACTTCGCCAAGTGTTCCATAATTACTAATTGCAGCAATTCCCATAAATCCTGGAGAATGTAATGAAATATTAGAACGCATTCTATTTTTAAATCACTGTCTATACTTTGTTGCATAATGTCTGACAGGCGACGTAAACATTGCCGGTAGTAGAGAGAGAATGATCATTGCTATTGAAACAATGGCAGAGGTCTCATTTCAAGATTAACTTGAGTTGGGAGGGGGGAAGAGACCTCTGCCACTGATTCAAAAGCAATTATACAGAACGTCTAGAGACAGAGTGGATTTGCCGGCTGTTTACATGTTTATCTGGCAGTAGGTGCGGCAATTCTCGCCCAGTCCAAGAACGCCGCGGTCCACTCTATCTCTACACATACTGTACTTCTCTTCTCCTCTGCCGGCATTGTTTTCGTTGCCTATCAAACATTATGCAACGAAGTATAGCTTTCCTATAAAAGGCAGCGTATAGTCTTATTCTATCTTTTACCACATATACTACATTCTTTCCTGCTTTAATTGTGAGAGACCTGTGCAGCCTCACGAGGCGTCATGCAGAAGCTTCTCTGTTTCCATCTTTGCTTTCAAACACATCTATAAGCAAAGCAAGAAATTTGTTAAAGGAGGAATAGTTTTCCGGTAATTTTGATCAGTTTCTCCACATGAAGCATGTCGTAAATCTTTGTTATGGAAACTTGGGTTAAGGCCCAATTCTTCCGAATGGAGACATACTAAAGATTTTTTAAGTTTCTTAAATTTAATATCCATGACCATCGGAAGGGTTTGAACTCTCGAACTTCAGATCAAATGGCAAGTAGGCCTACAGTAACTCTACATAGTCAATGTCCTGAGACAAAAAATTCATGGGCTCCAACTTAGTCGAAGGGCCTAGGAAGATATCTTCCATGCTTGCAATTAGACCTGAATTTCGCTGACTCAAACTTAGTCGAGGTAAATAAATTTTAAGTGAAATAAAATCAATAGCAAGACTTTCTTAGGATAGAAGTAAAACCGAAAGTGCCGTATTTAGGAGACAAAAAAAATGTATGCCCGAATAAGAGGATGCCATGCAAAATTTAGAGGCCTTTACTTATCCATGTTTCGTTGATGGTCCAACGGTTATCAAATCAGCCGCTGTATTCGAGCTTCCGGGATTCAAAAATAGCCTAGGGCGATAAAATCCTTAGCATGGCTTCCTTCGGAGATGAAGTAAAGATGAGAGGACTGATTCGTATATTTACGGCACGTAAAAGAACTTGGACTTGTTAGAAGGCACCAGTCAAAATCTGTCGAACATTTTTCGCACAAGCAGAATTACGAAGCTGAACAATCTATTTTGTTAAAAGGGTCATTAAATAAAATACTGCTACTAATTAGCTTGGCTTGACTTTCCCAGGCCTGGATCCGGGATGGATTCTGACAATGAGGCTTAAAAATTCCTCTTGTGCGCCCTACATGTATGCGATTGTCCAAGGCTGTTGACCTACGTGGCATTCGTCAATACGATGCTGAAAGGTGAGCCATCCTTCCTCAGCCTTGATCGAGCCAGATCCCATCCTCAAACGAGTACCTGGTAAGTCGGATATTAGTCATTATTTCAATAAATTTTTTAACTTTTGCATACTGTATTTTGAAATGAAATGTACAGAGTGTTTGATTTGTAGAAAGCAGCTCCTGCTACTGCTGTTGCCATCATTACTACCACCCCACTACTACTACTTCGTTGTTGGCAAAGATCTGTGCCGCTCGGATATTAGTCATTATTTCAATAAATTACAGTATTTTGCTGACGCACTTAATTCATTTACTTATTAGAAATAATTAAACGGTAGGCTACCTACTCATTGCCATATCCTAAAAATGCTCCAATCTTTGCAAATGATTGCGGGAAACTGCGTGAAGTTCACGTTACTGTACAGCAAAAATAGCTCGATGAATATTTACTTTAAATTCTCAAGATTATAATATGAATTTTTTGCGTACATTTTTTGTTTAAGGGTAACCCACAAATCAAGGTCGAGGCGATTTAGATCCGGTGATCTAGGAGGCCATAGGCCGTTGCTAATTATTCTCTCGTCAAAAACTTCACGGAATGCGTGTATAGAAAGTTCGGATGCTTGCGAAGTCCCATTATTCTGCATAAAAATTCATCAATTTGTTTTTCAGAAAATGAATGAATTTAATATTACTCATTTATTTAACGTTCTGAATTAATGGCACCTTAAAAAATATGTCCAATGATACGGTTTGCACTTGAAGCACACCACACTCCAGTATCTATTGCTCTACCAGACAAATAAAACCACGTCTCGTTACTGAACAACGTCAACTCTGGATCAATAATTCCGCCATGGACCGCCTCTGAAATCAATTACAAAATCGTATTCCTTTTCCAAAATCTATATGTTTAAGTTCATGAATAACCGTGACATTATAAGAACTAAGACGTAATAATTTTCTTGCTGATTTTTATAACACTTAATTAAAAAACACTCGCTTACTGTGCTAATTGTCGCAAGGAATTCCGAGGAAAATTCTGTAAGCAAGTTTTTCTTCTCTTAAGGGGAAAGGATGGTATTTTTTGGTGAAAAATTAGTAAATTAAAAAAATTAACTCTGTGACATGTCTGGAATGCATAGCATAAAATTTGTGGGTATTTGTGCCCTTATCGGATGTTGAGTCGCCATTTTTAAACTTCCTGCGCTATGGATTTTTAAATCACACGCCCACTTTATCGATTTCCAGTAAACTTTTTGCTACATTGCCAGACAAAAATGGATTAATTTCTGAACTGAAGATACCGTGACATATTCTTTAAACTAAGAAACTGTAAAGAATTTTGTTAATTGACTTCATTTTAAAAATACATCGTTTGTTTGAAACCAGAAAATTGTTATTAAATTTTAATTGTTTATAACGTAGGGACTAATATCAAAATTACAAAAACACTTTTGAAAATACATTGCAAAAAAAGTTTGAATCTATCTTTAAAAAGGGTTTAGATATATCGGTTTTAGTACAATCCTGCATTAGGTATATTTTTTTCAAATTTGGGCCCCCAAAGGAAAATTTGGTTGTTAAGCAAGTTTTCTACATACAAAAATTAATATTTTAACCAAATAGGAAAAAGTTAAAAAAATACCATCCCTCCCCTTAAAACAAGATGCTTCAGTGTCTTATATACCTTTTGTCTATAAGAATAAATAAGCCATCATTGTTTCCGTCATTAAAAAATACTTTGTATGTTAATTTAAGTAAAAAATAATTCACTCATAGCCTACGTCTCCTATTAAAGCAGGGTTCGAACTAGAAAACCTGTCAGAATGAAAATATAATATAAATCACCTAACACCCTGCGGTATATCTGCAAGTTCCGTTAACAAACGGTAGGAATCTTAAAATAGAATCTAATACTAAGATCGCATAATTATGCTAACACCAACTTCCGTGCAATGTTATATAAGCGTTATGTGTTTGTTTCAGATAAGCATCTGGCCTTGCCATTATCTTTCGCACATCAGACAATTCCGATGATGTGTTCTTTGTTCTGCCAGATGCACTTCCGTTCCTTCTGGCATGCAATCTTGTTCACTTCGTAGGTAATCTAATATGACTACATGCTGGTAAAAGAGTTTGAATATTGATCAAGACAAGAAATTTGCTTCTGTACTAAGTTGTATCCTTTAGCAATGAACGAATATGGGGAGTACAGATAACATAGTCCATAGGCACATACTGTACGTGTATACAGAGTGAAAAGGTAATTATACCGACAAACTCAGGAGGTTGTCAGTGCCAGATTTAGGTATAGTGCCGCCCCTAGGCAGTGCTAAAATTTGCCGCCCCAACTCTCACAAACAGTTTCTGAGCATCTACAAGTCATGTTTAGTTTAAATTAGTTTTAAATGAAATGTTACAATTCAGAAAACAATAAATTACTGGAATCAAAATACATTATTCTTACTTGTGAATTATAAAGATTTCCTTTGCACTTTCTTCAAAGAAAACGCAGTGATGATGGCATCAAAGTCGATCTGACGAAGCACATCAGACTCGATGCAAAGAAATATATTATTAAAACTTATTCATTGATGAAACAAGATTGATTTGTGAAAGGCGAGCTGTGGTTTATTTTTAAGCATTGGTTTTGTTGGTGGTATAATTATTACGAGTGGCTCTTACTTCGGTAGGAAGTATAAAGTAAATTGAAAAATAAAACTCCAACTCTTTGCGGAATAGACCTTTCTTATCGAATTATATAGTGCACATGCTGGAAAGTGATTAAATAGTATTATTGACGATATAAATATATTGGAAATGTAACCCAGAGTTCTGGTTACTATTCATAGCGATGATTATAATAAGGTCTCCAATTTGAATACCAACGGAATGAATACGAATGAAACAATGCGATAAGGAAGAGCGGGCATCAGAAAAATTTAACGAGATATTTGAATGATATTCAAGAGTACAGTTGGAAGAGAAATTACATCGATAGAATCTGTTGTGATAGTTCCATTACGATTTTAGTTTGTTCCATTGCATTGAATACGTGTTTTGTATCGCACGGTATTATTCATTCGTAAACATGTGTTGTGCGTTTAATTAACAATTTTTCTTAGGAAAACGTTCTTTATTTCCACAGCGATGTCCTCATTTGTTCACCTTCTTAAACAGACAAACTTCCATCGCCCCGCACTAAAATCGCCTCTTAAAAACAACGTCAAAACAGACAGCAACGCCACCATTGCTTTTCGATAATCGTTCCTTGCGCGAGCTATAAACACACATTCAATTTGATTTTCAACAATACATTCTTCTTTACACCAGCAGTTGATAATATAGTAACGTGATATCGGCATTACAATATAACAATGCAGTGCACGTTTTCCGCTCGCCACGACCACGACAATGCGATAACAAAACAATATCCGACTTCCACAAGGTGTTCAAGAACAAACTTAGGAAAAGATTTACAAACAGGTGTTTTAAAAACGAATTTCACTGTAAAATGAAAATAAAAAAAAAGAAGAAAAAGAGAAAAAATGCCGCTCCCAGAAAATTTCCGCCTTAGGACATCAAAACAAACAGTTTTCTCTAATGTCTTATTTTCCTCAGAGGCTTTATTAAACCGGGAGAAGGCGTATGCGTTCTTCAGTTCATGACGACTCTACAAATTACATTTTGTTATACGTCTTGATCCAGTCCAGTGCTTTATTAAACCGGTGTGGTGGCCCGGATATTTGCTGCACCAGGGGAAATAAACGATTCCAGAAGTCTTTCACCGCGTTAGACAATCCATGTGCCGATGTAACCAATGTGTACAGGTTAACGGAGGTATTTTGAAAATCTTTTGCAGTGATTTTGGTGTGTAAATGTTTTATAAGAGACTCAAACAATAAAACATGACAATGGTTTGTCTTAAATTAAGATTGTAGTGAAATAGTGCCTCACAGCACATTATGACATTAAAGAAAAGTGTTTCCATTGGTCTCCCAAACAACCTCCCGGAGTTTGTCGGTTTAATTACTTTTTACTCTGTATAATAGTAGAAAACAGGTATATGTAGATAAACACAATATAATATTTGTTACTCAGTCAAATGACAAATCAATGTAAAATAATGACTTATATTATATGGTCATTAAGTTTTATATACAGACGTGGATCAAATTATTAACAAAATTGACGTTTTTTATGATTAATTCTATTTACAAAATTTTACTTTTCAATTTAGACTACAGTTTCTGCATATTTCTAACATTATGTAGATGGAAATATGCAAAAAATATTCAAATGTAGGTAAATTCAAAATTGAATAGTCATTAATTTTATAAAAGAAAATAATATATAATAAAATCTTCAATTTTGCTATTTTGTAAATAATTCATGCAAAAATGTCAACTGCAGTCTAAAGGGAAGAGTAAAATTTTGTAAAATTATATTATAAAAATTTTCAGTTTTATTTTTAATTTAGAAATATCCAAAATGTCACCTGTAGTCTAAATTGAATAGTCGAATTTTACAAAAAATATATTAAAATATCTTCACTTTTGCTAATAATTTGTAAATAGCGTAAAATATCAATTTATCTAAATTGAAGAGTGAAATTTTGAAAAATATAAAATAAAAATTTTTTTCTAATAATTTGGAAATATCCAAAGATATCAACCGGTCTAAATTGAAGAATCATATTTGTAAAAATATAAATGAAAAATAATTTTGAAATAATTTTATCGTCTGTTAGACAAATTCAAATGTTTGGCCCATTCAGGCATCTTGGTACAATTTACAATATTCAATAACAAACTTTAGCTATTGATTTTGGTAGATAAAAGTTTAAGATTTTTACAAAACATCTCCATAATTAAAATGTGATTTCAATGTAAATTTAATGTTAAAAGACTCAAGCAATAAAACTGGCAATATTTTGAACTCTTTTCATTAAGAGTCCTAGTGATGAATTATGTCTGAAATATAGTAAATAAATGACGAAATATGAAATTATCAAAGAAAAGTGTTTGTATTGGATTGTCATTTGACAACAAATATTATATTGTGTTTATCTACTTTTAATTGACAATCTGAATAAAAACTAAGGTATATGTAGGTTATATGCAATATATGCAGAAGGACTAAGAAGGCCAAGGTATGGAGGTAATAAAAATGTAAAAAGATAGCCTACTGTACTTAAATTGACGCTCGTACACGAGTCTGGACACTAATAGAATAGGTAGGCAGCTCACTTGTCTGACTTCGCGATATGCCGTCTGATAATTAAAATGAATAGGTAGAGCCCGATAGCAAACTCGTGGCACCAACATGCGCAAACTTCTTTCTGAGGCTTCGGAGTGGGGGGTTCTGTGTTTGCAAGCGACTGCTTACTCATAGAGCGTACTGTTCAAAACCCCCCAAGCAAGACTCCTGGGCGAGTCCATGTAAGTGGATGTCAATTCATCTTTTGCGCAGATGCCACGAGTTTGCGGTCGGAAGTTTGAAGGTTGGAGGATAGAGATTGGCTCAGGATGTCTACCATTTGTTTTACATCTAAAATATTTATTCACAAAAATATTGATGCAGATTTTGTACGAAATGAATCACTGAAATGTGGAAAATTGCCTTTAGTGGATACTTATCGATGTGTCCGTCTTTTCTGTCTCACCACCTCCTGGAGAATCACTGTGTTGATGAAAACTTTCCGACACATCTTCGGATAACGTGTGGCACAACTACACAATATGAGCTCTAAGTTGCAATATATTTTCGGTTAAAAGTCACACGGATTAATGTCCGAGGTAAGATGGTACCAAATTCTGCCTTCATCATGACGCTCTGGAATTCGATTTGAATACGCGTAGGTCTACACCAAATGTAGGTAATCAAGAACAACGTTTGCAGTGTATGGAAGTGCTCCATCCTGCAAACTCTGTTGCAAAGAGTTGGGGAATGAAATTGTTTCACAACACGACCATCTAACGCTGACTGTTGTCTCCAACACAGAACCATTAATTTCGAATAAATTGGGGCATTCTGTAGACTGTTTACGAGGAGCTCACTTTGTACGAAAGTAAGCACAAAAGCATCTCCGAGTCTCCTGCACTCTCTTTGTTTTAGCGGAAAATAACACAGTTTTCACCTTCTGCTCTATAGTCAATCGTCCGTTCTCCGCAATAAAGCACTTTCGTCGAATTCCGATTTTGTTATCTCCTGGCGTCATTTCTATGATGTATTGCATATATTCTTCGTGGGCTAAAGCATCATGCGTAGGACTCGCGTTACGAAATTAGAGTTTGTTAGAGTCTTCATGGTGAAGGAGTTTTTCTCATGAAATTTCAGCCATTGTTGAGAACCGGTGATGAATTTGGGCAGATATGCTAGGTAGCGAAATCCGGTTTCGAAAGACAGCTGTAACGGTTGGTGGGATCATTGCGCTGACCACACGATATCTCCGTTCTGATTGGATAATCTTCCACTTGTGTTGAGGGATGTGGACGTGAAACCAGCAGTCGGCTTTGGTCCTTCATGTGCTGTAGGCCTACCGTCACGTATTGATTACGGATTACAGCCTATACTCGCACATTTCCATCGCCAACGTTCTACTATAAGCGTTATGAGATATTTAAATGGTATTTAAGTGGTATGACTTTTTTTTGCATCACTATGTATGAACATTATGTGACCCCGCCTAGGAAATGGGCCCTCAATCCGGAAAGCTCAATTTCCTGTTTTTGTTTGCTCCTACTTCAGAATTAAATTTCAAATATTTAAAAAGAAAGTTTGATGTAAGTAAAAAAAATGTATATTTTACAACGATTTCTAGTTAATATTATGAATTGGTCTTCTCTGGGGAAACGGCTTTTGAAGTTAAGTAGTATTGAACGTACAAATAACATTTTGGTTGTATTGCAGACTGCTATCACATCGATGGCCTTGTCATCACGTAGTTCAAAGTTTGATCCAAATTATCATTCTAAGACCCAGAAATAATATTTTCATCCAAGTCAAGATTTTTTTTTTATCCTGTAAAATTATGAGTTCCGAATTGACGTCCCATTTTCTGGCAATCGGTCATTTCGGCACATTGTAAATCATTCGGACACATTTTCAATTCGGTTTAAATTTAATGTCAATTGGGCACACAAGTGAATTTGGCAACACAGAAATTGGAAATGTGAGACGAAATGAAACTACGATTGAGGATGTTTGAGGATACTGTGTGCCGAAATGACTGTCAGTGAGGACGGCTTGTACTTACCTAAGTTTTTTTATCCGATGCAACCAGCAAATCCTAAGGTGCATATTCTAATGCGTCTTCGATAGAAGATGGAACGGGATGACGAATCTTTCGACATTTCCTTTACATGGACTGTCTAACTACTGTAAATGGATCAATAGATGAAAATGTCAATTCAGTACCGGTATTTTGAATTTCATTAATTACGTTTCTAATTAACTTTATAGGTTTGCAATACAAATCTTCACACGTTTTTCTTTTTAAGTTAGCACGTTTCCCCCCCCCCCCCGATTACAACTGGATTATAATTTCATGAAAATGATTTGTACTCTTTTGTGTCCAGTAACGTTTTTTTGTCGTTATCTGTTTTCAAATAAGCATAGCATCTATCATTGAATACAACGCCTACTAATCACACTTCAGATGTACCGGTATACAAACAATTTATTGTTCTTCCTCTGACACATATCGTCAAGTGAAATGTACTGCCTGATATTAATAGATGTACATATCAGTCAGACCCTCAATTAGAGGTACGTGAACATTTATGTAAATAAATAAAATTTGTATGCATCTGAAGTCTGACTAGTGTAAAATGTAGCTAGTGGGCGATGTATGTAATGGAGGGGGAAAGGAACTGGCCATACTACCCCATTATCTCCTGGCCTATTTGTCTCATAATGGTGCCTTCTTGTTACCATTTGTGAGGTTCAGACTATCTTCGGACTGTTGACTAAACAACAATAAATAAAATAAGCAGTGTACTGTAATGTTATGCCGATGTTACGCCAAGTTTTCATTCATTTCGTCTTTCATTACAAACCAGCTTTCTCCACTCTTTCCTATTTTCTGCCTTCCTCTTCGTTTCCTCATATGACCCATGTATCTTAATGTCGTCTATCATCTGATATCTTCTTCTACTCCGAACTCTTCTCCCGTTCACCATTCCTTCAGTAGGCAGTTTCTTTTCAGCCTGTTACCCAACCAATTCCTTTTCCTCTTCCTGATCAGTTTCAGCATCATTCTTTCTTCACCCACTCTTTCCAACACAGTTTCATTTCTTATTCTGTCTGTCCACTTCACACGTTTCATTCCTCTCCATATCTACATTTCAAATGCTTCTTTTCGCTTCTTTTCACTTCATCGTAATGTCCACATTTCTGCTCCGAACAATGCCACACTCCATACAAAGCACTTCACTAGTCTCTTCCTTAGATTTTTTTCTAGAGGTCCGCAGAAAATGCTTCTTTTTCTATTAAAAGCTTCCTTGGTCACTGCTATCCTCCTTTTGACTTTCTGACAGCAGCTCATGTTACTGCTTCTAGTACATACCAAGTATTTGAAGCTGTCCACTTGCTCTACTGCCTTATTTAGAATACGCCAGTTTATCCACTGTATTTTTCTTCCTATGACCATGCTCTTCGTCTTATTCACATGTAATTGAATCATTTTTATAAGGCATGGTTGTGTGTGACAATTGAGGCATTGACATGGGAAAGGTCGTAACTGCCAAAAATTCGAATTTTTAGGTTTTTCATTGAGAAGGTAGTAAATGGCCATGTCAATGGCACAGAGAAGGTAGTATGTCCATATGTAACGAAACGAAGTTGGAAACGTAGTCACTAGATGTTGTAAGTTGTATGTGCACAGCTGTTGGCGCGGAGAAGGTAGTAACTCCTTTTACAACATCAGAGTGTGTCTAGACAAATATGGGCTGATAACTGTGCAGGGCAGAATAAGAATCGGATGATTCTAATGGTCCTGATTTACATTATTGCCAAGAAACATTTTGATTCAGTGGACTTGAAATTCCTGGTTTCAGAACATTCCTACATGCCATGTGATAGGAAATTTGGCATCACAGAGAAAAGAAAAAAAAACATGCAAGACCATGGTTCCAGAACGGGTAAGGCCTAATAATGTAATAATGATGAAGGATGAGGATTTCTTCGACTTTTCTGCAGAATGTGACAAGTTTTTGAATACAACTCCTATCAAAATCAGCACCCTCAACTGGATTAGACTCTCAAGAGCTGATTTTCCTCTAATAAAAACAAGACAGTCATTTAATGACCTTGAAATGTGGACAGAGCACAGGATTTTTAAGAAAGGACAGTTATTAACGTCAATCACTAACTTCCAGTGCTTGCAACGCCTTGAAAGAAGACCAGTCGTCCCTGATGCCAAAAAGAGAGAGACTTGTTATCTATGTTAGACTTCCTCGATGAAAAGTATCATGTATTTTACGGAAAAATTTGTGCATAATGTATAAATAACGTTAATTCTCAGTTTGGCTAATGAGTGATTTCAATGTTGTATTTTCATAAAATAGGATTTCACAGATAGATCTGTGCCAGACTTTTCAAATTTCATATGTATCACAAACATGAGTGTATGCCTTTCATTTAAAGCAGTTTCTGTAATAATGTAAGTGAGAAAGTATTCATAAATTTGTTTTTTGCTTACCCTGAAAAATTTTTTTTTTGGCAGTTACTACCTTTCCCATGTCAGCGCCTCAATTAACGAACCCTGAACCCCAGACACTGTTGATACTTCTAGTCTGCTTTGTATGTTGCAACAGTCGTTGATAAATAGAGCTCTTTCGAACAAGTAACACGAAACTTGCTGGAACCTTTTCTGCAGAATTGTACCCCTAGCTGAATTTGAGAAATAGTCTATAAAATATATTCGTGTAAAGAGGAATATAATGCCTTTCTATATCATTGCTTGTGTGAGGTACGTCTGTGATCCTGTGACAGACGTGCCAGAATTAAATACCAGAATAAACTATCTTACATATTTACTCAATTTAGAAATTCAACTGTACTTTATTTAATCTCCTGGGGTCCAAGGACCCTACCCATATCCTACACCACATATACATGAATACTTACATGAACAGTTACTTAAGTAAATCGATAAATAAACGAAATGTGATCGACAAATCAATGAATTAACCAATAATATCGTTATACAAATGAATGTATACAGGGTGTTTCCGAGGTGGTGTTACAAACCTTCAGGGATGATGGCGAAGGGCACATGTATCAATTTGAGATAAGGAACTATGGTCCGGAAATGGCCGAGTCGAAAGTTATAAGCAAAAATAGTTGTGTGGAAATGGAATTGTAATTTGGCACCACGTTCTCTCCTTCCCTTAACCTTTGGAACAGTCGTGGAAAGATGGTATGGGCCGTATGTCTCCTACGTGGGTACAATCTGTGAGCTTGTCTACTGTTCCCATTGGTTCATCCGAATTCGAAAATCATGTATGCATATTCTGCTCCCGTGTACTCCTACATTTCACTAGGACTGATCGACTGGACACTGCAACTTGTGCACATACACTGCTGTCTACAGATGTGCATATCAGGACCGACCATGTCCGTTACACATTACGCTATCTGCATTGCTTTAGTGTAGTTTCCTGTCCCCACCCCTCAGACAGCACACTGAATGGAATACTGTAAGTAGACAACGTAAACAACGTCAGATGAATACAGTATGTGTAAGATGTACAGATAAACACACATAAATAAGATGTACAGAGGAATATAATTATTTCATTTCCACACAACTATTTTTGCTTATAACTTTCGACTCGTTCATTTCCGGACCAGGGTTCCTGATCTCAAATTGATACATGTGCCTTCCGCCATCATCCCTGAAAGTTTGTAATATCACCTCAGAAACACCCTGTATTTAATTATCTTTTAAGTTATTGATATTTTATATATTCATCATTATCTTCATCTAGTAATAAATTGCCGAACGTATAGGCCACTGTTTCGTTATAAACCTTTTGATGATGATGGTGGTGGTGATGTTTATTATTATTAATGCAGCAGTTGATGGAATGCTGGGAAAGGAACGGAGGTACACAAGCAGAACCTGATCGTAACACCATCTTTGTCCACAACAAATTCCACAAGGACTCAACTCAAGTGTCCGATGTGAAAAGCCAGTAGTATTTTACTTGGTTATTTAACGACGCTGCATCAGCTATTGGGTTATTTAGCGTCGATAACAACATATTTGGCGAAATGAGGCCGAGAATTCGTCATAGATTACTTGACATTCGCCTTACAATTGGGAAAACTTCGGAAAAAACTCAACCAGGTAATCACCCCGAGCGGTAATTGAACCCACACCCGAGTGCAACTCCGGATCAGCAGGCAAATGCGCTACCGCCTGAGCTACGCCGGTGACTTTCCAGCTCTTCGGGTAATGATATATAATAGAAGATAAACAAAGAATGGGAATTATAGTAGGAAAACACTAAACAGAAGCGAAAAATAAACAGAAATAGAACAGGAATGGAGTACTGTACGAATGAATAAATGAAAAAATGATGAAACGAACGAATAGGAAGAAAATACTATATAAAGCACAGAAGGAGCAAATAAGTAAAGAAGACTAGAAAGAGAATAAAATACAGACATGTACCGTATTTCGGATGTTACTGCCCGTTCTCTTGGAGTTTTATATTTCGATCAATATTCTGTTTTACAATATTCTTTGTGCAGTGGGAGGTTAGGTCATGGGTCGATACGTTCTGTGTTCCTTTCAGAAGATTAACTTTTATTACAAAATAACTTTTTGGTAATAAAATTCGGTTCGTTGGCCGCTATTTTACTATCCAGAATACGTGGTTCAGACGCAAATATTTACACAGTCTCGAAGTCTTGTAGTCTACAGACCAGGGCTGTACATATTCAAGCTACTGTTGTGATACGTGAAAACCTATTACGTTTCTCAAGTAATAAACATTTATGAATTTTATGCATTAAGATTTTTCAAGTACGTACACGAAATCGCCAGCGTTGTATTTTCCATCTAGGACACCGAAGTATAACAAAATTTAGGCGGAAACAAAAGAACTTTGAGATAGACAACACTGTGTAGAAGCAGATTTTCTCCTTCTCTTTATTTTAGTCTACCATTTCATCGGAACTCTAAATTATTTTTATCGTGTGTAGAAAGCGACGAGGTCCTAAGTGATGCCCGCAAAAGTTGAACTTTGACGTTAGCTGGATCGTGATTACGAATCCTGCAGACAACCTTTCTTGTAGCCTACTTGTTTCCTTAATTGAAAAATGAGTTCTATTCAGTCAATACTTAACATAAAACACAATAAAACATGTTATATCAACATTTACACAGATTTAAAAACAAACGTTTTCGCCAATTTTGATTGGCATCTTCAGGTCGTGTAGGTCGAATGGACATGTTATAAAAAGTGAACACTTGGTATACCGTAAAGTGGGGTGACTTTGAACGCTGAGGTGACTTTGAACAGTAATTTAGCTCCTTTCTAAATTAAATGCTGTAGCCAATTGCGAAAGAAACTGTTTAACTTGTCAATAAATTAGTTCAGTTTTTTCGCAATAGGGTACAGCATTTAATTTAGAAGGGCGCTAAATAACTGTTCAAAGTCACCCCGACGTTCAAAGTTACCCCGCTTTACGGTACCTTATTTTATTTCAAGGAGTGCAGTTCGGTGGCTCCTTTGAACACCGAACTGCACTCCTTGAAATAAAATAAGGTATATATGACGTTAAAAACCAAAGTTACAACTGTAATATCACTTAAAAATAGAGAATAGAACATAGCAAAAAGCCACCACTATGTGTGTAGAATCAATTAACATTGAACTTAACGGAACCAATATGCCTTTGAAACTACTTGTTTCCGTTTCCCTTTCCATACCGAACACAACTTGATGCTAAATTTAATTACTTTTTTTTAATATCTACATTTGATTTTGATTTCCTATCTTGAAAATGATCACAAAATGACAATAAACCATCGACATCACTCATACATCCTGGTAAGCCATGTATAAAAAGAAACCAATATCGAAGAAGGCAATTTCAACATTCATTATGAACAAAAGAGCGTGTGCTGTACATACAATATTTGGCAACGTCGGGATCATCTCCGGCTGGACACCATCATCGACATGGAAATTACTAACAGTGAACGGTGGTTCATTGTTTAGTGATTACAGCTCGCGCAAGGAACGATTACCGGAAAACAGTGGTGTTACTGTTTGTTTTGACGTGTACTGTTCTCCAACCAGGAGATCAACCGTGAAAGGAATGTGCTTACTATTGCCTCATCTATTGAAACGAAGTAAATAGATAATATTACCGTTATAACGTCAGTTTAATAACCATGCGCTCTCCTGCATATGTTATTTCCTGTATGGAGAGATTAAAAGACCAGGAGATTAACAGTGATCTAATTTTGTAACTAGGGTAGTATCAATATGTGTATCAATGTTATTGTTTGTGCTATGAGAGCTAGCCAATACAGATACGAGTATCCACGTGTGTGACCTTATGACATCAACATTCATTCACAGCATTACCCCGCTTCGTCTCATTCCCCAAAGACTTTCTCGTGGTTGGGGTACAGTATATGTAAGCACGCCGAGGGAGCGAGAAGTGCGGGCCGATGAAGTACTGCCTCTTCCAAGAAGATGAACAGATGGGGACATCAGCGAATAGGGATTATAAAGAATGGACACTGAGCGAATTTTCCTGTGTTTTGTTTCTCTGTGCGCCAGCGGCTAGTTCCACTTTCAAGCGCTAGAGGTAGTGTAATCGAGCATACGCTAAGATAATAATTGAAAATAGAGTTAAGGCACAGGATCCAAAAATCGCCTACTTTATTGCATAATCCAGTAATGCTTTGCTTCAAATAAATTCAAGTTAACAGCTTTTCCTTATTTCTCAGTGACAAACTAGTTGTAATAATAATATTTTATATTTCAGATATAATACATTATATTATAAAATAATATAATACATTATAAAATTAAGTATCGAATTCGTTTAATATTTGTATAATAATATAATATACGTATATGGTTTTACTTCTCGTAAGAGTTTTGTCTTTTCATTTTCAGCGCTATCAAATCATTACATATTTTAATTGTTGTTGGGGCCAACGTCTCAACTCTCATTATAAAGGAACTCTAGAGTCTAGACATTACAGTTAATGAAGGATTTATTATTCTATGGATCCAATTTATTTTATTTGAGTACATAATGTACCTAGATGTATTAATTATGTGTTATATTTCCGCTGTGTCGACTGCTGGTGTGATGTCAGCGCCAACTCTAGGGAGAAAGCAGAATCTGACGCTTAGCTGGCTTGAAGATCATTGAAATCAGTCCGGCTACATCAAAGGTACCGACGCGAAGTGTCCATTCTTTATAATCCCTATTCGCTGGGGACATCGCCTGTGGTAATGAAGAGCGTAGCAAGAGGAAAATTCGAAGCGAATTAAACGCGCAACATTATATTTATGAATAAAATAATGACACTTTGAGAAGGGGAACGATCCATCACTACATAATAAAATAAAAGGACTTGAAACAAGACACGTATTCCATGCAGTGGAAATGAAACTAAAACCGTAATGCAACTATCACAATGCAAGACTGATTCTATCGATGTCGTTTCTCTTCCGACTATACTCTTGAATATCATTCAAGTTATCTCGTGACATTTCATGTAGCCCGCTCTTCCTTATCGAATTGTTTCGTTCTCATTCCTATCGTCGGTAATCCCTGCTTGCGAGACTTATAACTCATTAACTATGCAGTGCACTTATATACCAGTGTATACAAATGCAGGATTCTTTTCTACGCTTCTCTGAGCTGCCTCAGTAGCTCAATTGCGTACGATGACTGCGGACCCTACTTCGAATCCCGGTGATAGCGGAGTAGTATTTCCTGTGGATAAAGCTAAAGTTCCTTAGAATTTTTCTCGGTTCCTCCGTTTCCTTCCATCATTCCACCGATACTCTCCATTTCAATATTAATTAAATAGCATTACAATAGCATTACCCAAAATGGTGTCGACACGATGTAGTATGTGGTTGGAGTATAGATGGCATCAGTCTGAGGAGGCGTAGTACAGTTTCGGGGAGATGGAATACACTATAGTGGGATCCTGTCGGAACCGTATAGACGTGCAATATGAATCGGCAGATGGCACCACATAGTTGAGGCACGATATCTACATGAGCGCGACTGTTCGGACTTCAATGTAATTACTAGAAAAGTAAAAGTAAAGCACAATAAGCCTACTAGAGGCTGCAGTACTAACCTTGGTGCCCTCTTATCTTGGTGCTCTCTTCCGTATCACAGGTAAAACACGATTTATTTTCCACACATATGACAGTATTGTTCTGGCGGAAGTAACACACAAATGCGCAGCTTTATGTGTGTGTGCAATGGATACAGAGCGTGACAGTACTTCAGCTCATCATATATATCTGCCCGAGGAAGGGATCATATAAATGGAAATTGAATTGAATTGAAAGAGAGGAGAAATGGGATGAGAAATTTAAAAGGTACGCAAAAACGCGTCCTTGCAAAGGGAGTTTGGGGCTAAGAGAAACTGAATATGTGAACTCCAAGCCTGTTGGCCACTTGTCGGTAAAATCGTAATACAGCGAACGCTAAGCTCCGCCCACGATTCCTTTCCACTTTTCCCCTACTAGCTCACCAGACACTCTACGTGATAGGCGAGTGTTGTGTCGAATGCACATTTCATATGGGTGGGGATAACTTCCCGTACTGGCGTTCGCTATATTGCGATATATCGCACTTGTCTCACTCCGGGTTACGCTGCTCCACTGAAGGGGCTCTAGAAAAATTTAAAGGGGAAAAGCCGAAAATGGACGTAACCTCTTAAGTACCACATACGGAGAGATGGGGATGCGCTCGAAAAGCTGACTGCAGGATGGAGAAAGAAATGTCAGAAAGTGTAAGTTTGCATATTAAAAGAAATTTTGTCCTTTCGCAGTGTTAAGTGGAGTCGGGTAAACGCGCTCGTCTAACAGGTGTACCCCATGAGTGACTTTTATACCCGGAGATGCCATAGATGACTCAGGCAGGACACCAGATGACACAGAACATCTCCAAACACGAGCGGGAAGTCAGACAATCTCCAACTCGCATGACATTCCTTGAACGCTAGCTAGTGAGCACCGGGAACATTAAAGGCTGCCCATATGCCATTGGATGTCGTTAACTGAGCGTCTCAACTTGGCATCAGTGCACAGATATCAACGTTTTACAGAGAAGTAATAGTATTTGACAGCTCATCTCCATCCGGCAACACCAATGCTCGAAAAAACTTACCCTGAAACCATGTTTCATAAGACATTAATGGAAAGCAGAGTAAGGTAAAGTTAACAGTGCCGATGTAGTGAAATTTGTGATGATAAGAGAAACGGGAAAACGTCCATCTTCCGATTCTGGTCACCAAAAGTATCACTTGAGTCAGCGTCGGATTTCGAACCCGCGTTCTCTTGCCTTCTAGCACTGAGCTGCCACCGGCGTAGCTCAAGCAACAGGTGCGATTGTCTGCTCATACGGAGCTGCGTAGTGGCTCAGTTCGATTCCCGAATGGATAGATTTCCTAGTTGGGTTTTTTCTGAGATTCTTCTCAACTGTAAGGCGATTATCAGATAATAATTTCTGGCAAACACTCCGCCTCATATCGCCAAATACCATCTTGCTATCACCAATTCTATTGACCAAAATTTACCTAATAATTTATTCAATGTCATTAAATAACCAACTAAAAATTAAACCAATAAGCTACCGGAGAATCTGTATGACTTTAATGGCACTTCGTGTAAGTTACCTAAGCTAATATCATAGGTTCAAATCGTGCATAGTGCATTTACTTCTGTCACTTGCCAATGTTTTAGAATTTAGATGGAGACCAGCATGGTGTGTCGATTCTACTCTAGATTGTCTCCATACCATTCAGTACTACCGTCAAAAACTTAGGTTTCCATTTCGACTCGAATCTCAGCTGGAATGCACAGGTAAAATATGTCTGTAAGAAAACTTTCTCAATCTTGTATTCACTGAAAAGACTGAAAAATTTATTTCCTTCTAAACCGAAACAGATCTTGATACAGACCCTGGTGATGCTATTATCATGTCTCCGAGCATTTCTTACAATTATCTTGGCTTCGTTTATGAGGGAGACGTTCAATTTATTCACTCTGTTTGCTGTATCAGATTTTAAATAATTCCACACCTATTTACCTAACTCCTGATCACAAAGCATCCCACCACAACAATACGTTCACGGCATAACCTTGTTCTATCAATTCCGTATCATCAAACATAACTCTGCTTCCTTCGCAAATCAGCTCGTTCCTGGAGGATTCCTTGTGAAAAGGTTCAGAGTCTAAAATCTTTTAAGTCACCTCTACTTAGAAATTTTTTTGAACAGAATTAGACTCTTGTGGAAGGGATAGTCTTAATAATCAAGTTGTTATTTATTTCCTCTCTGTTCCGTTTTTATTATCCAATTACTTAAATTTGTATCTATGTAATTTTCCTTTATTTTATATTCTCTTATATTATGTAACTGATCTTGACTATTTATAATTTTCTACTATATTTTATGTAATTTCTAAGGTATCTGTTGTTTTGTAATATATCATTAACTTTGTATTTCATGTGTATTATTGAAACCTGGTTGAGTGGAAGAGAAGGCCTTATGGCCTTAACCCTGCCAGGTAAAATAAAACTACTACGACGACGACATGTAGGCCAAGACTTATGGACTGTGTGCCAAGCAGGATTGCATAGTCGGTAGTAAATAAACCTTTCCGGCTCTTTCGAGCGCATATTAATAATGATAAAAAAATCTATTGCAATACTATGTGATAGAAAAGTAAAGGCTAAATCAGCTCAGAGGATTGTGAAAGGTTAAGAGCCTCACCTTCTCAATCGGCATTATTGGCAGTAGGGATGTCAATCCAACGTGACCAACGCCTTCACTCCCAAGGAAATGCCCCTGATATTCATTTGTTGCAGACTGAGTAAAGTGGGCCTTAGTCTGGCCGGAATGATTAGATCAATAGGTAGAGAAAATCTATGACCCGATCGGAAACCGATCCCTGACTTTCCGATTATGCAGCGTTACACCTTAACCGCGACGCTACTGCGCTCACCAGTAGTAAACAGTATACAAGATATTTCATTATCACCACTTGAATCAACAAAATAATTTCTAGGGTTCCAAGCTACTATATGGAAAGTATTCAAAGATACCGGGGAGAGAAAAATAATCATTATCATGATTTGTCACACAGCTTTTCATCATGACAGGATGATACAACACAGTACCAATTCGTCATAGGAATAGTCATTTGTCACAGCTTTTCGTCATGACAGGATGATACAACACAGTACCAATTCGTCATAAGAATAGTCATTTGTCACACAGCTTTTCGTCATGACAGGATGATACAACACAGTACCAATTCATCATAAGAATAGTCATTTGTCACACAGCTTTTCGTCATGACAGGATGATACAACACAGTACCAATTCGTCATAAGAAAAGTCATTTGTCACACAGCTTTTCATCATGACAGGATGATTTGTCATAAGAATAGTCATTTTCATCATGACAAGACGATCAACACTACCAATTCGTCATAAGAATAGTCATTTGTCACACAGCTTTTCGTCATGACAGGATGATACAACACTACCAATTCGTCATAAGAATAGTCATTTGTCACACAGCTTTTCGTCATGACAAGATGATACAACACAGTACCAATTCGTCATAATAATAGTCATTTTTATCGTTTAGAATTCTAGTATAAATGTCAGCAATAATTTCCAGTTCGTCCAGGGTTCTTAGTTCAGGAGATACAGTAGATCATGTTGTCGAGTGTTCCATAGACTTCCTTGAACAGATTCCCTTTGAGGAAGTTTAATTGCTGCTTCACTCGAGATCCTTGAGAGATTGCTGAATAATGTATTATAGAGACTATGCTGATGTGCTAGATGCCATCCTCATTCATAGTAAAACACACTACTGCCTGGCCTGTATTCCTCTCCAACTAAAAGCATAATACGAATACTGTGATGACTTTTCCATCATGTGAAGTAACTAGCAACACCACACAGTACTATTTTTGTACTCAATATTTCGTGAACATCTACTCCTTGTAAATAAACTTGTCAACATTACGTTTAATTTTTTTTACTTGGTTATTTAATGACGCTGTACCAACTTTACGTCGATGGGATTAGTGATAGCCAGCTGATATTTGGGGAGATAAGGCCCAGGATTTGCCATAGGTTACCTGAAATTTGCATTACGGTTGGGGAAAACCAGAAAAATCCAACAAGGTAATCACCCCAAGCGGGAATCGAGCCCACGCCCGATGCGCAACTCCTGATCGCCATGCAAGCGCCTCAGCCGACTGAGCTACGCCGATGGCTACCAGGAAGTGTTGTGGGAAGAATGCCAAATATGATTGAAATTATGCTTTTAATCATCTTGGGTTTATGGTTAGACCTGTAAATTGGATAATGAATTCTGTTAATCGAAAACTGCTCCTTTAATTCTTCTAATTTTATTCTTCATAATTTACCTGATTCAGACGTAGAAAAAAGAGTTTTGCGATATTGGAAAAATAGAAACTATGGAAACGTTTTCCGATACTAGTACTTACTTACTTACGGCTTTTAAGGAACCCGGAGGTTCACTGACGCCCTCACATAAGACCGGCATTGGTTCCTATCCTAAGCAAGATTAATCCAGTCTCTCCAATCACATCCCACCTCCTTCAAATACACAAAAATAAAATGCATAGGAACGTTACGGAAGTGTACCATAACTCAGAGCATTTCGAACAGGCGAATCAAGGTCACGTACAAACGTACACACCACGCACGAGTCACTGAATTGAAGCACTAGAAATTTCAGCTGTTCCAGCTAACTTTAATTGAGGAGAATGATCCAGGAATGGGATAAGCACGCGTGGCAAATCCTGTCCATTGCTTGACCTTGATCCGCCAGTTCGAAATGCGCTGACAATAAACAATTCTATGACGAATATACGGTATGTGTGACGAATCGACGTATGGCAAGTTACTTACTTCCGCGGGAGATAGCCATGCGGGTCAGACTGCCAACTTCTCTCATTTTTATTCTAATCATCTGCTTCGAATGAAAATCGGTTTGCCGCCAGATGTTAATTAAACGAAGTGATTGTTGCACCTGCGAAAACGTAAGGGTATTATTTCCGCGTTTCGCAGCCGTTCGAGATTTTGTGAGCAAGCAATAATTTTACAATTCCTGAAATAATAATAGAAAAATACTGCATTTTGTGAGGAGATTTGCTGGAAACATTATTAAAGAGGTAAGGCATCTTTAAACATTCTATCTTAACTGTATTTGTTCTCTTCACTGTTGCCAGTTTTTTATTAGCGGTATGGCCATCTCTCCCCTACCGGTACATCCTGATACAGCCACTTTATCCGACCCGTAATAAAATTATGGGTATTGTCTTTGAAAGTAGAGTAAGAAGTTCGGACTGGAAGAGCTCGGAATCAGGCCCACGTAAAGTAGAATATTTCATTTGACATAATCAAATTTCCTGAACATTAACATCATCAACGGTAGGAGACTATCAAATTTACGCTTTGCGGATGACATTGTACTTTTCGCCAAGATAGACAGGAACTACAACAAATGCTGACTGAACTCTGCGAGAAAAGCTCAGAAGTTGGGCTCCAAATGAACCCGGAGAAAACTAAAGTAAATGACAAATGCAGACAACATCGCTATAACGATTAACAACATGATGCTAGAATACGTCAACGAGTATGTATACCTGGGACAAATTGTGTCACTCTACTGTAGGAGAGAGAAAGAGATACGAAGAAGAATATGTTTGGCATGGAAAACATTTTGGAACTTGAAATTCATCCTGCAAAACCAAAACATCAGCACCAAACTTAAATTTGAAGTTCTGGAAACCTGCGTAACCCCAGTAATGTTGTACGGATGCCAAGTTTGGTCTCTGACAGAGCAACAAAAAAACCTGCTTCGTGTGTGCTAGAGGAAAATGGAAAGAAAAGTCCTCCAGCTGCGACTGCAAGACAGGATAAGAAACACCGACATCCGAATAAGAAGCGGTATGCAGGATGCAGTGAGTCTGGCGCTATGTCTCAAATGGAAATGGGGCAGACACGTGAGTAGGATGGACTGCAGCAGGTGGACGTATGCCTCGACCATTTGGGACCCATGCATTGGGAAAAGAAGCAGAATACGTCCAAGGAGAAGATGGTCGGACGTGTTCCGGAGAGAGACTGGAGCGCAGTGGACGAGAACAGCGAGGGACAGGCCGGCATGGAATAGACTGCAAGAAATTACGAACACTATGTAAACTGTGTATAGTTGTGCATTGTTTATATAGTTATTTTTGTGTGTGCCAGTTTGGATAGTTTGCTTCTGTGTATAATTGGTATATCTCATGTATTTAGTTAGTATAATTTTTGTGTTCAATTATATGGTTTTGTGTGTTTTAGTTTGGATGGTTTGATTCCGTGTACAGTTGGTATAGTTCATGTATTTAGTTAGTATAATTTTTGTGTTCAATTATATGGTTTTGTGTGTTTTAGTTTGGATAGTTTGATTCCGTGTACAGTTGGTATAGTTCATGTATTTAGTTAGTATAATTTTTGTGTCCAATTGTATGTTTTTGTGTGTTTTAGTTTGGAAAGTTTGATTCCGTGTATAGTTGGTATAGTTCATGTATTTAGTTAGTATAATTTTTGTGTTCAATTATATGGTTTTGTGTGTTTTAGTTTGGATAGTTTGATTCCGTGTACAGTTGGTATAGTTCATGTATTTAGTTAGTATAATTTTTGTGTCCAATTGTATGTTTTTGTGTGTTTTAGTTTGGAAAGTTTGATTCCGTGTATGGTTGGTATAGTTCATGTATTTAGTTAGTATAATTTTTGTGTTCAATTATATGGTTTTGTGTGTTTTAGTTTGGATAGTTTGATTCTGTGTATAGTTGGTATAGTTCATGTATTTAGTTAGTATAATTTTTGTGTTCAATTGTATGGTTTTGTATGTTTTAGTTTGGATAGTTTGATTCCGTGTATAGTTGGTATAGTTTATGTATTTAGTTAGTATAATTTTTGTGTTCAATTGTATGGTTTTTGTGTGTTTTAGTTTGGATAGTTTGTTTCCGTGTATAGTTGGTATAGGCCTAGTTAATGTATTTAGTTAGTATAATTTTTGTGTTCAATTGTATGGTTTTGTCTGTTTTAGTTTGGATAGTTTGATTCCGTCTATAGTTGGTATAGTTCATGTATTTAGTTAGTATAATTTTTGTGTTCAATTGTATGGTTTTGTGTGTTTTAGTTTGGATAGTTTGATTCCGTGTATAGTTGGTATAGTTCATGTATTTAGTTAGTATAATTTTTGTGTTCAATTGTATGGTTTTGTCTGTTTTAGTTTGGATAGTTTGATTCCGTCTATAGTTGGTATAGTTCATGTATTTAGTTAGTATAATTTTTGTGTTCAATTGTATGGTTTTGTGTGTTTTAGTTTGGATAGTTTGATTCCGTGTATAGTTGGTATAGTTCATGTATTTAGTTAGTATAATTTTTGTGTTCAATTGTATGATTTTGTCTGTTTTAGTTTGGATAGTTTGATTCCGTGTATAGTTGGTATAGTTTATGTATTTAGTTAGTATAATTTTTGTGTTCAATTGTATGGTTTTTGTGTGTTTTAGTTTGGATAGTTTGATTCCGTGTATAGTTGGTATAGGCCTAGTTAATGTATTTAGTTAGTATAATTTTTGTGTTCAATTGTATGGTTTTGTCTGTTTTAGTTTGGATAGTTTGATTCCGTGTATAGTTGGTATCGTTCATGTATTTAGTTAGTATAATTTTCGTGTTCAATTGTATGGTTTTGTGTGTTTTAGTTTGGATAGTTTGATTCCGTGTACAGTTGGTATAGTTCATGTATTTAGTTAGTATAATTTTTGTGTTCAATTGTATGGTTTTGTGTGTTTTAGTTTGGATAGTTTGATTCCGTGTATAGTTGGTATAGTTCATGTATTTAGTTAGTATAATTTTTGTGTTCAATTGTATGGTTTTGTATGTTTTAGTTTGGATAGTTTGATTCCGTGTATAGTTGGTATAGTTCATGTATTTAGTTACTATAATTTTTGTGTTCAATTGTATGGTTTTGTATGTTTTAGTTTGGATAGTTTGATTCCGTGTATAGTTGGTATAGTTCATGTATCTAGTTAGTATAATTTTTGTGTTCAATTGTATGGTTTTTTATGTTTTAGTTTGGATAGTTTGATTCTGTGTATAGTTGGTATAGTTCATGTATTTAGTTAGTATAATTTTTGTGCTCAATTATATGGTTTTGTATGTTTTAGTTTGGATAGTTTGATTCCGTGTATAGTTGGTAAAGTTCATGTATTTAGTTAGTATAATTTTTGTGTTCAATTGCATGGTTTTGTATGTTTTAGTTTGGATAGTTTGATTTCGTGTATAGTTGGTATAGTTCATGTATTTAGTTAGTATAATTTTTGGGTTCAATTGTATCGTTTTTGTGCGTTTAGTTTAGATAGTCTGTGTGTTTAGGCTGTATAATTTATATGTGCAATTTGTATAGGTTTTTGTGTATTTAGTTTGTGTGTGAGTTCAGACTATGTATGTGTTCACTTTGTGTAATTTTCTTTTTTTTCTTCTTTTTTTTTATCGTGTGTTTAGCGTGGATAGTTGTGTGTTCAGATTATAATTTATGTGCTTAGTTTGCATAGTTTTTTTGTGGATGTTCAGTTTGCATAATTTATGTGTTTATTCTGTATAGTTTTTCGTGTTTAGTTAGTATAATTTGTTTATGTGTTTAGTTTGTAAGTGTATAGTGTAAGCTCCAAGTGTAGTATGTCCTTCAGCTCACCCACACTCCTGTAGGAGGCCGTTGCCCTTATGGGATTTCAGGCTTTTCGTATTTCGTATAATAACATTTCCAAGACTTCGGAGTCAATCAGCCCGCAGGGCTTAAAAGATGGTTGGCGCTAGGAGCTGAGCACATCAGCTCCTTTTAACTCAGATGTTAAAAAGGCATGAAATAAGCTCAACTGCACCAAAGAGCCCTTGGTTCATTTTCAGTAAGGCAAGTCGTCGGACTTCTCCCATGTTATGGAAGTTACACCACGTAGGTTTAAAACATCTCACAATCGCCAGAAGGTGTACAGCGACAGGAAATTATGTACAAACTGAAAGGTCGAAAGAAGAGAAGCAAATGGAGAAAACAATAAAAGGAGGAAAGAATATGAGGCAGGAAGAAGAAACAGAAGAAAAATTGAAGCAAAACGATAGACAGAAGATGGAGAAAAGATATGAATTATGAGAAGAGGGAAAATAGGGAAAGAAGACAGAGAAGAAGAAAGGGAGGTCAAAAGTAAAGAGGAAAAGAGACATGAAATATGAAAGAAAGAAGGGAAAAAGCGAAAAAGAAAAGAAACAGACGACTGTATAAAATAAAGAAGAAAAACATGACCAGGCTGAAACGTAATTTCTATAATCGATATTGTTAAACTGTACAGACAACACATAAATGTGTTTATATTTTCATTTTGAGCTGGATGGACATCCCTGCTATAAAAGAAAAAGAGTTGCCAAAACCCGTTTCCGAAAGTGTTTCCTCGGAGACTACGGGAATGACAAAGTCAGTTTCGGCAGTGAGCAGAGTCATTATTTTCTGGATATTTGCATCCTCCACGCCAGGAGGTGGAGGATGCGGGGAGATCATTTCTTGCCGACAAGCGAAGTACATTCGCTACATTTTGTGTAGAACATGTTTATCGCGCCTATAAAGCGAACAGTGTTACAGAGGATGCAGCAAGAAGCGGTGTTCTGTGCTCTAACCTCACGCACACACGGATGAACTGTACACGATGGCTGCCGGGACTGGTTCCATCGGGTGTGCTGAAAAACAAATGCCACCTATTTGCTTCAGCCAAATTACTATAGAGCCTCACATTCCTTTGCTCATTAGCATTGACCTTCGTTAACACACAGAAATAGTCACTTGTCCTCTGCTATGAATTCACTGCAGCGTTTCCCGTTAAGAATCCAAGAAACATCGGTACGATTCCCGGAAGGAAGTCAATATTCATTTCTCCTAGTAGGAACTAGCTGCGAATGTCACATTTCAATCGTTTCGCTTATACGAGTATTATTAAGTCTACCTTAAATACGGTACGCCAATCATATGAGTAGGCAGTTACACAGTACTAGCATATTTCTTCTAACTGTATAGTATAGCCTACGTATAGTCTTTCAGTCTTACTAATAAACCGTGTATAGTTTTTATACGAGACTTATGCAGAGTTAAGACAGAAAACTTTACTAATAAACCATGCATAAGCGATGGATGTATAAACAGGCTGTAACTATACATAGGAATTGCTTTGCAGTAGTTATATATACATGAAACCCCTTGTTTAAGCGTTGTATATAGGGAAAAAATGGCCGCCCCTCTAACACCTGTTCGTATAGATTGTCATTTTATGATGATGTTTACCTTGTAACCACAGAAGAACAAACCAAAGATCATAGAATTATTGGAATAATATTGCTGTAGCTTGTACTCTTTGACCAAAATGTAGTGTGGTAATCGATTAGAGCCAGTTGCACTATCGATATATAACACGCCACACTAGAGCGCTCTACCGAATGCAATAGAGAACCTCAGATATTCTATTACCTTTCGTAACGAAGTAATGACGAAACTATGACGTAACTGTGTAACAGGTATACTGTTATACACGACGTATGTAGTATTGTTAGTAAGGAATTTACACAAGACTTATAAACGAACTAGTCATTGTATAAGTATAAGAGAGTTAAACGTCTGTATATAGAGTTTTTATTAGTAAGACCGTTTGTTAATAGACTGTATACGTACGGTATTTATTAATATTCTGAAACAAGAGAACAAGAGTAAACACGTTACGGACCGATGATGATATGATGACGATGATAGTGGTAGTGGTGATGATAAGATGAAGGTCATGATAGTGGTGGAAGTAGCAGTGGTGATTGATGATGTATATATGTTGTATCATGTTATGAAATTATAATTATAAAACAGTTATAATACCGGTTGTTCTGTATGGTTGTGAAACTTGGACTCACACTTTGAGAGAGGAACAGAGATTAAGGGTGTTTGAGAATAAGGTGCTTAGCAAAACATTTGGGACTAAGAGGGATGAAATTACAGGAGAATGGAGAAAATAATTTCAAGGAAAAATTGTTCCGGGGCTGGGTATCGATCCCGGAACTCTTCGCGTAGCGCACGAATGCTCTCCCGACTGAGCTACTCCAGGAACCATACACGACGCCGTCACAATTTTTCCTTATATCCACACAACTCCAATGGGCTGACAAGACGCCAGAACCCAACTTTGAGTGTACACAAATAGGTACTGTGTGACTTAAATTGTGGCTTCCTGTTAACGTACCTCCAATAACGAATATACAGTATTAGGCAAATCTGGCTTTCAGGTAGTAACTCCCTGTAAAGCAAGTTTGATAATTTCAAGGAAAAATTGTTCCGGGGCCGGGTATCGATCCGGGTATCGAATGGAGAAAGTTACACATCGCAGAACTGCACGCATTGTATACCTCATCTGACATAATTTGGAACATTAAATCCATACGTTTGAGATGGGCAGGGCATGTAGCATGTATGAGCGAATCCAGAAATGCATATAGAGTGTTAGAGGCCGGGGGGAAGAAGATCTTTGGGGAGGCCGAGACGTAAATGGGAGGATAATATTAAAATGGATTTGAGGGAGGTGGGATATGATGATAGAGATAGGGACCGAGGCGGGCTTATGTGAGGGCGGCAATGAACCTGCGGGATCCTTAAAAGCCATAAGTAAGTAAGTAAATATGTTTTGTAATGATATCCTCCGACTATTGCCATATGTTTTGCAGCTTTAGGAAATACGAGTAACTTTATATAGGTAAGAATGAAGTTCAGATTGTAGGCTACACAGGACAGTAAGTCAGTAAGTGTTCTTTGAAATACCACACATGAATTAATAATAATAATAATAATAATAATAATAATAATAATAATAATAATAATAAACGTTTTGAAATGTTATGTAATTATATTAGCAACTGGAGTAACAGTATTCCATTGTACTTTAAACGGAAGCGTTTCCAGCGGAAAAACCAGCGAACAAAAGCTTGATTTCCGGTAGAGAAGTGGAAATATGTGTGCCTTCAAAAAATGGGTTTGTGTCACTAAGCTTGTCTGTCTTCAGTGTTGTCTTGAATGGAGAGCTTGCGCTATGGCCATCACATATCTACGAGTAGATCTTCATTAATTGCAAATGTCTAATGTTAGTCCATAATCCTCGTAACGGGCGAATGGGTCAAGGAGCCTAGTCCGAGAAAACTGATTATGGAAACAGGACTAAATTGACTTGAACCTCGTCTTCATTAATTTATTTACTTACTTATTTGCTTATTATTTATTTGTACATTTATTTCAAGGTGTGAAAATAGACATGATAAACCCAGTTTGAATGTTCACGGTATAGCCTATGTACAATATTAATTATTTATTTAATGCAAAAATTACAAATATACGTTTATAAAAAATAGAAGTTAAAACATCAAAACAAAAATGTAGTCAATATAAATCTTAGTGCAAAAGTTAATCATAACGCAATAATAATCTCAATACAATAATAATAGTATTAACATAACAACAATGCAATGTAATATAAGCTATATCATATGAAGGGTTCAGAGCCATAGTGGGCCAAGCGCCATTTATTAAAAACGGGGAAAGCAAGGGTTAATGTTAAGTGAATGCCATAGTTTAATGAAGATTGACATATCATTTAGTTTTAATGTGTATACTTTATATTAGTTGCTATATGTTACCATTGAATTATGGTAATAACTTCATTTTAACTCTATTTTCTACGGTTTTAGTAAATGGCGCTTGGCCCACTATGGTTATGAATCCTTCATTTAAAAGTAACTGTTTGAATATATATAGGAGTAGTTCTCATAAATTATGCAATCTATTATAATTACGAAGAACTCTGTAAATAGAATAATAATAATATGAATTTATATTTATTTTTGGAATAAAAAATATTATAAGTTTCTAAAAAGCACTGCGTGGGACATAATAAGATGTTTCATCATGTCTACTAACATAATCTATTTTATTATTTATTAATTTATATAAATACAGTAAATAATTGCAATCTATTCTGTGTAATAAGATAGAAACGTTAAAAAAAATTGCAACGTAAAGATACAACATTAATAACTATAACACTGTCATTTATTTCACTGTAACTATAATAAACACTTTTTATTTTATTATCGCATGAGAGAACGATGTGACTTTTTTTTTACAATTTTCCAACGCTTGAATGAACTTAATAAAGGTCACCTCTGATAAGAACAGTCGACGAACACAACCCATGATGACTTACTAGTTCGCGTGCGAATATCAAGGTCTCAATGTGCATGCGTTTGCTAATGAAATGTTCTCCTTTTAGTGCGGCCTCTATGACAAAGAGACTTGTTATGTTTCATGGATTAAAACGACGCAATTACCTTAAACAAAATTAATGAACCCAGATTAACAAAATGCTATTAAAGGTACCATTTGGGTGCACGCGACAGAGACAAGCGACCGAGACGAGAGACCGAGACTAGTCGCCTTCTGTCTGCTCTCTATAGAATTATATGAAGTAAATTTGAGAGCGCGAGACAGACAAGCGACCGAGACAGACGACAGAGACAAAGCGCACAAGACCGCTTTCGGATCAGTAGTGTCTCGCGACAGTCTTATGCCGCCGTGTTTTGTGGAGTAAAATACCTGTCTAAAATGTCAGAAATTAAATTCACTGGCGAAGAAGACGAACAATTGGTAGAATTAGTAGCAGAAAACTCACCAGAGGTCGAATCGTACAAGGATAGGAATACCCGTGATAACATCTGGAGGGATATTGCTGAGAAATTAAACACTTTTGTAGTCATATTTCATAGAATATTTGTACATATAATCTGAACAAACTCTTCTAGAATACTGAGAAAATTGTTGTGTCGCTTTCGCCTGTCGCTTGTCTCGGTCGCCTGTCTCGGTTGCTTGTCTCTGTCGCGTGCAGCCAAATGGTACCTTAAGACTTGAAAACTGCAACAGTGTATTTTATTATTCCTATGTACTGTACATTCCCACCTGTGTGCCTCGTCACGTCAGTCTGCCCGAATGAAACTCTGCTCTCACTCCACGTATTTTGGTACCCCTAACGGAACTTTCAATACCAAAGAATGGTTAAATCGTTTACTTATTTTACATGTAGGCCTAAAGAGACAAGTGGCTTCAATCTTACTTAATCTAAATGAATGAGTTTATAGAAAGAATACACATGGCATGCTGCGTATTCTACATATAAGCTACCCATAACTAGGTAGTAAAGGTAACCCCTATACATGTCTTGTTACTGACATATTTCGGTTCATGATGAAAAATGTAACAAGAAGGTACCAGAATGCTGTTTCAGAGCGTTCCGTTAGTAAAAAACACTTATAACAATTTATATGTAGTGTCCGACATCCAATATTGTAAAATAGGTCGATGTTAACACGCAAAGACAGACAACAGACAGACAGACAGACAGACAGATAGATAGGATAGATAGATAGGCAGATAGATAGATAGATAGATAGATAGATAGATAGATAGATAGATAGATAGATAGATAGATAGATAGATAGATAGATAGATAGATAGATAGATAGATAGATAGATAGATAGATAGATAGATAGATAGATAGATAGATAGATAGATAGATAGATAGATAGATAGATAGATAGATAGATAGATAGATAGATAGATAGATAGATAGATAGATAGATAGATAGATAGATAGATAGATAGATAGATAGATAGATAGATAGATAGATAGATAGATAGATGGGATGGGTGGGTGGGTGGGATAGATGATAGACAGATAGATAGATAGATAGATAGATAGATAGATAGATAGATAGATAGATAGATAGATAGATAGATAGATAGATAGATAGATAGATAGATAGATAGATAGATAGATAGATAGATAGATAGATAGATAGATAGAAAGCCAAGCAGAAACTTGAGTGGTATTAGAAAAAACAAAGATAAATGCACCTATTTAAATTAATGTGAAGTCTGTGCTTGGTGGGTTGCACAGAGTTTCTCTAGGCCTTATAATATTTACGAAAAGCAGTACTTTTTTGTGAACCCTGAAGGGAACTTTCGCTCACATTATTTGAATTAGCACTGCTGTCATCTAAACCAGTACTTAATTCAAAATATGTTTTTTGAATTAAAAATTTCTCCATAAAAGTATAATAAAGCACTTCTGATCAATTAATCGCACTATCTGTTCTAACGATTCTAGATTCTGATTATTATTAACTGGGGAGAGTAAAGGAATTACTAAACTTTGTTGCAGGTGTTTACTTTCATTCCAATTATCGCTAGGAAGAAAAATTAAACTGAGCATTGTTGCAGGTGTTCACGTTTCATTGGTAAAGTCCATCTCAAAATAAAATGTACCATATCAAGGACTTCGTTGTAAATTAAAAAATTACAGAATACATTGTAATAAGACTTTCTGGATGGCATAAAATTTAATTTACAATTCCAAAATTTCGCGACACACACCATGGCGCGTGGTGTGTCGCGACATACTGGTTGGGAACTCCTGTTCTAACTCAATGTATCAGCACAGTCTACTAAATACAGTCACGAAGCTTGAGTTTTGAGGGTGCTAGAAACAATAGACTGTGACGGTACTATTTTGCATTGCCTATAATGAGGCGATATTAGCGATCCTAGTAGTGAGCAACTATCTAATGTTTGCATATTTACTACGTATTGAGCTTCGCGACTGTATATACTAGACTGTGGTATCAGGCACCACTCCATCTCATACTACCAGCTTAGATTAGTCATTGCTTGAGGAGTTGAATACTAGCAGTGTTACCACTAATCTTCGAATGACCTATGCATTTGGGTTAACTTTTCAATAACCTCTGATTCACTTATGATTGATTAAACTTCTCTGTTGATTATTCCATTATTCTTATGTTCTACAATCTAGATGTTCAGGATATACTTGAGGGTTTGTTTACGGGCTACATCAGCTTTTTCTATCATGGAACGTGCAATATTTTAGCGCAGAAAATAACAAAACTATTAGAAAAACAACAACCAAATTTTTGGCTTAAAAATCGATAAGTTAAATTGGAAAAATCATATTAAAGAAATTCCCGAAAAACTAAATTCATTGTTTTGCTATTAGATATTGCAAAAGAAATAGTAAATATCAATACCTTAAAACAATATACTACCGGTTCTTTGCGAAGAGGTGGAAAAATACTTCCACAACAGTAATGAGTTTTGGAATAATATTCTGGGGAAATTCCAGAATAAGTAACAATATATTTTATTACAAAAAAGAGTAATTAGAATAATAGTGGCTGTCCAAAAATCTGAGGAGTTAGACTATTTTAAAAACTACAAATAATGCCCATGGCTTGTCAGTATATCTTTTCATTAATAGTCTTAAGGGTGTTTGAGTAATCGTGAAAACTTTGTAACTAATTCAACAGTTCAGGAGAATAAATACACGTCAAAAATGACTTTCATTCTTCAATCGGCAAGTCTATCGTGCTATCAAATCCAGACGTTTGAGATGGCAGTAAAAATTTTTAATAGCCTCCCTATCGATATCCAAAAATGAAACTCAAAACATAAAATTATTTAGGCCAAATTAAAGAAGTACCTTTTCTCACGCCTTCGATTCTGTAGGTGGAGGATGACATTCAAAACACTTCATGAAATTGATACTAAAACTATGTGTTGTACTAGTAGACTATATTGTAAATCTCGTCTGTATATATTTCATCTAGACTGTGACTATAAATTAAGATTTTATAATAGTATTAAGTTTTTATTCCATATTCTAGCTGTAAGCATTCTGAATATACATGGAATGTTAATACATTTTTACAATACAATACAATGTTAAAAGCCTCTAGTATTTTAACTTTGCATCACACAGTTTTTCCTTCAACAACAATATTGTTAGAAGAAACCCTCAAATCTCACCAAAATTTAAGGAGTGAGGCACGACGAAATTTCGGATGTGGGATAGCTGAATTTTAATGAACCATATGGCCTAGATGACCAAAATTGTTCCAAATTAAAACCGACATAAAGGCTATATTAATGTAATGTAACAAGAAGCTTCAAAGCTCACTGATGTGTGGTCAGAAATATAACTACTAAATAGGCTATTTCTCATGATGTCACACTTTTCTCTTCCTTTACGATCTACAACTTTTTGCAGATTCCATTGGTATGCTGCACCGGCCACGCCACGCTCCCTAATAACGGGCCTCGGGATGAGAACTCCTATTACAAATTTGACCGCGAGGAGGCGTGAGTGCGGTTGTTATGGAAATGCAGGTGAATCCAAGAGATCACGCATTGAAAATTTGGTTAACGATGTGTCTGGACGCAAACAAGAACAGAAAAAAATGTTTAGCCATGCCGCAACATTACAGCTCATTACGTGAATTACAGTATGGCAGTTACACGAAACCTACACGCATTTTATACAAGGAAAATAAAGAAATTCTAACTTCACTTACACATTGCAGGGGGAACAAATATACATTTACGCATTTAATACGCCATCGTACTCTATTGTTCGCCAACGCTTTAATTTCTTTCCAGCTTTTCCTGCCTGTTTAGCCTCATCTCTGATTGTGTTGCTCCATGTTATTTTAGGTCTTCCTCTTCGTCTGTTCAGTCTTTGGGGCTTCCAATCCAGAGCCATATTAGTGATGTTATAATTTTTCTCCTTATTATATCCCCAAATTCACTTCCATTTTCTGAGTTGAAGACTTGAAATAAAAAAGGCTCTAAGTGCCATAATCATGAATTTGAGGAAAATGAGTTTTAAGTGTAGGGGAGACTGTTGTTTTTTAGCATAGTGCACCTTTGAACATTTTTTGTTTTTTAATTTTTCCTGCTATCTAGAGGACTCAAAATGAAGTAAATTGTAGAGAAAGCCACTAAGTAGCTCTGGTCGTAGTTTCAGTTCGATTTATTGCAAAGTGTGAGTTCTGTGGACAAAATACATTTTTTTACTACCAAAAGTAAACATTTCGTTCATTGATGTATCTTTTCTAACACAAAACCAAATTGCATTTGTTAATATCTTTCAAGTACGGTGTGTTCCTATCATCTGGTGAGTAATGACATATTTTAATTTTCATGATTTATTCGAATCTCTAGTTTTCGGAGCCATATTTGTTTAAACGTGCACCCTCTTGTACCTTTGAACACAAAACATCTTTACCATGGAACATGTTCCAAATTACACGATACTATCGGTTTTTGTTTTTCTTTTATTTTAAGGTCATGTCACGAAGTAAGTCTGGAATTAAAGAGGCCCCCAATTGATTCGGATGCCTTGAAGAAAGCTGTTGAAGCAGTTATTGCTTCTCCAGGAAATAAAATCTCAATCAGAGAAGCCTGCTCTGGTTTATGATTGCAGATACATTTTAAATATGATTGTCAATTTTTACAGCTATATTCCCACCTATATTCCATGTGTTTCAACTTACAAGAGGGTATGTTCCAAGGTACATGAACCTGTTGTACCTTTGAACATATTTCATATCCCTTCATTTTATTTTTTCCATCCTTAATAGATCTGTAAAACAGGAAAATACATACAGGAAGTTGTAAAGGAATCTTCAATAATTATTTCAAGCATTTTTTCATTTAAAAATGTCATTTCCAAAAATTAAAAAAAAATTAAATGTGAAAAGTGTTTAAAGGTACAACAGTGTCCCCTACTATGTAATTAATGGTCATAATTTCAGTATTAATGTGTTTTAATTGAAAGATAAGCATAGTATGGAGCTAGTATCCAAAGGAACTTACAAAAGTAATATTGTAATAGTATGAAAACGTACTGAAAGTGGAAATTTAATGAAAGGCTCTAAGTTCCATAGTTCAGAATCAGCGTAAGGATAGTGAAGAGGACAAACGAATGAAACAATAATAGTTTTTGTTCATAAAATAAAAAGTTTATTCTGTAACGCTTCTGTAAAACTGTTTGTGGACATCATTTGTCAGGTACTGTATCATTTCAGTCAAATTCTTCTTCTCGGTTAATACCTGGATGTTCTTCTGAGTTAACGCAAATACATACTAGGTTCAAAAAGTTCCCGGAATTTGCTAGTATCATAGAAACAACGTACCTTAAACACTATTCTACAGCATTCCCTTCAAAATAGTTGCCTTCCGCAACAACACACTTTTGCCAACGCGTGTAGAGTTCCTGGAAGCAGGCCTGGAAGCCATTTTGTGAAACCCGTCTTAGTGCTCTCGTCGCGTTTGCGATAACCTCTTCAGCTTTGAATCTCCGTCCTTTCAGATGACTTTTCAGACGGGGAAACAGAAAGTAATCAGGTGGTGAGAGATCACTGCGTCCCGGAGGCGACGGAGGATTTCTACGTACAATTCTTTCGTTACAGTACTACCTTCTGGAATGAACTCATGGTGGATGAGACCCTGAAAGTCGAAGAAAACTTCCTTTGGAAGTGTCCCTAGGAAATTTTTGCTTCCGAGGAGATGTTTTCGATTTCCACTCAGATGACTGTCGTTTAGGGACTGGGTCGTACAAGTAGCACCAAGTTTCATCTCCAGCAATAATTTTGTTTAAGAAATCACCATCTTCATCAGCCATACTGATCATGTCCTCAGTTAAGAGCAAGAGGAGTAGAAATACTATTCTCTCCTCTTGAGCAAGAGTCATTCTTGTTTCTTCCTGTTCTGCCGACAACATTTTCGGAACCAACTTCTGAGACACGTAATGCATGTTGAGATGCTTGTGAAGAACACTGTGTAATCTTAATGTCTCTGCAGGAGTTTTGTGTTTGTACGTTGCTCTGTGGACGTTAATTACAAAATGCGACGAACAAACAAAACACTATGATAAACAATTGCCTACAACTCAAAACCAACAATCGCCATTATCAACAAACTTTAAGGAAATGACATCATGAATGTTACCAACAAAACAAATGTATAACATCCCTTGTTATATATTAATACGAAAAATGTAGTAAAATTCCGGGAACTTTTTGAACTAAGTAGTATTTCAGAAAATGTTCCTTTGCAAACTTTCATTAAGTCACCTTGCCCATCTGGAACAGTATAATGAATGGTTGTTTGTATCCTGCTCTGTGAAGGGTCATCAATAGGTTCCATGAGTCTTCTTTTAACATGTGATACATGCATGAGGCCTATCAAGTAACTCAATATCTTCCAGGTCATAAAAATCTTCAAACAGCCCGACCTTCTGTTCATAGCTGAGGTTCTCGCATTTATACTTGCATGCACACTTGACTCTGAAAGCAAGCTGAGAACCCTGTGCACTATATCTCACTAGGTCTACTAGTTTTTTTCTGTTGTCACAACCAACATAATTTAGTTAGACCTTATTGTTGCTTTCATGAAAACAGAACAAGAATAATCAGTCTGTCCAGGCATGGTGTAGGTTAGCGATTAGTAATGAGACTTACCTCCTGTGCTGGACGAGCTATTACAGGAACATTTTTATTACCGGTATTTGAACTTAGGCCTATGTACTCATTTAACCTCCATTTTTCAGATTTTTTCATTGCAGCGCAGTACCTTCTCCTTTAATTCGTCGCTTCTTTCCACTCAAACTCTTACAAATATCTGCCGCCTCCATCATTTAATCTAATATGAGGAGGAACGTCGGGACATAGAGCCTTTCATATGTTAACATACAGCGGCAGTTCAACCGCATGCTATCTTTCGATTGCATTTGGTACTACATTTTCATTCGTGGAAGTTCGAGCCTTTTATACATTATCAGGCTTGGCATATGGATCCCATTTTGCACACAATTTCAAAATTCCTTATTATGGCACTTAGAGCCTTTTTTATTTCAAGTCTTCAGTTTGATTTCTTTGCTGATTTCTTTCTCACCTGCTCTTCTCCAGAGTTCCTTATTAGTTATAATATCTGGCCACCAAATACCCATGATGTTCCTCAAGCAACGATTTATTAAGACTTGCAATTTCTTTCCAATTTGTTTCGCTTCCTTCCAAGTTTCGCACTTAGTATAGTAAAATCAACTTTACATTTGAGTTAAATAATCTTAATTTAAGTTTTAAGGAGATTTGCTTCGACGTCCAAATCGATTTCAATTGAATAAAGGAATGTCTTGCTTTCTTTATTCTGGCATTTATTTAAGTGGCGATGAATGGCAATGATGATGATCGTGATGGGATGAAAGTTATAATTAATGGTAGGAAACATTCAATCCTTCGTTATCCACTCATCATCTGAAGAAGAGAAGTATTAATAAGCCACACTATATTAGAAATGTACGGCCTACCAACTCTAGCTTTTCCATACAATGTTCTTTATTTTTAACATACCCTACAACAGAACTTGTAAATGATCAATTTTTATGTCCAAGAAGATAAAATAGGTAAAATCGATATTATTGCCAAGGTATTTTAGAAAAGGAAACTTCTTCAGTTAGTAAATATTTGCACATAGTACATGAATTCTTTTCTAACACCACCTGTAGATAAAGACGAGGTGAAACAATAGCCAACACTCAACTTCCACTCCAGCGAAATCTCACATATCTAGGAATACCCTTTCAAACCTGGACCGAAGTAGCTAAAGAAACCTGGAAGAAATATAACGCAGCCACCAGAGCAATAAGCTACCTAGGTGGCATTAATCGACCTGGCTGTATAACCGAAACAATCCTCCACCTATACAAAGCATTGGTTAGATCCCTATGCATACATCCCTCCATTTTCCTCACACAAGCCCTCCAACGACCCAATCAAAATTCGAAGCCCGCGAAAGAAAAATTCTCCACCAAATCTTCCACCTGCACAGACGCACCAGAAATAACACAGTTTACACTACGACAAAAACAAAACCACTCTTCACACATCTAAACAACATAAACAGGAAATACACATATTCGGCAGTAAATCGACACATCTTCGCAAATCCACCGAACACAAACTACAGAACAACACTGGAGAAACTCCTCTACAACTACCACCAGCCCCAACCACCAAACTAAAACACACAAACAAAACCGCAAACACGTGTTGGAAATTTGAATACTGTCTGAGAAGAACACACGACAGCAACAGAGAGGCAGATCAATAAAATAACACTACACCACAGTCTACTATATACAGTAACGAAGTTTGAATTTTGAGGGTGCTAGAAACAACAGACTGTGACGGTACTATTTTGCATTGCCTGTAATGACGCGATATTAGCGATCCTAGTGGTGAGAAACTATCTAATGCCATTCACAATGAAAATTAAACATAACGTAAACATAACACGTGTGCATATTTACTACAAATTGAGCATTTCGCGATTGTATATACTAGACTGTGACTACACCATGAAAGTCTCCATAACTATTCAGACGCTTCATGCCACCGGAAGGGGAAACTTAAAAATCTAAAAAAAAAAAAAAAAAAAAAGTGTTCTGCCCAAGAGCAAGTCTTTAACTGCAAACCCATCATTTCCCATTCTTCCCAATTTCTTGTTTTCCTCTTAATGTCCCCATATAATACCTTAACGTTGTCTTATCAGCTGATATATTTTACCCCGAACTCTTCTCCCGTTCACCATTCCTTAAATATCGCAAATTAACAAATTAGGCCTATACCAAAATAAAGGAATCAATCACTGCACTCACACACCTACTGGCACTTATGCCAGAAATAGTCACATGTGTAAATATATTTTTATTGTTATTTATGTACAATGACTGTAGAGGGCAACCTGCGCGTATAGGACCCAAAAACGGCGTCTGGCTCAAAGTCAGAAATGTCAATAAACAACAAGAATCAAAATAAAAACATATATATAGATATATATATATATGTGTGTGTGTGTGTGTGTGTTTTATTTTATTTGACAACAACGCGGTGAAGCTTCTGTGGTGTAAGATCAGTAAGACGACGAGCCTGCATACACGACGTGACAGAATATTATGATGACAACAAAAAGACATTATGCCTTAAGCGGGATTCCAACTCAATCGGAATCTCTTAACATCAATTCCGAGTCATTGATTTCATTGCGAAGTACTTTTTCCTTGTCTCTCGATCGTCACTTGTTGCAGCGATAGCCAGACAACAGGAACGGAAACAAGTGAGCGAGGAGAGGTGATTAACCCGGCATCGTGTTCAAGACGGTGATGCTACACAATTAAGAATGATGATGCAGAGACGCAGACATCTTCTCTATTATAGTGAAAAAGCATTGAACCTAACTGAATGAGCCCCACGCTGTTTTCTTCCATATCAAATACGATATTTGAGAATTCACTTGTTTACAGAACAATGGGACATACGTCGCGTGAATTTCTTTAGCTAGTGTGATTTCAGAATGTTGCATACATTTGTACACATCGTACAGTACAAATACAGGGTGTTAATTAATCTGTGGAGAACCTTTGGAAAATGGACTCAAAACAATGAAAAATGTTCACGCAAATATATAGTCAATTTCACTTTGTATTTAATTAATTTAATTGTATTTTATACTGCAATTTTATTATTTTTATTATCCTGAAGACAATAGTATAAAAATTAACGTTTCCAACTATAATGACATAACCAGAGACCGGCAATTTAAAGCATTATGAATCATTAAAATAGGCAGGCAAAAGGCATCATTAATAGCTAAAATAGGCAGGCAAAAAGGCATTATAAATAGCTAAAATATGCAATAAAAGGCAATTATAAAAAAACATTACACTAGACCCACAACCTTGCACTTTTCACAAAGGGATTTCGGCAGCAAAAAAGCTTTACATAAGTCAAATGCAAATTGAGATTTTCGACTCGATGTTGCAATTACTGTTGGAAGCAAAAATCTTCTTCTCAGTAGCCTTGGAAAGTGTATTTTTGTGTTTGGTTGTATTGATATGTTGCGACATGAAATATGTAGCTATTTACAACAACATCGCAATAAAAATTGAAAGAAAAATAACCGTTAAAAATAACGTTAGACCCGCATTCATTGTTGCCTTGTCAAATAAACACAAGCGATAATTAAAACGCTTACTGTTATACATTTTTGCACGGCAGCCCTCATTGTTGCAAAGAGAATATGAACTAAACTGAAAGACAATAATATAAATTCGGTGAAGTCACTTTCATTGTAGCGGTTATAGAAATAAATTAAAATATACGTGTAGGCAATTTTTAATAATGAATTAATAAACAGTAGATAAATAGTTAAATAAAGGCAAAAAAACATTTATTTTGTAAATTAGGCATTTGTATTTAAAAAGGCAGAAAAGGGTAACATAAAATCGTGACGATTCAATCGCAAAGGTATAATTCGTACAGATTTACTTTCAAAATGAAGATAGATTGAAGACATTTAAAAAGGCATTCTGCCAAAGTTCCGGTCTCTGGACATAACCTTTTCGAAAAAAACGTCTCTCAAATTAACTATTATCTAAATTATGTTCAAATAATAATATTTAATTTTCCTCAACTAGGAAAGATTCCCAAAGACAAACAATGTTATTACAGCAACATTTAAGATGTGGCATTTAAATGTTTCATAAGAAAATTATTTACATAATATTATTTATGCAACAAGTGGATAATCTTGATGATTACCTATGGGTATAGCGCTGGCCTTCTATGCCCAAGGTTGCGGGTTCGATCCCGGAAAAGGTCGATGGCATTTAAGTGTGCTTAAATGTGACAGGTTCATGTCAGTAGGTTTACTGGCATGTAAAAGAACTCCTGCGGGACAAAATTCCGGCACATCCGGCGACGCTGATATAACCTCTGCAGTTGCGAGCGTCGTTAAATAAAACATAACATAACCTATGGCATGAGTGAATGTTTGTCGCACTCACTGTCGTTTGTGCGACAATTTTCACGAGTGTCATAATAAGATTATCCACGAGTTGGATACAGCACTTTATGGCATCTTAGCATTATAAATTGTAGGAAATAAATTATGAAATAATTCGGCAACCATAGCCGACAAAGTCTTCATATGTTCATATCGATTACTTACGCCTGGCATTGGCATTGAATAAAGATACTGGATGTAGTAACGACCTGTTTATAATAGTAGGATGGCATAAATTGAAATTTACATTATAACTATTAAATTACTTATAATTAAGAGCATGAAAATTTACAGTAAAGTAAGGAAGTAAAGGATTTTTAAAAATAAAATGAAAAACAAAATGAGAAAATATTCAATTGCAGTTTGAATTGAAGTGCAGGTGTCGTCGTAAAATCTGCAAAGAACCTTTCAAAGCTAGCAAAGAAATTTATTTTACGTTGTTGCTGAGACTTCAAATTTACGACAGAATGACACGAATTTTTTTGTTATAGTCCCTCTTCAGCCCACCATTAAACCAATGATTTCTATATCCCAGAGTTTACACGATGTTTTGTAATAAGAGATAGTCGGTTCATAAAAAAAGCAAAAGCAAATTTCTTTTCTTTTGATTAACCTCCTCGGGTTGGTTCTGATGGGCCTCGAATCTGATGGTCGGATCCAGGATATAGGGTAAACATTGGTAATTTCGTGGCAGTGGTTATTTCGTGATATTTTTCCTGGCTCTTTCGTGAACTAACCAACGCGCCAAGGGATTGCATATGTTGTCCGGTTTCCAGACACATACAGCAACGCTTTGTGTGACTATTGTAGCTGCTTCAGTGAACTTTTGTGTTTGGAAGAGCAAGTTAGAGTCGATTTTTCAGGCGTACAAATTTTATAGATGTTTATAATTGCATTACAGGCTTATTACTGAATATGATATTTGGTACAATGATTTGTTATATATTAATGAAATTTTAGAAAATATTTTTGGAATTTTAGATACAGCTGTAGTCGCCATATAGGCTTAGCTTTACTGATAGAAATCTTAGCTGTTTGAGTTGACATTTTATTGAGCATGACGATTAAGAAAGCTTTGTGCCAGATGGGTTCCGAGGATGTTGACAAAAGTCCACAAAGAAACTCGAGAAACAGTGCAGTCAAGTTTTGGACCAGTATGCGAATGGTGGAGATGACTTACTTGCAAGAATTGTGCCAGGAGATGAAACATGGCTCCACCATTTAGAACCGGAGACAAAGAGGCAGACAATGGAGTGGCATCGTGCAAATTCACCAAAGAAATAGAAATTCAAAACAATGCCTTCGGCAGGAAAAGTTATGGCTACTGTATTCTTCGATTCAGAAGGATTCTTGCTTGTGGACATCATACCACACGGAACCACCATTAGTTCTGACGCGTATGTGGCAACTCTCAAGAAACTTCAAGCTCGAATGAGTCGTGTTCGACGACATCGGGAGAAGCAGGATGTTCTGCTATTGCACGACAATGCACGGTCATATGTCAGTCACAAGACCACAGACCAGATCAGAAAACTCGGATAGACAACACTGAAACATCCGCCTTACAATCCTGATCTGGAATCATGCGATTACCATTTCTTTGGTAAACTGAAGGATCCATTCGAGGAACGAGGTTAGAAGATGACTCCCTCGTGCATGCTAATAAAGAGTGGCTCAGACGTGTTGATTCAGATTTCTACCGTGCTGGTCTACAGGCCCTTGTTCCTAGGTGGCGTAAGGCAGTTGAAAGGGTAGGGATTATGTGGAAAAGTGACATTTTGTTCCTAAAGGATGTATCTACATTCCGTGAAAATAGCAAAGCTGTAGGATAATAATGTAATTTTTGAATAAATGTTATGCATTACTTTTGTAGTGACCCTCGTAATATACAGTAAAGTCCGTAATAAAAGTGTTCACCCTTTCAAGGCAAAGAAGATCCCTTTTCAATTTCAATTTTTATTTTGATTTCATTAATATTATATGCTGATATGTATTTCTATGTTTTCTTGCTAAGAATATTAGCCGCCGGAATTACTATGTTTGAAGTCTTGTAACAATAAATGATAATTTCATTTGACTTTAATGAATTTTTCCACAATTCTTCTATCTCTCACGAAATTATCAATGTAATATCACGAAATTACCAAGGTTATCACGAAATAACCAACCAACTAGCTTAAGTTATAAAAGTGATTTTTGGCAATTGTTCAAAAACGTATCCAATCTTTTATGTCTCCAGATTTGTACAGCACATTATCGTCTCTTAGATGGAAAAACCGGAATAACAAAATATTTACATATTTGCATTTTAAATTAATTTTCATAAAATTATCACGAAATTACCAATGTTTACCCCAACCTTTTGTCTTTCCAGGTTAAAATGTTATGTCGATACATCGAAGACTTCCAGTGTCGGCTATTCCATGAACTTCTTGGTAGGTAGTGTAGCCATTGACATGTCGCAATTACAGAAGAACAGATTGTGCTAAACACCTTGGAGTATTAATTAAAAGTAAACTATATTTTCATAATCAAGTTAATTACATTTACAATCATGCCATCAGAAAGTTGAGAATAATACATCAATAACTTATTTTTCTCTCCGTCTGATTCTCTCCTAATACTATACTCTACGGGAAAGCAACTAGCTATTTATCTAATGGGCTACTTGCCTCATGAGTGATGCCTTGTTGGTGTCACTTGTGTGGTCCAGACCTATATTCGGACAGTTGACTAAACAACTATACTATAGATCTATATTAGTTAGCTCGAAAATTGAATATGCATCTGTAGCCTAGAATCCTGTTACAACTGATTCGGCTAAATTGGAAGATATCCAAAGAAAATTCATATCCTTCTGTTCATATAAATTCCTGCCTAATGATTCCGGATACAGCAATGAGAAAAATGTGATTACTTTAACTGTCGAAGCTTATATTCCAGACGACACGAACACGATTATGTTTTATTCAAGGTCAACAAAAATGGCACAACTTGAGATTCTTTCTTAAGCAACGCATCGGCCTCGGTGGCACAATCAGTAGAGTGCAGGCCTTCTGTGCCCGAGGTTGCGGGTTTGATCCCGGGCCAGTCGATGGCATTTAAGTGTGCATAAATGCGACTGGCTCATGTCAGTAGATTTACTGGCTGTAAAAGAATTTTTGTTATCCAAAATTCCGGTACATCGGCGACGTTGATATAATCTCGACAGTTACGACCTTTATTAAATAAAACATATTTTCTTTTAAGCAACGTTACTTTTCATGTTCCTCTTCTATAACAGAAATTCTCAGTCTCTTTCCCTAGTCTCCAGAAATATTTATACACACCATCGAATTCGATTCATCAATGGTATAGCTTTGGTTTTTACTCTAAAGACGTCTATATTCTTTAAACTTGTGAATATTCACCATTAATATCATTGATTGGTGTTTATTTTTTTCATTTACCATTAATTTTATTTTTGCATGTATTAATTATAAATAAATAAATTAATTAATTAATTAATTAATTAATATCATATTTTTAATTTGATCAAATCAATGTATAAATTTTAGTTTTGTATAGACCTATGCATATCAAATTTTGTTATCTATATATATAATTTGCACTGGTAATGGAAATTACGGGAAAACGGCTGGACGTATTTTAATAAATTTCATTTTGAAGCTTGGAACTCAAAGTTTTTCGGAAAAATAGTAGTTTTCATGAAATGTCAATTTTTAAACATAATTTTTCTATTTTACAAAATCCATCTGTCGTCAGTTTTGAGAACTAGCTAATAGCATTCACGGCCGACTTGATATTCCTTTCGATTTTTTGTAAAGGAGAAGCGAAGCGAGAATCAAGTCATTAAGTTATTTCAGAATAAAACAAAACAATACTACAGTAAACAATGTTACACGAAGGCGATGATCTGCAAGAATGCTGACATATTTAGAGCTCAAATTAAATAAAAACTTAACTTACTAAAAATAATTTACAGGTTCGATTCTGTGGTATGTAATTTTCTGGGTACAGCTGTGTATTGATATTAAAAACTACAAAACTTGAGGTGGTTTGATGACATTATTACCATTAGAAATGAAATATTATTGTAGTTAATGCCATGATGTGACTATTTTTCATTTATTATACATATTTATGCTATATTGATGGTATGAAAGTGAAACGTCTTGGGGTTATATAATAGATAGAGAATAATAAATTAGATTTTGATTTTATATTTTACTGAGTGGCGGCTATGTAGTATGTATAGTATATGTTACTGAAAGCTATAAAACTTACGTAAGGTAATAATATTATTAAAATAAAATATTTTTATAGTTATTAATCAAGTGGGGTTAGGTCTTTTTCATATATTTAATGGCGGTGTGTGTAGATATTTATATGCGTGGTTCCCTTCAATATCTCGGAGAGAATATCTTTCATTGTTATGGAAGCAAATAACTTTCCGAATGTCTGGTATTCTTCATTGAAAATAAATCTGAAAAATGTTTATTTGAACGTCTAATGAACTTAGTTTGCAGCATTTGCTCACAAGCCACTAGTTATTATTTTAATTTTTGTTTTAATTTTATATTTTGCATTATTATTGTAACAATTGTACTAGATTATTATTATTGGCATACCGCGTTTGACTATAGGCCTACATTAATATCTACAATAAATAAATAAATAGGTAAACAGATAAATGAATGGATAAATAAATAAATAATAAATACATAAATGTATAAATGGATAAATAAATACATAAACAGATAAACAAACAGAGAAAAAGACTAACAAAAACAAATGAATGAATGAATAAATGAATAAATAAATAAATAAATAAATAAATAAATAAATAAATAAATAAATACATAAATAAATAAATAAGGCTAACATCATCGCCATATCCTTACTTTAAAACGGTGCTTTCATCTCTCTCCAATCTTACATGCAGTCCGGTAAGAACGAACTCGTACAAAAGGAAGCTTGACCTTCTTCAATGTTACATAAACTCTGCTGCAAACGGAGCATGGCAGCAGTCATTTTTTGTGATGAATAATATAGAAGCCATAGCAGCAACTCATTAAGCTTGAGTAAATAAATACTTCCACATTTACAAACATGCTTTGCTTTCATGCGGAATGCATCTCGCGAAAACAGGTTCAGAAAGTAAAAGCACTAGTTCGAAATCTCGAGAACTTCACGACCACAACATAAAAAGTGAAGACTTCCGTCAAATTTCATTGTTCTGAAAGTCAAATAAATTAGACGTAATCTGTCCTTTATATTCTTTGTACGTGATGATATACTAGTATGTCTCCGTTTATCTACCAAGATTTGATCTATTTGGTTGTGTGTCAATCCATCTGGAGAAGTCCAAGTACATTTATGTATATCCGTATGGGGAAATGTTGTACTTTTGACAATTACATTTTTTGATATGCCAAGGTTAACTAACCTAACGCCATTATCATTACCAGTCACGTGTAGGCTCTCTTTTCCAATAGTCGGTTTAAAAATATCTCTCCGTCCTACTTTAGTATTGAAATCTCCCAATAAAATTTTCATGTAATAATATAATAATAATATACTTCCTTATGGCTTTTAAGGAAACCGGAGGTTCATTGCCCCCTTACATAAGCCCGCAATCGGTCCCTATCCTGAGCATGATTAATCCAGTCTCTATCATCATATCCCATCTCCCTCAAATCCATTTTAATATTATCTTCCCATTTACGTCTCGGCCTCCCCAAAGGTCTTATTCCCTTCGGCCTCCCAACTAACACTCTATATACATTTCTGGATTCGCCCATACGTGCTACATGTCCTGCTCATCTCAAACGTCTGGATTTAATGTTCCTGATTATATCAGATGAAGAATACAATGTGTGCTGTTCTGCGTTGTGTAACTTTCTTCATTCTCCTGTAACTTTATCCCTTTTAGCCCAAATATTTTTCTAAGAACCTTATTCTCAAATACCCTTAATCTCTGTTCCTCTCTCAAAGTGAGAGTCCAAGTTTCACAACCTTACAGAACAACCGGTAGTATAATTGTTTCATACATTCTTTCAGATTTTTTGACAGTAGACTAGATGACAAAAGCGGATAGAGGAGACGGCCTCCAGATATGGAGGGTAGCTGCGAATATATTGAATAAGCAGTCGTGGACAGCCGATAAGGGGTGGTCCTCCAGCTTGAGGGTTGGGCGAAGAGCTAACAACCCATCACCGTAAAAAAAACAGCTTGTTACGAAACCAAACATTGATTCTCCGGCACGACCACAGCAAATAATAATAATAATAATAATAATAATAATAATAATAATAATAACAATAATAAAGATAAACCGTATTTATTTTCAAGTTTTGAGCCCTTCAGTTCGTTTTATCCAGAGTAGCTTGAATCGGGTCCATTGAATTTGCAAACAGAAACGCTAGATTTGAATCATAGCAGAAGACAATAATAAAATATTAGAAAATTAATCAATTTCTCAACGAAACTGGAAAAATGAAATCAGTTTATGGTATACCGTTTGTCCGCTTATCATACGATATTATGTCGTATTTTGTGAAGATTTTAGGGTTGTAAACTGTGTGTTGCGATTTGACTTCTTCGGCTTTTTGCAACTGCTAACAGGTTTCATCTTCAAGGCCGTATACGCCATGTCGTAGTCTAGAAATAAACGATCTGTACTGTGGCGTGGGTTTAAATCCCGTTTGGAGAGATTGTATGGATTTTCAACGTGAAACGTTTGTGTGCTTGACATATTTTGATAACTCTGAGGTCTACTCCACCATTAAACTCTTCAACTTTTCACTTCTCAGTTTGCAAATTTCATTGCAGTTTCTGTTCTACTGTTACATAATCCAATTCCAAAGTGAAAATGAAAAGTAGAGGAAACTTTTCAAATAGTCTATATTATTACTTTTGTTCCACCATTACAATAATTTTGAAAAGTGCAAAGTCATATTATGCTGAGAAGTGAAAGAGATTTTTGTAAAGAACCAAGTCTCTTTGCCATTAAGACTAAATTAATTATATTCAGCATATTTTTACTTTAGGTTCAAACTAATTTAAAGAAGAAATATGGTAAGATGAAAACACTTGCTATTAAGTGATTCAAGTGACAAAGAACTCCTAAAAAGTGTAAATAAAAACAGGATACATTTCTATAACTTAAGTTTGTTTCAATTCTTTGAATGTTTTCGAATTACCTCAAATCAAGCAGATTGTGTTCTTGAAAGAATTGGGCCTATTCTAGAACAAAAAACAAGAAGTAGTTTATCTCTTACATTTAAAGAACGATTACCCATATGCCTTCATGAAAGAGACAACTGAAATGATTGCCTTCCAAATCTTGGATTTAAAATATCGGCATCCTAATCAATTCAAATGAACAAAAAATAAAATGTAAAGAATTAAAAAAAAAAAAATACATAATGAAATTAAAAAAAAAAGAATATTCTGCGACAAGATGTGGTAGCTATCAAAACGATAAAAAATTATTGGAAATAAATAATATAAATTGAATATTATAAAGATGAATAGAGATGGTGATTGATGATGTTCAATGAAGATTTTAAAATGGTTGATACAATTGTCTGAAGAGTCTTTTCAGGAACCTTTAATTTTCTGAGGATCTCCAATGTAAATTTGGGAATTGTTCCTCGCGCACCAAACATAAGTTCAATGACATTCCAATCTTGAATATTATATTTATGACTGAGATCATCACAGCATGGAAGGTAACTAGCGCGTTTCTCTTCATGTACCTGCTTTGGTTGATCTTCATTAATTTCTAACCTTACTGTGGGGTCAAGAATGAGACCAGTTTTTTATTTCGGTCAATTATTATGATGTCAGCACGCTGTGTGGATCCTCCCGTAGAAAGACATTGAACTTCCTCATATACTTCGTATCCACCATGTTCCCTTAATCTGTTAGCAATTATTGAGCAATTATTAGGAAATGAAGCTCAACAATATGGAGTTGCAATGAATTTGCAGAATGAAATGAAACGTGCAAAACAGAAATATTTTTCACTTTTCAAAAGCTGCAAAGTTTGATGGTGGAATAGGTCCCACGTCACGCTTTCTGTTACCACAGCGAAGTCATAAAAATATGCCTTAGATGATTTAATTATAACGTGTTTAAAACAAAGTTAAAACATAAAGGGCAAGTAAATGAATGTGACAATAAATTTATTATTATTCGTACACAAATGGGGGTGATTAATGAATGCAGAGTATGTAAACGTCAATAGTTAATGCAACATAGTCAATTCCAAAGTATTTAAATCTGGTTTTAATAATCCAAGAATCAAATACTCTGTAAAGATAGTGGTATATTTTTTACTAGCCGTACCCGTGCGCTCCGCTGCACCGTTAGAAATAATTATAAAGTAATTACATAATTAAAATAGGACATTTGATCCAGGGAACATTCGTGTTTGATAGAAGGATAAATCGTTTAATATGTTACTTAATTTAAATCGCATCCAAATAATTAAAATACGATCATTTTGGTCCAGAGACACTCATTTGGTGCAATGACAATTCCTTTAACATGTTTCTTAATTTTTATTACATGCAACCATAGTTTAATGAACATTGGCATCATTTAGATTTAATGTGTATATTTTACTTGTTATAGGTTTCCATTGAATTATGGTAATAACTTAATTTTAACCTTTGTTTTCTACGTATTCAGTAAATGGCGCTTGGCCCACTATGGTTCTGAACCCTTCAAATAACTTAAATTATATTATATTATATTATATTATATTATATTTATTATATTATATTATATTATATTATATTATATTATATTATATTATATTATATTATATTAATTATATTATATTACATTATATTATATTGTATGAGAAGTTACTATAATAACATTATAGCATTATGTCCATTTAGAGAAACTACACTTTTCAATGGTGAAATAATAATTAATTATATAAATCGGGTAATTTAGCTTCCGATATTACTTCATACAAACATAGAAACATTCTCTGTAGGCTAATCTTTCATAGCTTTAGATTGTTGCTGTCCAAGGCCCCTTATAGACGAAGTCATTTGTTTTTTAATTCATTACACGGCCTTAGATGCCAGTTATTTTAATTTTAAAACTCTTTTATCTCATTAAATATCAGTCCTATCAAAATGTTTCAGGGAATAAAAGTTTTCGGAAATTATTTGTAAAGAAACTTTTGTTATGTAATATTTTTCACAAAAATCAATAATAAGCGAGATATTTCGATTTATTTAATTCAGACCCCTTATAACCCCCCTTTTAAATAATTTATTTTGAATGCCATATAGCCAAAATCTAAGTTACAACGACCTTAATTTATATTCCAATTTTCATCGAAATCCGTTCAGCCATTATCGCGTGAAAAGGTAACAAACATACAGACAGACAGAGACATAGACAGACAGACAGACATACAAACAAAAATTTCAAAAAAGCGATTTTCGGTTTCAGGGTGGTTAATTATGTATGTTAGGGCCAATTATTTTTGGAAAATCGAAAATTACCAGAAAAATTCAGCTACAGATTTATTATTAGTACAGATAATTTCAAACAACTCGCTGGTGTCATATTGATGTGTGAATCGCTTCGGCTATCACTTGCATTGTTGTCTCGAGATTAGATCTCATGAAATTAGGAAGTAATAAGTAACGAGGTGGAGTATAAAGACAGAAATTAAAATAAAAAAATATCAACATTTTATTTAACATCCCAACCATGCTAACAACAACATTCACGAGCAACGTAGGCCTACATGTTTCACGTAACGTGCCACTTTTTTGTACCTAGGGTAAGATTTTCCCAACTGTAGGCGAATATCAGTCAATCGTGGGGAAACTTCGGACTCGTCTCGTCAAAATACGATCATTTAGTTATTAGTAATTCCACTACCTTTTTGGTATCAGGTACCTATACTGAAAGTGTATATTTTCGCGGCAATCTCGAGATCGAATCTTTCAGCACTGAAATACTTTCTCCAACAAGAAAGTAAAAACAACTGAATGAGAAAACAGGAACGAATTTGGCGATAGCAAAAAGTGTAAATGGGGTTACTATTGCAGCATGTCTCTTCCCTTTTTCTAAATAGTGGTCATGTATGTAGAAACCGCAACATTGCAAATTGTCGTCTTCCTCCTGTACAACTGTATAGGGTCTACAGTACACTTAAATACTCTCACTCAATTCGGCGGAAGAACGACAGACGTTCCACTACTGGTATCTTGATATTCAGGACATCCATATAGCTCAACATATGCCTAGTGATAAATAGATATTTCGTCCTTTATTTGACGACAATTTTAAAATTCTTTCTTCTCGGGTTTCCTTTCTCGTTGTACATTATACAGGGACATCATTTTATTTTTACTTCAATTTTTATTCTACCTAAGTTTTTTAATGTACTTCATTCCCACCCCTTCTACAAGTGACCTCCCACCCGTCCTCCACACAGAACCAAGGCCGCATATGCAAAGTTATCTTACGGTCATAGTAAACAGTACTAAGTGAGCGTAGTACGTTCCAGAAATATAGTCGCGTTTTCCAGTGAAAAAAGAGCATTCAGGCCGTTTAGTTACGTCGCATCCCGGTTTCCCCCACCGCTTCTGCTAGCCCCTCTGTAAAGGCTAGTGGCTGGGCTGTCTTAGCACTTTTCTAAAAACATTTGCTGTTAGGAATTGGATGTCTACGTAATATTATACGACTGTTTAAAATAACTTAAATAAAAGGGCTTTATCCTGTCACCATTACTCGGCAACACGACCGCCCTATTTGTAGCATCTTTAATCTGATTCCGAAACTGTTACCGGAATACTAGAAGAGGTCTTGCCGTCCCCCTCGTCATACATGCTTTCTACTATACATAATTTTCTACATACAGCCTGGTGGCTGCATCACTCAGTTTTATTAACTGTTTTAATTTATATCCTACTTTTAACATTGTTTTAACTAGTTCAGACCAAGTGTTCATTTTGTTAACAAGTTTTATTCGACCTGAAGATGCCAATATAATTGGCGAAAACGTTTGTCATTAAAATATATGTAATGTTACTTTTTGGTAAAACATACATTTTAATGTACTTCTCACTGTTAAGTGATGACTGAATTAAATTCTTCTATTAATTGATATTGTACTTAACGGACCAATATGCCATTGAAATTAAATAAAAGGGCCTCGTTAAGTAATTAACTGTCACGTGATTTACCCCTTTCTGTGACCCTGCTACTTGAACGAATAGTAGATAGCATATCTGAATAAATTTATCGTGCGGTGCGGGCAGAAGTGAAGATTGAATTTACAGTACGTAAGGTATTCTATTATAGCTAGAGTAGGTATAGAATTAATTCAATATGAGTTACTGTTTTTATGTACGAAGGACGAAACTGGGAATTGGAATTAGGTAGGCTACAATATAGTGCGATGATATGCAAAAAATAACTGAAGCCTGTATCGAAATGAACGGCCATCATTTTAAATAATTTGTTTAAATATCTACAGTAGATTATGATTATTTTTCATTTTAAATGCATTCTCTATATTGTATAATAATGTGCTGTAGACAGTATACTATACACTGCATAATGAATACTAGTTTACGTAAATGGATGAAGTACTTTTTTCCCTCCTATACCTAGTGAGTGATTTGTTTGTATTTTATGGTAGTACCATCAAACTCCGATCGTGGAAGGGGATAACAAATAGTGTTTCCGGTTCTCAACCGTTAATCCAAACGTATAGTCAGGTTAATATTAGAAATGTTAGTAAAAATAAAGTGATGACCCGGTATAAGTTCTATACCAGACTAGAAAATCATGGAACTCCCTTGCCGTGAGATCGACAAGACGTCTGGCATCCATTTCGGGAAAAACATGACGATGGTCCGATCTTAAACTACAGTAGTCAATGAGATCACGATATAAAGGAGCACTGATGGAATGAGCCTAGTAAACGAATTTCCACTTTTTGTCTCACAATCAATTTTATCTTTGAAGACATTTCAATGAAAATTGGTATAACAAACTTAAGAACAGATTTGCAAAACAGTCCTCTTTCTTTACACTCCTAGAACAGCTAATTAGTCAGTAACCATTGTTTCACTGATAGCCCTATCCTACAATCTCGTCTTCCAATTCCTTCACAATTGTGGATGTCTTCTCCAGAAATCTATTGTCTACCATTCCCAAAAAATGTGTTGTCCACCGACAGTAAATTTCACCGTAGCTCATACAGAGTGATTTATATAGAACTGACACATTTCTTTCATTAATTGTTTCAAAACGAATTGTGCTAGCGACAAATTATTATGCCTAAAATGTAGAGGAATTTTGGGAGATTATATACCTCTATAGCAAATGTTGTCCGGCGTTGTCAAATCCGGAGATCTCGGTGGCCACAGGTTCCTGGAAATTATTCGGTCGTCACATAACCGGATAAATGGAACCATGCTTCATCTGTGAACCATGTGATGGACAATATGGCAGGATTTTGCACAATGAACGTCTGAAACCAACGACAATAATTCAATCTTTTATCCTTATCTGGTTCCTGTAGCTGATGGACAACCGTAACCCTATATGGCTTTAGGCTCTCTGACACATTGAGTAGGTGTACCCTGTCTCCTGCGACAAACGTCTTAATGATTTTTTGGGTGACTGCTCCAGTCGTGCTCTTACGTCAACAACAACCATGGGAAGCCTAGATGAACGATGCTTGCCCTTTTCACTCACCAGAGATCCAGTTGTTTCCAATTTGTTTACCAGTCCCAGTATTGTGTTTCTTTTGGGAGGATTGCGAACACCAAATTCTCTCTGGTATGCCCTTTGAGTAGTTGTAATTGATGGAGCAGTCACTCAAAAAATCATTAAGACGTTTGTCGCAGGAGACAGGGTACACCTATTCAATGTGTCAGAGAGCCTAAAGCCATATAGGGTTACGGTTGTTCATGAGCTACAGGAACCAGATAAGGATAAAAGATTGAATTATTGTCGTTGGTTTCAGACGTTCATTGTGCAAAATCCTGCCATATTGTCCATCACATGGTTCACAGATGAAGCATGGTTCCATTTATCCGGTTATGTGACGACCGAATAATTTCCAGGAACCTGTGGCCACCGAGATCTCCGGATTTGACAACGCCGGACAACATTTGCTATAGAGGTATATAATCTCCCAAAATTCCTCTACATTTTAGGTATAATAAGTTGTCGCTAGCACAATTCGTTTTGAAACAATTAATGAAAGAAATGTGTCAGTTCTATATAAATCACTCTGTACTTCCGGTATGTAAATGCACTGATTTTCAATGTAGAAAATTACACTGAATGAATAAACTGCACTGCCTCTAATTCATTAACTAAAAAAAATGGTTCAGAATATTCCAAGGTTATAGAGTTGCATGAGGATGTACTTTATTTCGTCAGCTGATTTCTTATTTCACTACCATTGGTATGACATTTGTCACTGCTCCGCAGAGAAAATATTTAACATTTTGAATACCTCAGAAGAAATGTTTCAGTCAGTACACTACTAGGGCCTGCAGCTACTGTAGCTTATATCAGAATATCTGCCATTCATTACTTCTGTTACCAGTGAGCGAAGAAGAGAATCATTATTGACGATATTAATTAAAAAATAAAATACTGAGCTTAAATCTAGTGAAATAAAATGGAGATGTGCATTCCGAAAGTATAAAGCAAAAGTGAAGGCTACACATTTGGAACCCGGAGGTTCATGGCCGCCCTCACATATGCCCGCCATTGGTCCCTATCCTGAGCAAGATTAATCCAGTCTCTATAATCATATCCCACCTCCCTCAGATCCATATTAATATTATCTTCCCATTTACGTCTCGGCCTCCCTAAAGGTATTTTTCCCTCCGGGCTCCCAACTAACACTCTATATGCATTTCTGGATTCGCCCATACGTGCTACTTGCCCTGCTCATCTCAAACGTCTGGATTTAATGTTCCTAATTATGTCAGGTGAAGAATACAATGCGTTCAGTTCTGTGTTGTGTAACTTTCTCCATTCTCCTGTAACTTCATCCCTCTTAGCTCCAAATATTTTCCTAAGCACCTTATTCTCAAACACCCTTAACTTATGTTCTTCTCTCAAAGTGAGAGTCCAAGTTTCACAACCATAAAGAACAACTGGTAATATAACTGTTTTATAAATTCTAACTTTCAAATTTTTTGACAGCAAACTGGATGATAAAAGCTTCTCAACCGAACAATAACAGGCATTTCCGATATTTATTCTGTGTTTAATTTCCTCCCAAGTATCATTTATATTTGTTACTGTTTCTCCCAGGTATTTGAATTTTTCCACCTCTTCAAAAGATAAATTTCCAATTTTTATATTTCCATTTCGTACAATATTCTCGTCACGAGACATAATCATATACTTGTCTTTTCGGGATTTACTTCCAAACCTATCTCTTTACTTGCTTCAAGTAAAATTCCCGTGTTTTCCCTAATAGTTTGTGGATTTTCTCCTAATATATTTACGTCATCCGCATAGACAAGCAGCTGATGTAACCGAAATATACAAAATAGCAGAAAATATACAACAAATGCAGAAAAAAAAAGATTAACCCTTAAAATAGACAGAAAAAAAGGCAAAATAAAAACTGACTCTACCGTCCCAAAATGTTTCTCTGTATTAAACGCTAGTGTATAATATCTACTCAGTTAAAAATACATTTTGCCTAACTTCCGGGCTCTAGCCATAACTCATATGAACACAAACTTTGCTACTGTGCACATCTTCGTTAGTGCGATTGGGTTTAATTAACGTACAACTTCATTTGGTTTGATTCCTATCGTGGGCACAAATTTATCTCTATTCCAACGGATTGTATGTTCGTCTCTTATCTTGTATTTTCCCTGTGACTTCTCAGCGGAGTCCCTGCATTGTGGTGACCACACGATCAAGAGAGTCTACTACTAGTCCAAAGAAAGCTTACAATTTCTAAAACAAGACGAAATTGACTCTGATAAATTTTTTAAAAGATGAACTGAATACAGTATGGAGAAAGGTCTGCGCGCTACAGTGCTGAAACCGGTAACGTGGGCAAGGACACACAGGCAGGCATGGTCACGCCGCAGTGGTCACTGGGTCATCCAGAGTGTGGGTGCTCTACATTCTTGCTGCTTGGTTGGCGGCCCTGACTGGTAGCTCACCTCAGAAGATTTCATTAGCAATTTGTTCTGATGCAGCGTCCACACACATGAAGGTTCCAGATGAACGCGCATCGCTTGTCAGTTGTCTCGCGGTAACTAAGATACGACAACAATGTAATCAGTTCGGCAGTTCTTCAGCGTTAATGAGGCGTGAGGAGATTAGCAGTCAATGGAAACGGATCGCGATAGCGACTGCAATCTGTGGAGCGCAAACCATGGTGCTCATAACTAGGTCATGACTCATTATAAAACTTTGTAAATTTGGAATAACCACCACGTTATACAATCAAGAACAACGATTTGTCAAAGACTCTTTTGGATCGAGGTGGTATATAATATACTGAAGAGGAAGTGTAAAGAAGAGACGTGAAAAATACAACAGAAAACTTGTATAGATCATGGGAGCAATTCTACAGGGACATCATTTTATTTTTACCAACATTTTTAATATTAACCTGGCTATACCTTGGGATCAACGCCGTTGTCTACCCCCTTCCACGACTGGAGTTCGATGATACTGGTGTAACATAAAAACAAATCACTTTACTAGGTATAGGAGGAAAGAAAAGTAGTTCATCCATTTATGTAAACTAGGAAATATCGCGCTTTTGAGTTTGATCATTTTCATTAGGTTTTTGTTTAATCAAAATACAGTTTAGTATTAACAGTAAGTGTTTTTACTCATGAACTGAGCTGTCCATGAGGACGTATTCGTTATGCAGTGTATATTAGGCCTATACTGTCTACAGCACATTAGCGTACAATATAGAGAATGAAGTTAAATTGAAAAATAATCATAATATGGATATTTAAACACATTTTTGAAAATGGTGGCCGTTCATTTCGATACAGGCTTCAGTTCCAATGTGCATATTATCGAACTATAGACTATTGTACCTAATCCCAATTACCAGTTTCGTCTTTCGTAACTAGTAACTCATGTTGAAATAATTCTGTACCTACTCTATAAAAAAGTACCTTACGTACTGAAATCCAGTCTTCACTTCTGCCCGATCCGAAAAGATAAAATTCCTCAGACATACTATCTACTGTCCGTCCAAGTGGTTATGTCGTAGGGTTCTAGAAAGGGAAGAAATGACGTGACAGTTAATTACTTAACGAGGCCCTTTTATTTAAGTTGTATAAGTAGTATAATATTACGTAGACGTCCAATTCCTAACAGAAATTAATGTTCTCACAAAAGAGCTAAGACGACAGCCCAGCCACTAGCTGGCGAATAAAAGCAGGTGGGGGAAACCGGAATACGACGTAGGCAAATGGGCGACAATAGGCCTACCTGTGCGAAAATGATTCAATATTGAAAGCTCTTTCGTCACTGGAAAACGCGAACATATTTTTGGAGCGCACTGTTTACTATAACCGTGAGGCTACTATGACTGTCTTGGATCTGTGTGCAGGATGGTTGAACTTCATTAGTAGAAGGGGTGGGAGTTAAAGTACATTCAAAAACTCAGGTACAATAAAAATTGAAGTAAAAATAAAATGATGTCCCTGTATTAGCCACATAATACGTGTACAATACGTACCTATAGTCGCGACGCTGTTATTCCCGGCGTGACTCCTCCTCTTTGCTTACGTCTTAGGAAGTCAAGGCTCTATAAAGTCTAGGTAGGTAGTATCGTTCGCCATTTTTGTCCTTTCGTTGCCGAGCTACCAGACGAGGGATCTATTTGCCACACCGTTAAACATTATTATGTATGTCGTAGCTTCTATAATAATAAATCAAACACACTGTAATTCAGCAAATAATTGAGCGCCAAATAACGTCCTCGTATACTTTCTGCGGACGCCAACGAAAGAGCCAAAATGGCGGGCGATTATATTAATTATTTATCCAGCCTTAGGAAATGCTTAACATCTTCATCAGCGAATCACAAGACGCACACGATTAAATGTAGCCGACTTGCAACGTGATTGGCTGCCGGAAATTAGAGCGATGGGAGTATACATGTACATGTACATTATACAACGAACATTTTGAAATTAATAGGCGAACTAGCGAATTCATTCATCTTAGTCACGATCGGGAAAGAAACTATCAGGTCCCACATCTATAATAAGAAAATTTAAATGATACTCAAAAAGTTAATTAACTAATTAATTGCATACCAAAAACAAAAGAATGCGAAAAGCAAACGGGTAAGGAAAGAAAGCAAGAAGAAAAACAGACAATCTAATACATAAAATAAAGGAAGATCAAGAAACGAGAAAGAATGACTCATCGTTATCATCGTATAGGCCTGCTATGGTTTCAGTCTTTCTGCTCTCTATAGGCTCGATTCACATTATACGGAACATCAACGTCACGGACCATCACCGTCACCGTCACGTCCAATGCAAACTCATTCACATTTAACGGCAAGTGACCGTCGATTTGCCGGCGTCATCAAGAATAGATAAGTAGTTTATGCTCTCAAAAATGTCGTAGCTCTTATGTGAGACAATGAATTGCACTGTAATTTTTAGGGTTCGTTATATAAATGTCTAAAGAAAGCATAAGAAAAGTTTGGAATCAAAATCTTTTTTGGACAGTGAGAAACGTCACCCGTTCAAAATAGATATTGACATATCAAAAGTTGACAAGCGGCAAAAGTTTTTTTTTTTCATGTTAGATGGGGAGTTAAAGCGAGAGAAATGTTGAGAAAGAATGGAAATTACTTTTAAAAGAGGCTGATATTCAAAACCTGTACCGGTTTGCGCGTTACGGCGTGTTTAATACGGAGGTTTGTGTGGCGGAATTGCTTATGCAGAGTGACAACGTTTGTCTGTTAGAACTGCGGATTCTCATAGAAATCATCGCTCTGATTTCAAATTTGTTTTCAAAATAATAATAATACTAATAATAATAATAATAATAATAATAATAATAATAATAATAATAATAATAATAGTATGAGTAAAAACGCTGCCAGATAAATTCAAATAAATTAGGTCCTTTTGCCTTCTCTTCCACCTACAATAATAATAATAATAATAATAATAATAATAATAATAATAATAGTATGAGTAAAAACGCTGCCAGATAAATTCAAATAAATTAGGTCCTTTTGCCTTCTCTTCCACCTACACTAATAATAATAATAATAATAATAATAATAATAATAATAATAATAATAGTATGAGTAAAAACGCTGCCAGATAAATTCAAATAAATTAGGTCCTTTTGCCTTCTCTTCCACCTACAATAATAATAATAATAATAATAATAATAATAATAATAATAATAATAATAGTATGAGTAAAAACGCTGCCAGATAAATTCAAATAAATTAGGTCCTTTTGCCTTCTCTTCCACCTACACTAATAATAATAATAATAATAATAATAATAATAATAATAATATGAGTAAAAACGCTGCCAGATAAATTCAAATAAATTAGGTCCTTTTGCCTTCTCTTCCACCTAATAATAATAATAATAATAATAATAATAATAATAATAATAATAATAGTATGAGTAAAAACGCTGCCAGATAAATTCAAATAAATTAGGTCCTTTTGCCTTCTCTTCCACCTACATAATAATAATAATAATAATAATAATAATAATAATAATAATAATAATAATAATAATAGTATGAGTAAAAACGCTGTATGAGTAAAAACGCTGCCAGATAAATTCAAATAAATTAGGTCCTTTTGCCTTCTCTTCCACCTACACTAATAATAATAATAATAATAATAATAATAATAATAATAATAATAATAATAATAATAGTATAGTAAAAACGCTGCCAGATAAATTCAAATAAATTAGGTCCTTTTGCCTTCTCTTCCACCTACACTAATACTAATAATAATAATAATAATAATAATAATAATAATAATAATAGTATGAGTAAAAACGCTGCCAGATAAATTCAAATAAATTAGGTCCTTTTGCCTTCTCTTCCACCTACACTAATAATAATAATAATAATAATAATAATAATAATAATAATAATAATAATAATAATAATAGTATGAGTAAAAACGCTGCCAGATAAATTCAAATAAATTAGGTCCTTTTGCCTTTCTCTTCCACCTACAAATAATAATAATAATAATAATAATAATAATAATAATAATAATAATAATAATAATAGTATGAGTAAAAAACGCTGCCAGATAAATTCAAATAAATTAGGTCCTTTTGCCTTCTCTTCCACCTACCTACACTAATAATCAAATAATAATAATAATAATAATAATAATAATAATAATAATAATAATAGTAATGAGTAAAAACGCTGCCAGATAAATTCAAATAAATTAGGTCCTTTTGCCTTCTCTTCCACCTACACTAATAATAATAATAATAATAATAATAATAATAATAATAATAGTATGAGTAAAAACGCTGCCAGATAAATTCAAATAAATTAGGTCCTTTTGCCTTCTCTTCCACCTACACTAATAATAATAATAATAATAATAATAATAATAATAATAATAATAATAATAATAATAGTATGAGTAAAAACGCTGCCAGATAAAATAATAATAATAATAATAATAATAATAATAATAATAATAATAATAATAATAGATGAGTAAAAATACAATAATCAAAAATTAGGTCCTTTGCCTTCTCTTTCTTCTTTCTCAATTTCAAATTATGCCATACTAGTGGTTAATCAACATAGATGTTATTTATATATTGTACTAGGAATATTTTAATTACATTTCAAAACTCACAATTAACTCGAAAACCTTATGCAATGGAAATATTTTGAACATAAATTTGGAATAAGACCGATGATTTCTATGAGAATCCGCAGTTCTAACAGATAAAAGTTGTCACTCTGCATAAGCAATTCCGCCACACAAACCTCCGTATTAAACACGCCGTAACGCGCAAACCGGTACAGGTTTTGAATATCAGCCACTTTTAAAAGTAATTTCTAGTCTTTCTAAACATTTCTCTCGCTTTGACGCCCCATGTAACGTGAAAAATAAACAAAAAATTGTCGCTTATCAATTTTGAGAGTGTCAATGTCTATTCTGACTTCGCTGTTAGTAATTTTTTTCTCACTGTCCAAAAGAGATTTTGATTCCAAATTTTTTCTATGCTTTCCTTAGACATTTATATATGAATCCTAAAAATTACAGTGCAATTGATTGTCTCTCGTAGGAGTTACGACATGTTAATGTTTAACGTTGCTGCTAGAGTCTAGCAGAACAAACCGTCCACGTCGCGTCAGAACATTCTCCTCGAGAATCCCAGACGGTCCGTGCCGTTGATAGTCCGTGACGTTGCCTGTATATGTGAACGCTACCATATAAAATGCGTTGTACAATGTTTTGATGCAACGCTGCTGGTCCTTGATGTGACGTATAATGTGAATCGAGCTTAAACGTGAACGTAATGAAGGTCCATGGGAGCACGGAGGTGTTATGGTCAGCACCACCACTGCGGTTTTACCCCTGGGAAAGGCCCGGTACTCAATTAGACAGGAGGCTGATATAATCATAGGAACGGGCTATTTTATTGTAACGTCTCTCCAAATCCAAAACCAGTTCCTCTATCTCTTTCTGAATCTTCCGAAGGATCTTGTATATGGGAGGAGATAAACTACACACAGTTTTCAGGTATATTTTTTCCCATACATTTTTGCTATACACTTGTGGTATGTAATCTACACGAGCAACAAAACCTAGGTGGTAGTGGTCGTATGTAAACTACACACACAGCATGACTCGGGTTATGTTTTTAATAAATTACATACAAATCGAACTCAATGAGCGTATTCGGAATCTCAGCGCTGAGCAATCTGATGGCATCACGGTGTTCCGAATTTCAACGATGACGTCACTGATGCTCCACCGGTGTCGCACCGGTTCCATCAGCTTGCAGAGGTGGTGGGGGTATCCATCAGCTGCCATCAGTCAATCTGATTGATTCTTGTATAGGGCGGGAATTAGCAGACGAATGACATCTGTACTGTTGTGTCATGGCGGTGTGTTCTGCTTTGGTTCTGCTATATTGTTTATAATTAGCATAACGTAAAAAAATATGTTAATGGCTTATGAACGAACATGTCAACGGACCAGTTACTACTACTGGTTCAAGAAATAATTTGTTTATGCTCTCTTTTATTTGAGCTAGATGACAGTACGGAAATTTCGTAAAATCTTGCTAGCGTAGCACAATAACAACTTTTACAGCCGCCATGATAGCCATTGAACCTTCCAGCAGTTTTGTTCCTATTCCGCTGCAGCGTGACGTCATTGATGTCCACCGGTCCGGTGAGATTCGGAATACGCTGAATGTCAACCAATTGTAATGGAAGGAGTGACGTACTGTATGAGTTAGATGTTGTATGAAGTGAGACCAATGTCATTGGATGTACAGAGTTCACCTAAGTCAAACCTGGCTACGTCAGATTAAGAAATATGGTTTGATAAAGGAATATTGATTCTGAAATCGGTAGATGGTTAAAACGTGTATTTGGTCTAAATTTTGACCCACATGAGGTAGGGGACTGTTTTGTATCTGATTTAGTGGCCATTAAGCCACAAGATGAAAAATTAGATAATTTTTGTGAATATTTAGTAGACACCTATGTAGACGATGAACATTTCCTCCTTCAATCTGTACAGCTAAACAGCAAGCTTGCAGCTACAACTAATGCCTGTGAGCCTTTTCATAGTAGATTCAACAAGACTTTTACTCTGCTCATCCTGATATTTATTCTTTTACAAATAGGTTAACTGAATTTCAAATAGACACATACATGAAAATTCAGAGGATATCTATTGCAGAAAATCTTAAGGACTCCTTAAGGAGGAGAGAAACTATGGAGAGAAATATAAAAGATAATGAGGGGCATATATCTCGATTGGAATTCATTGAGCAAAATACTAAGGTTGGATAAAAAGTAATGGCAACAGTTCGATATTTCTGACATGGCTTTATTCACAGGGTTACAACATTTACGTATCTTTTATATAGTCGCCCCCTTATTTATTACCTTTTGCCAAATGTTTGGAAGACGTGGTACACCATCAGCGCGTCCATCTTTGTTGATGCTCCCTATTGACCGCCCTATAGTACGGATAAGTTCATCTCTGGTATCGTACCGGGTTCCTCGCAGTGGTTCTTTCACTTTGGTGAAAATATCGTAATCGCATGGACTCATATCGGGTGAGTACGGTGAATGTTCCAGAATCTCCCATTGCCAGTGGCGCAAGAGTCCTTGACAGCAGCAGCGGTGTGACTCCTTGCATTGTCAAGAAGAATGATGGGGTTCTGTACCACCAAGTGTCGTCGTTTTCTCCTGAGCGCTGGACGAAGGTATTTGCAGAAATCTGCAGTAGTAGTCCATTGTTTACAGTCTGCCTTTGAGGTTAGCGTGGTGCAATTACCCCATCAATGTTTTACGCCACAATATCTCCTTCGCAGCATTTTGTCTAAGCACTTTCCGAGGAGAACCGGGATGCTTCCATTCATTTGATTGGCGTTTCAAATTTTGGTTCTACAAGCGAGTCCAGGTTTCGTCCATAGCGACGATTCTTTCAAGAAAGTCGTCACCTTCCCTTTTACCGGTCCAAAAGGCCTTTCCGAAAAGCTTTAACGCTTTAACCCATCGTGCCACTGTTGATATGGCAACAATGCATCGCTACATACTTCACGTAGTCCTTGTAAACATTCTTGCGCACTACGACCTCGTGCCAATTCAATTTTGATCCAGGAACGTTGCTCTAGTTTTGTAAACATGTCTTAGGGCACTTTTGATATCCCTATGAAAGTCAACGTTCTACACACTGAAGTACATTGACAGATTGTCGCTGCTAGCTGCACTAACTCATCTAACAGTCCTTGTTCATGTCCACACAGCTGGCAGCTCTCGAACGCACCATCGTCATGTGACAGCAGTGTTTAACTTTTTATCCAACCTATGTACACCTACCAATATAAATTATTGGTTAATACCTTAATATTATAATAGGAGTATGTTCAAAATAAATAATTGCCATTATAGCTCTGTGTGCAATTTCTGCATCCTGTTTTTATTACCTGGGTTTTTGCGTGTGCAGATTACATATTCAAAATCGGTGTGTGCAAATTACATGTGTGTAAATTACCTTGTTTACGTCAATATACCTGAAATCTGTGTGCAGTTTACCGCTCCCGTTGTATACAGTTATTGCGATTAATTATTATTGCTGGCCGTTCGGCATCTTGAAATTTTCTTTCGCCTTTTTAGTATCGGGGTTTCATTGTCATAAAACGTGACAAGAAGAGCATATCATTAAAGGGCCATTCCATTGTCACGGTGGACATTTGCATTGCATTTTTCTGCTCATATGACAACTATTTCATTCAATACGAATAAAATTGAAGAATCACTTACGATACGCACTATTGACACTACAATCTTCCTGCATTTATGACTTTTCAAGAAATCTGTGCCTCAGTTTTAATACTATTCACTTTTGAAATATTGTGTGAATTATTGTGTGAAGTTTTATTAAAGTTCTGTGAAGTGCTTGGTAAAAGAAATTCAAAAGACTTTCACACTGACGGAAGAGGAGTTGTACTTCACCATGATCTACATAAAATAAGAGTAATTACATTTACATGCAAAATATAAATTATTAGTTGTTGTCACGGGTGGGACATGGCATGAATTATTCAATTTGTCCTCTTTCATCATTGGAAAATATATATATAATATATATCTCCAGATGTTCACTGAAATCATAGAAAAGCAATTTCTCATATAGCTATTTCATTGCTGGTTGGGGAGGGACACACACAATTTGTTCATGTCTACATGTGACACGTCATCAGATTCAGCTCTGAAAACTTTCCCTGATTTACAAACTGTTCGTACGCATAGCCTATTATTTTCACATCACCATCACTTACTATTATGACAAGTGTTGTATTGCACATTTCCATGTATTCACATTTTTCTGTTCTAGTGATATTTACCTTATTTTATATTTTTGTTTTCATATTTTCCGATAATGGTATATCTATAATGTGAAGTTGAGCTATATATAATCATAATTTTCCTTACTGTGTGTACTTAAAAATATTGCATTCATTGTACGCTTTGTACCGCACTATTTTATTACTATTATTATAATTATTATTATCAATAATTGTCTTATTTTTTTATACTTTGTAAGATATATTTTGACCTGCTGTTCACATTTTATTATGCTTTTTCCTTTCTTTCTGTATGTTATATATTATGTCTGATTTCTATTTACTTGTTGTTTACATTTTATTATTATTATCTTATTCAGTTTTGTGTGTAAAATTGTAGTGTACTTTGTAAATTTGTAGTGTTTTTGTAACGCAGTTTTAAGTGTTAGAGAAGGATTATGGCCTTCTCTGCCAGGTTAAATAAATTATTATTATTATTATTAATGGATTATTATTATTATTAAATTATCTAGGCCTACATTATTTTGGCAGATGGCTGCATACTGATTTGATATAGAGTTTTTCTAACCTTACTAATAAATTCTACTAGCATAAATGATTCTGGGTTGATTTCATGGACTGCTGATGCTGTTGATCTTGAATTAGGTTATGTTTTGCAGTTTTCTGCAATCGTTATTTTCACATTCACTGTCTCTATTAGAGTCAGGATAGGGCTTAAATACCTTGTATTTCACTAGTTCTGAAGGAAATTAAATTTTCAGAATCATAGAAATAAATATCGGCTGCAAGGTCTGTCATGCACTGTTCATTTTCCATTTATTTATGGCTTCCTTAGTTCCTTTCATCTCCTTTGAGCAAGTTCAGCATCCTGCCAGCTAAAGTCGTTTCACCTTTTGTGTGGAAAAAAATCTGTTACAGATGGGACAACAATAAATTACAATTAAGAAAAATTTCATGTACCAATTTAAAACACTGGATTTATATTAATATGGACAAGTTTCTTACACATAACTTCAACTTTCATCTCCAACTTTGTTTTTCTAGAAACAAACTTTTGAGTTATTCTGTCACAGGCGGGACATTGAAACAAGTGTTTGAGATGCAGTAATTTAGGAAATATGTCTATGTTTCAGAACAAAATATTATTGCAGTTGCAACAGTAGACTATCTTCTTTCATTCAGCACAATAAAATGGTTAACAACTGGAATGGGAGCTTTTACAGTAATACTAACTTAGTATAACATCTAGTCCAGACCTGCAAATTTTCACTACTCTCTTTAAACCGTAATTTCTTGGTAAATGGTGAACTTATATCCATATTTCTTCTTTCACAGATAACTTCAGTGTTTTCTCTTGCATAATATTCAAAATTCGATGTGATATAAGATGTTTGAAAATATTGGGGTCAGGGTCACTTTGTCATGGGATGGCCTAAGATATGTGTAGGATTTTATTACGAACCTACTTTCTTATATTTCGGCGTATGCTTGTTAAAAAAAAGTTTTGGGTTATTCGTAATAATTTCATATGTCACAGGCTTACACATAGTGCAGGAATTTAATTTTGTATCATTACCTTATAATAAAGTATAAGCTAGTTCTTTGTTATGATTACATTTTATATATAAAGTCATTATAATATGGCACACTAGACGAACGGCTAGAGCGTCCGCTTTCCACATTGGTAACCTGGGTTCGATTTCCGATGGATCCATGTGCAGTCTGTTGTGGACAAAGACGATGTTTAATGACAGGTTTTCGTGGGGTACTCCCGTTTACTCTACTGGCATTCCACTATTGCTCTATTAATCATCATCATGCGGTGCTATGTAGTTCGTTTCCCATGATGCGCCAAGAGCAATGCCTATGACGGCTAAAAGAACTACAACTTCGGTGAAAAACGGAGATTAAGTGCCCATCATTGGAAAACATATTATAATATATACAGAGTGTCCCATTTATCTTGTGCACCTATTATAACTTTTTGTTTTTATAGGTATTGGAATTTTGTTTTTGAGAGTTATGTTAGATCGAGGGGCTAACATGAGTGTAGAGATTTGGTGCATGTAACTGCATTATGGTACAAGATGCACGTGATGTCATCAATTTTTCAAATAGAACTACATACTTTAATCATGTTACACTGATTATACACATTAAGATGAGTTCAAAAATGTGTCGCAATGTTACCTTCCCAATCAATAACAACAAAATGCGAAATGAATGTCATCAGAATGTGCCGTTTGTTGTGGTGTCCCCATTCATCTTGTGCATTAACTTACACAAAACGAAAGACGACTGACGTCCGTACACGTCGTGTGTTGTGTGTTTGCCGTCTTAACATGTAAACAAACCACAACAACTGTCGACCCCACAATCCACGTAGTGGCCTGCACGTTCTCCGGACCTGTCGCCACTCGACTTCTTCCTGTGGGGAACCGTAAAGGACAGTGTGTACCAGAACATTCTGACAACACCAGACAACATGCAGCAACGCATTCGACAGGCTTGAGTGTCCATTCAGCCAGCAACATGCCGGGCAGTCATACGGTCGTTCGGGGAACGCCTTCGAATGGGCATTAATGTGAATGGTCACCATTTAGAACATCTTCTGCGACTCTCAAAGCATAACATTACCACATTGGAAGTATGTTTTTGTTTCGTTTTGTTGTTATTGATTAGGAAGGTGACATTGCGATACATTTTTGAACTCGTCTTAATGTGTGTAATCAACGTAACAAGATTAAAGTATGTAGTGCTATTTGAAAAATTGATGACGTCACGTGTATCTTGTACCATAATGTAGTTACATGCACCAAATCTCCACATTCATGTTATCCCCTCGTTCTAACATAACGCTCAAAAACAAAAATTTCAATACCTAACCGAAAAAGAAAGTTATAATAGGTGCATAAGATAAATGGGACAGCCTGTATTTATTATAATGAGTTATTATAAGAAGTTGGAAAAATTTCATATTAGACTACACTTATGGGCAAATTAACTGAAGCCAGTCGTAGAAATTAGCACATTCGGCGTGAAGAATTACAAAAAAAAAAAAAGAAGAAGAAGAAGGAAGAGTGACAGAAAAGGGAAAAAGGGGGAAATGAGAGCTAGAAAGGAATAACAAAAAGAAAAAAAAAACATTTAAGAAATACATAAGGAAAATGAGAGAAGTAGAAGTAGAGAATGAAGAAAAAAGTTTGAACAATTACTCAGAAAAGAGAAAGGCGAAAAAGAACAAAGAGAGAGTGAAAGAAAAAGGAAAAAGAAACATGAAACGAAAGAATGAACAAGAAGTAAAGGGGAAACAATCAAGCAGGAAGAGAAAGAAACCATCAGGAAGCCAGAACGCCAGCTGGTCGGTCATCTCTTCGCCTGAGGCCATGGTGCCCGTTCCATCACAACACATCACATCCCTCCGTCCTAATTGGCATCATTACAGATATATCGGTCAAGCCAACTGCACACACTGCGGTCAGCACGTGACGTCATTCTGGTCGCAAATTAATTATGTCACTCCAGTCGCCCATTAAAGAATGTACTTATTTGTTTATCTCCTTATTTAGTCCAGTACTGTGACCCACAATAACTACTCTGTCGTCTATTATGTAATGTCGATTTTTAAGTTTGGTGTTTTGTAAGATCTTAATGAATATCTTCAGTTGGGCAGTGAAATTTACAGAACGGTATAGTTATTACTGCCTATTGTATGTGACATCCGTCAATTGTTAACATAAATAATACAAAATGAAAGTGATAACTAGAATTAATATAATTATAAAGCTGCTGCCGCGGCTCGAAGAATGTAATATGAAGTCGAGGGTGAAGGTGTCGTTAGTAAGCGTTTAGTACAATGATGATTTTAGAGTGTCAAGAATGTGGAAGGAGACATTAAAGATTTATAACAGCGATCATCAGCACAGTACACCCTCGGGCTAGTGTCCCTTACCCGCGGATAAGACATTGAACTAGCGTGCATCCGTGGCTGCTGGCGAGTATGCTGTCTTCCTATCCCTTCTGCACGACAAAGCATATTTCGTTACACTAATTGCACTTTATCCATTTCAGCGAGTGCTGGCGACCACTGATTTACAACGTACCGGAAGACCTAAGTCCTAAGGTAACTTATATTGAGAATACGCGCAGAGTTCTGGAAGGAAATTCACAGAAAAGTTCTCGTAAGTTATAGATTACTCTTTCCTTCTTCCTTTTTCTTCCTTCCTTCCATATATTCCTTCACATACTTTTTAATTATAATTAATATTTATTTATTTATTTATTTATTATTGCTAGTAAGTTTGAAATGAATACAAATTAATAAATACAATGAAAGATAATCTAGCCCACTCCTGAATGAGTAAGACTCGTGCTCAGACAAACATAAAATTAAAATTGAGAGTGAATACAGATTAAATAGTATTTAATATGTTTAAACCCAAACTATAAATACAATACGATTTTTTTTTTATTAATTTGGAGATGATTCGTTGTTGAAATATTATTGGAATAAAATTTGTTTAATAATCTGGGATCTTGACTCATGCTATGATAAAAAGCTGCATTGGTTTTACATTTAGGTTCAGACAAACACAGAGAATTCATATTTTTAGTTCTATATTAATGTATATACCTTTCAAAGTTATTGAAATTTCTATGAAAATATTTTATTAAAATAAAATAATACATTTGTTTAATGTTGAAAACTTTGAAATGTTTAAACAACAATTCAGTTGGATAATCTTTCTGCTTTTTTAAACAAATTTTAATACTTTTTATGTAAAATTAACGGATAAAGTTTGGATTTATAAGTTCCACCTAATCTATAATCATAAATATAGATTGAATAATGCCAAATAATACCATACAAAAATATAGATTGAAATAATGCGTAATTTATTACAAAAATAAATTTAAATATACAGAATAAAAGTTAATTGACAAAATAAAATTTCAATTAAAAAGAAGAATAACAAAGTAACGAATAATGTTTTACGTAATTTAAAATAAAAATAAAATATAATTAATAAATATAAATTATTCCATTTTAAATGATTACCAATGGAATTATATAATCAATAATTATACATTTTAAATGATTATCTAAGTATTTAACCTCATTAACTTCCTTAATAACTGAACAATTGCAATTTATATCGGAACAATCAGAATTATGCATTTTAATTTGTAGTATATATGAAATGCATATACAGTAGAGTGTTACTTGGGAGGCCGGAGGGAAAAAGACCTTTAGGGAGGCCGAGACGTAGATGGGAAGATAATATTAAAATGGATTTGAGGGAGGTGGGATATGATGGTAGAGACTGGATTAATCTTGCTCAGGATAGGGATCAATGGCGGGCTAATGTGAGGGCGGCAATGAACCTCCGGGTTCCTTAAAAGCCATTTGTAAGTAAGTAAGTAAGTAAGTATAGATGAAATTGGTTTATTACCTTTATTATTTAAAGAAAATGGAATAGCTATTGTTTTATCTCTATTAATTACAAGTGAATTGAAATCGAACCTTTTTTTATTAATTTTAAGCCGCAATTTCCATTATAATAAGCATCAGTCCAAGTATTTCCACTAAAAAGTAAAACAATATCATCAGCATACGAATATAAATCACCTTTATATTCTTTAAGGTCTATCATTAAAAGGTCATTAATATATATTACAAATAAAATCGGTCCAAGGACTGTTCCTTGCGGTATACCTATTTTAATTTTAATAACTCTATCATTTAAATAAGATTTTAATATATTAAAAGCATTATTTTTAATTCCAACACAATTTAATTTCTAATAATAATAATAAACGATGACTTACAGTATCAAAAGCTTTTCTTATATCCAAAAATATACCAACACACTTAAAACCTTGATCAAGTACCATAATAATTTTTTGAGTAACATTGAAAATAGCATTCTCTGTACTACAGTTTTTTCTAAATCCAAATTATTTTTCACTTAATATATTCTGCTTATTTAAATGATCCATTATTCTACTTCTAATGCATTTATTTATTTATTCATAGATGATCAATGATAATGTAGCTGTATTAGAGCAATGGTGGAATGTGAGATGGCACGAGAAATCGAAGTAGTAAAATAAAGCCGCTTCGTAGTTGTAATTACTTTTTGCATGAAAGAGTATCTGTCGTCTATTGAACCCTGGTCGAACGCTACAGTAGCCGGAGATATAATTCAAAAGATTTATTAGAGCAACCTTAGTCAATATGTGTAAATGCTGCCGATTAAGCCGGCGAATAGGTATATTACAAAGTGAACAAGTTGGTGGGCAGGAAAATTACGCCTGCTGAGAGATTAATGGCAAATCATACTGATACACAAACTATCGGAGCCGGTAACTGTGTGCAGTGGGCTAATGTGCAGTAAGCTGTATGCTCATGGGTTCACATCCAGTCTAGCGAATAGATGTATGTCCATTATCGATATGATGTCCTATTGTCTCTCACGATACAAATTACAGAAAATATGCTGTATAGATGTGGAAGAAAAGTGTCAAAAATATGTATATACCAGACCTGGACAACTGTAGCCCCTCAGAGTGACTGCCTTCGTACTCCTCAACCTCACACCTTTTCCACCAGTGTGGTCATAGCGTTCTAGTTGCGTTCGGACGGGTGCAATGCGTCTTCGCCAGATTTATTGTTTATTTGCAATTGAAAAGTACGGTCATATTTAAGGGTAATGGGTTTGCGCCAACGACAGTTTTGGGTACGAATTTTCATTTTTCTTAAGTTGGTAGAGCACGAAATCTACTAGTGCACGATACCCAGGTGGCGTGTTTTGTTTTAGTAGTACTATTGAGTGGGAGGACATAAACATTGTGAGGGAGACTAGTGAAGGTTGTCATGGAGGTAGTCCAAAGGTGCAGCAATAGAGGACTGGACTTACTTGTAAGAGATGCAAGGCGTACACATATGTAGATGGACGTAGGCCCTATACGTTGGCGTTGTACAGTGAAGAATTGTCCTGCCAAAATAATAATCTTAAACAGTGAAATGAAAATTTTAGGTGGCCATAATCACCAAAGGAATGAAAGAGATCTTGTACGGCAAAAAAATACGTGTGTCGTGTAAAAGGAAGGCGACTAGTGACTTAAGTTAAAAACCAGGCATCATAATATCTACAACATTCTATGAGAATCCAGAGCCTTGTGCTAATGTATTGGATTTCACTGAAAAACTACTGGGTGTTCAGTTCAAAGTGTGTCATGGCTCGCTGTATGCCGTCATGTGGCTAGTCGATGAGCCTAGAGAATTCAATCTTCCTACACTTCCGAAGAGGTGTATTACTTATGTGCCAGAGAAGTTGCCTAGCAAATACGGCATTCATTCTGAAGAGTACTTACCGATATGTACGGTAACGCCGGTAGTGGAAGGAATGTGAACTGTTTCGAAACATGTATTGAGGTGAGTTTTTTCTTACTGTCGGGATATGGGGAGAGGGTTAAGACGATTACTTACGTATTTGTTGACATTAACTTCGACGGTCAACATGGACACGGAGCATGTGATTTGTATTGTAGAATGTTGCCGTACGCAACCGATGATAACAAATACCCTGCATACGACTTGCCCGCGCAAAACACAGTTCGAAAGAGGTTATGGTAGCACACAGACTTTACAGACCGCCATCTGTTGCTACGATGTTCAAGTTATACCGTACACGTTCTCAAGTTCAGACTGAACGCCTTGATTAATAGGCTGAAACTTCTCTGACTCATCAACAGTGACGTCATGACACACTTTGAAATGAACACCTAGTATTACGAGAAGAAATCTACAGAGAACGACATCACCATATGACGAAACTACCAACAACCTCACTTGAAGTTCATGAAGCTGTAACTGAATTGCAACCAATGTCCTCCACTAACGAAAATTTTGTATCGTATCGTAACATCTTAAATATATATATATATATATATATATATATATATATACATATATGTATATAAATTTTTTTGTACTAACCTATGAACAAAAATGTTACATATTAAGTTTGAGTTACTGGCGCAAACGCAATACGGATATAAAGCAACCCATTTGTCGCAATCATGGTGGCCCAGTTCGGATATATCAACATTCATCTTCGTGGCGGCAGGTACACAATACGCGTACTGTACTTCAAGAGAACTGGAACATGGCAAAATCTAAACCCGTGAAGATATATTACTTCCAAAGGAAATGGGAATATGATTAATTTGTTGTTGAACAAGATGAAAGAAATGCTTGTTTACTGTGTTCCATCCAGTTTATTTCTACTCGTCCACATTTCAACAAAGCCCATATTAAGGATTATGGAATAGACAAACTTTCGGTTAAGTTCATATTGGTTAATTATTTATATACTGTTAAATTAAGGGCATCACTCGTTGTGTTCATTTTGTACTGAAATGAATAGTGACATTTATATTAACTTTCAAAGTTCATTACTCAAATACTACAAATTTATGTTTCCGTACGTGATTATAGGAGGAAAGTTTTGGAAAATCTAAAGTGCAAAACTCTACGTGCAAAGAAATCTCAAAGAAACTACCGACAGAAAATCTAATATAATCGTAAACCTTGAAACGACATAACACATTATAAATATGACTTTATTACAAGCCTTTCTGAAAGTTACAGTGCCGCCATTGATGGACCTTGCACACGCAAAGAATGTCAACAACTCTACGCAGAAGTCGATCATCCCCAATAGAAGTGGAGTGAGGCTGACGTCGTATTTCCCCTACTTACAGGTTCTGCAGGCCTAGTATATACCAACTCAAGCAAAGAACGTTCACATCTCTGACCGAATAAAGAAGCTCACAGTTTATAAGCTACGTACCTCAATTAAGGTCACCTTAACGGTTTTTAAATTTATATGCAATTTTTGGGATGTCATCGAAATATAGATTTTTCAGGAAAATTAATATAAATTTCTTAGTTTAAGAATAAAGTTACTTAAATCGCTCAGATAAATGTAAAGACGGAATTCGTATACATCACTTATTAGAAGTCAGATGTTGGTAATAAAATCACACCATGTTGAGTACAGAGCATAGGAGAAAACATTGAAGATGTCTTAGAAACAAAGAAAACATAAGATGAAAATGATTGAATATTATATAAATAATTGAAACTCTGTAGTCCAAAATGTTACTAAATCTACATCGGGGACAGAACAACTAGAGTCTTCAATGACGTCATTACAGAAGAACCCACACACAGCAGAATTGTTTGTTGCATTACAATCTGAAAACGTTGACCACTTACTTTCACTGTTCCAGCTATGCTCTCACAATATAACTTCTATTCAGAAAATGTTTTGCAACCGAATGGTACTGTACCTATCAGTGCGGGAAGAGGGGGTGGTCGGACCGCTTAAAAGTAACGGTTTCCAAGCTTCTAGATGTTCTGTCCCCGGTGTAACTAGAAGTTATATCGCTGTGCTTTTAATAATTTTAAAAGCTTTACTGTGGTTATTATTTATTTGTTTAAATTCCATCCCGCTCGTAAGTTTGCAGATTCTCCCATAACGTAGAGTCTATTATGAGGATAGTTTCTAGCAAGAATGACATTGAAAGAATTATTTCTAGAGAACATTACAAATATTTAGGAGATTGAAACTTTCACAAATAAGGACAAACTCGGATTTTAGTTTTATTTTGAAAAAGTCGTCAATGCATAAGCATTTTGAAAAGGTGTCAGGGTAATCTATTACATATTTATTCATGAATGGGTAGTGTCATTCACAATATAGTAATATTTCTTATTGTTTGTGTTTTAAGAATTGTTAAGTATGTCTCCAAAGATATATTATTTAATATGATTATCGAAAAATACTGTAAACGCTCCCTCGAACCAGAGCGCACGCAAAATGCTACTTGATAGACAAAAATTCGTAACCTTGCTTGTGTCCTTGACATGCCCGATGTAGACAAGCGAAAATATATTATAAAATTTTGTAGGGACGATTCCACCTCAAAAACCTCATTTTGTAAGCTGACAAAGGAGTAAACATTGTATATCTCTGTTCGTAGGTCATCCCCACTTAAAAAAAGGAATATTAATACGGGCTGGGATTACAGAATTTAAATAAACACAAGTCCACCGCTGTGGAGTAATGGTTACCATGTCTGTCCGTGAAACTAGCGGGCTCGGGTTCAAAACCTTGTTGGGACAAGTTACCTGGTTGAGGTTTTTCCGGGGTTTTTCCTCAACACATTAACAGAAAATGCTGGGCAATTTTCGGCGCTGGACCCTGGACTTATTTCGTTGGTATTATAACCTTCATCTCATTAAGACTCTAGATAATCTTAGCAGTTGATAAACCGTCGTAAAATAACCAATTAAAAAAATAAACACGAAGATCAAATTTAAGTCTAGGGAAAATTCGAGATATTTCATCTCATCGTAATTGCACGTAAGCTTTACTTTTAACTTTTCTTATAGACCTACTTATTTGTAAAAATATTGAACCAAACTTGATAACTACTGTATGTAGGCTACAAAAAATTTTAAAACATTCGGTAGCTGCCGGACGCGATCATAAAGCCGTGCGGGTTCGAACAACTGTTGTAGGGATTCACAAAGTGGCTGAATAACGATCCAGCGGTGCTGATAGATACGTCATGAATTTTGCATGAGTTCGCGGCTTCCTGAGTGGCTAATTATGGGGACATGGGTTTGTGGCTTGTGCAGCTTAAAGCGTTATTTTGTCAGATATTACTTCCAATAACAAACAGTCTCTGTCATCGCGGTGCAACTGCAACTGATACAGGCCTACATGGACAAAGCTAACTACCGTATTTACTCGACTATAACACTCGTCTTAATTTTGAAGAGACAAACATAACACATATTGAGTCTTTATTGCACGGTAGTGTGGGTTTTCATTCCTCTAGCACAGTGCTTCTCAACCGTCGCACAGTGTGCAATTTTCCGAATCTAGGTGGACAAAAATCAAATTTCTACATTTGGAGAATGCTGTGAGAAATAGCTTTTACTGTTTTATCAGCAGCAAGTTATATTTAGAAGGGTATGAACAGCGAGTTCTTTCTAAATACAGGGACATCACTTTATTTTTACCAACATTTTTAACATTAACCTGGCTATACTCGGAAACACTGTTGCCCCCTTCCATTACAGGAGTTTGATGTTACTAGTGCAATATGTAAACAAATCATTTTGCTAGGTATAGGAGGAGAGAAAAGTAGTGTATCCATTTATGTTGTAGGGAAATACGATATTACGATTTTCAGTTTGATCACCACTTTTACGGAATTTATCAAAATACAGCAGAGTAGTAACATTTTTTTTTCAAAAACCCAATTTTTCAGTTGGCTAAGTTCGTTATGTAATGTCTACTTTATTTAGCATATTAGTTATTGATGTTAACATACAATATAGAGAGTGCACTTAAATTGAGGGGGTCATAAGTAAAGGGCTGTAAGTGCACTTAAGTTACTTTTGAGAAAATGGGGTTTAAATATTTAAGGTTTCGTAAAATCGGTGAAATTTTTATTTAAATTTTAATATGTGATGCGATTAAAATATCCCTTTGCCACTAAAATTTTAGATACTTTAGCTTACACTGGATGCACTTAACTCATGTTATTACAAATGTCACTAGCATTCCTTTACTTCTAGCCACCTCAATTCAAAATAAGCTAATTTGAATTTTTAAACAAGTTGCTGAAAATGGTTGCCGTTCATTACAATGCAGGCTTCAATTCTTTACGCATATTATTAAAAACATTTTGAAGCATATTCTCTAAAATTGAATTTATCGTTTCTTGAATATAATTTTTTAGTACGATATTATTAATATAGGTTCTTTCTTCTATAGAAAACGCAACCATATTTCCGAAACACACTATACACTGCAGTGTTTACTTCACTGCTTGAAGACTTCGAATTCAACAGCGGCCGTAAGTTTGTGTGTCTGGCGGGAGCAAGGACATTAGTGAAGGGGTGGGAGTGAAGTACATTCAGAAATGCAGATACAATAAAAATGCAAGTACAACTCGCTCCTGTTCAGTCATACAGTAGATAGAGAGGCTTACTATGTAAGTGAAAAAAAAAAAACAATTGTTAGTGATTTATTGTGTTATGAGTAGACAATGGATGCGGGATAACTTATCGTTGAATGTAGGTGCACATTTACTATATGTTACATTTTTTTCACTCAGACTATTGGCTCAACAGGTTTTAAACGTAAACAGACGACGTCAACATGCTACTGTATCTCCGTACAGTCAGAAGCAAAAGAAAAATAACGTAATGTAGTAGTGTAGCACATACCTTGCAAGTTCAGTCCTCGTCATTGATGCAATTACCAGCGTTGCAGTAAACGACGATATATTCTTGTAAGTTGTCGAAGCTGAATCGTCTTCGCCTATCGCTTAAACAGATTTTGTATCGAGAGAATTTCTGAAGAAAAATTCTAAAATGGGGATCACTCAATTTCTTTAGAGGAATATTTGCACTAAGCATCATGTTGCACGTGTCGTTTAGACCCGCACAACTAAATGATGATGTTGATGATGATGATGGTTCCTCAGATTTCATTTCAACACATTTCCTGTGCGATGTACTGTTGCAATGTTTGTCTATAGCCTGAGTTGTTCTGGTTTTTATTTCAATTTTACATACATTACACACGATATTGTCTTCGTTAATACATACATAAAATGTCACTCTCATACTTCTTAATTGCATTTCGTATCTCTAAGCGAATTTAACGTTTTGAATTCGACATTATGAATGGATCAGCACTACACTATTCAACTCGTACTAAATACTTGAGCAGGATAACACAACTGGACACATTGCGTTGCAATGTGGACCGGGGTTCCTTCGTTATGTACGCTGCTGTACTCGCCAGGTACACAAAAGACGGACGGCGCGGCACGTGCCATATACTCCGATACGAAACAACTTCACTTTTCCTAAAGTCATCCCGCATCCACTGTTATGAGACATATAGTCTGTTTAGATAGGTACGTTCTTACTAATTTCAATTTTGCAAAGTACCCACTTCTTCTTACAGTACGGTTTAAATATTACAATTGAAAAATATAGTTTTTTAAAGTTCTCCAAATATAATGCGAGTTTTAGTATAGTCGGTCACGTCCGTTTACAATAATTCTTTTACCATTTAATACAACATCATTTAGTGCTGAATCCTTGTTTTAATGTTTGCGCCTCTTGCGCATTTTTTAGTAATTAATTTTGTCAGTGGTGGGGCATGCGGTAACGCAGCGGCAACTGTTTCACGTTTGGCTTAAAGGCAAAAAAGAATAATGGAATAAGGAAGTTTTTAATCACTATGTGAATGTTTAGGCCCACAAAATGATTCATATAACATCGAACATCAGGTTGAAAATAATTTGGACACATTTTTATCTAACCGTTAATAAACTCACCGTGAATGAGAACGCAAACCTAGTAGTTGAACAAAATTAATAACTTCTCTGAATTCTAACAGATTGTTATAAAATTTTGTATAGCCTTACAGGTGGCACATATTTTTTGTGCACAAACTTTCATTACGTTTGTACAAAATAAACTACTCCTTTATAGCGGGTTTATTTAGACAAAATTAATAACTTGTCTCCTAACAGATTTTTATGAAACTTTATACAGAAGTTATAGGTAGCATATATTTTCGGTCTACGAAGTCTAATAGGAGGATATCAATGGTAGAGGAAGATTTTAATAGAAAAAGAAGGATCTTCTGCGGACCTCTGGATAAAGAACTAAGGAAGAGACTAGTGAAGTGCTTTGTGTGGAGTCTAGCAATGTATGGGGCAGAAACATGGGCATTACGCCAAGTGAAGAGAAGCGACCAGAAGCATTTGAAAAGTGGATATAGCGAAGGATGGAGTGTGTGAAATGGACAGACAGAATAAGAAATGAAGCTGTGTTGGAAAGAGTGAGTAAGGAAAGAATGGTGCTGAAACTGATCAGGAAGAGAAAAAGGAATTGGTTGGGTCACTGGCTGAGAAGAAACTGCTTATTGAAGGATACACTGGAAATAATGGTGAACAGGAGAAGTGTTCGGGGCAGAACAAAATATCAGATGATGGACGACATTACGATATGTGGATCATATGCGGAGATTAAGAGGAAGGCAGAAAATAGGAAAGATTTGAGAATGTGGGTTAACTTGCGTAGGAATTTTACGTGTGATCTGGATCAAATAGTAAACACATTATTGGAGCATTTTTCTTAAATGAAAATTTAATCTCAATTTAAACCTTGTGCAAGTCAAGGTTGTTCCAGATTTTGTAACTACTGTATATTCCTGGTAGAGCCAAGAACAATTCAAGAAGTTATCTGGTTCCTTCACATTAGAGAAGGGAGGTGATAAGCAAGAGTTTCCAGGAAGAAGGATTGGCTATAGAGGACGAGTTGAATTCCTCACAAGATCCGTTGATCTCAACCCATTACATTTTTTTCTTATGGGATTATTTGAAGGATAGGGTCTATAGAAACAAGCCAGACGACCTACAAGAATTTAAACGAGGGTTCAGCTATGAAATGGAACGGATCAGGGGAACAACGTTGGTCAGAGTATTATGAAATTTAACAGATAGTCTCATGTACTGTTTGGCGGTGAATGGAGGTCATTTTAAACGTTTATAAGGTCTTACACTTTAAGACCTGAAGAAGATAAAAATGTAAAATATATATATATCGCAATTTAAAAAAATAACTTTTTATCACATCCTGCATAAAATAAAAAAGTACTGTTTTATAAATATGTGCTAAGTTTGTTGGTTTACTACAAAACAACTTACAAATAGCATTTTTCAGTAACTAGACAGTACTAAAAAGTTATGAGTAGTGACAGGCAAAATATGAAATTTCATATTGTTAACGATGCCAGCTAAATGTTCATGTTTCACATGTGTAGAATGCAAATAACACCATTTTTCTTTTTCAATTTTTCCATCTCCATCCGGTAACATTCCTGTAACTACCAATGAACCGGGCTTTCCAGATATTATGAAGAGACAATAGAGAAGTTTTCAAGGAAACACCTGAAAAAACCAAGCCACTCATTCTACCAAAATTCCGGCATTCTCAAGGGCAAGTAAAATCTCCAAATGTATCTTTAGAAAATTTATCTTTAGAGTCAATGAACTCGTACCGTCAATGGATACGAGAAGCCAAAACAAAATAGGTCGTTCCTATTCCATCTTTACTCATTCTTTCAAATGTGGTTAAAGTATTTTCACTGCTACCGTAACTTCCTTAAATACGTGTAAATTAATGTTTTAAACGCGTTTCAATCATATATTTTGTTGTACAGACTGTCTGACTTAAGCCGTTAATTTTTTCTTAGGCAGCCAAATAATAGTCGAGACATGTGGGAAGTATTTAATGGTTTCATAGGTGGAATCAGGGGTGGGTATAACGTTCACTGCCATCATCAAGTGAATGTTACAAATTTTAGTCTTAGTACGATAATTTGATGTTAAACACGTGTTATCAATGTGTTATGTTAATGATTATTATTTATTTTCTTTCTCCTCTCTAACTAGGTAACTCAATTTTTACACTGTAAAGAATAAAATGCTATTACTACTATTTATTACTATTATTATTATTATTATTACTATTATTATTATTATTATTATTATTATTATTATTATATTCTTTACAGTGTAAAAATTGAGTTACCTAGTTCTTGCATTCAGGTAAGGGTTTGAGGATGCTGAAAAACTGTAAAATATCCAATTCATTGTATTTAATTTGGTAGAATATTAAAAATGGGCAAAAATATTAATGAGTAAAGGCTTATTTTGTAAGTAATTATGTAAACCTGCTCCAAATGTTTTAGGGACAAAGCTATTTTAGCTTTTAAATATTTATTTCACGTTTAATATTGTACCAGTCTCTAGTTAAGACCTATACGTAGACTACAACTGAATTGCAGAAACAGCACTTGTCACTATTTGTGGCGAAATGAATTTATTAGAATTTCATGAACTGTTGATATAGGGCTATTATTCCATGCAGAAACCACATATGTCAGTACAGCCGTCTCACATTTGGACACCTGTGAAATCCTGGAAGTGCGTAGAAACAACTCATGTCAAAGACATGTACAGACACATTGGTTCCGATTCCAGACGGCAGACATCTACGGCACAAGGATACAAAAATTGATCCCACTGAATGACAAATGTCTCAATTCTGGTGTGGAATATGTTGAAAAAATATCTCAACAATTGCTGTATCTGTTCCAATAAAACGTTCCATGAAATTTTGTTCTCTTTCTGTAAACGACCTCAGGGGAACTTATTTTTACGGCCTTCGTAATTACGCTCGAGTGACCAAAATTTGTTAAAGCAATTCTTTTTACATTATTAAAATGATGAAAAAAAAAGACTAAATTTTTATCTGTCTCCATGAGAATGTTTGCTTGTAGGTACAAAGAAGAATGCTATATTTACCTTCTTCATTGACATATCCAGACAAAATCGTGCCTATTCAAAGAGAGAAGCTTGAGGGTATACGGAAACTAATGCGTTACATACCACATGAATATCAAGAATTTTACAATAATATTCTTCAGTGGCCTATTGTGGAAAAATAAGTTCATTTATATGCTGAACTTATGTATTAAGTACACAGTAGGCCTATGCATATATTATCTCCCAAATTTGACAAATAAACTTTAGTTGAACTGAAATTATTATAGGTACTACAATTTTGATTCCTTGCAGAAACAGCAGATGTCAAGCCAATATACATATATATATATATATATATATATATATATATCATTAACAATTCATTAGGTTTCAATACATTTGGTATAAAACGACACGTCTATTAGGCTTTTGTCTGAAGAAGCCAGTACTATAACCAATGATGTGGTCTACCACCAGTAATTCCGTTTTTTGTGTCTACTGAAAAATTTAGTTTTCATGACGTGCTGTTTCTGCAATCCCCGATTCAAATAGAGTATTCATAATAAAGTATCTTATATAAAGGCGTACCGACACAAATGGAATCATTGGACGATTTACAGAAAATTAAAAGTAGCAAATGTCGAGACTAGTGTCCCTTGCACCTCTTTCTGTCTCTCGCCTCTACTTACTTCCGCTCTGTCCCAATCGTGTCTTGCACTTAATAGCAGACAGTGCTAATTGCAGCTCTAAACCAGTCGGTTCTAGCTGCTACCAGACACTTGGGATGCCAATGTAATGGAACAAAAATTCATATGCTTGTAGTTGCCTATCTATTGTACATGTATAATCTGTGATCCATGCTTTCAGTAGTTTGTTATGTGCGTGTTAGCATTAGTTAAAAATCAATTAGAGAGTGACAGCTTAAAGGATAATTTGTTTGGAGCGCTGCGGTTTTGCGCAGTAAAAGTTTGTTTGTTTTTTTTTATTTTATTGTGGCCACTTTCTATATTCATTGTATTACGTATGCATGTATATTATATTTCATGCGTTTACAACTTATTTGTAAAACCATCGTTTAAATGCCTTGCTTTCTTTATTTTATTTTATGCTCGACCATGCCGAAATGTAGTAATTATACACCTGGTAGCAGTCCTTTAATGCATGTCATTGAAGTACACCTATTCATTAAAGTACAGGTTTTCGATTATTCTCGGATATGCGATCGAAAGACAACGAGGGAAACGTCACGGAGGCTAGAAATCCAATACAGTCGCAGAAGGTTATGTTCTGTTACTACAATAATTAGCGTTAATTGTAAATAATATTCAAATAAATTCAATTTGTCATCTCGTTTTTCAATTCTAAATCAATTTCCAGGTTATATCAAAATTAGTTCATGCTATTCTCTAAATTATATCAAAGTCAATGACATTATTGTTCCTCGGAAAAAAATCAATACTTTCGCGTCTGCGCACATCTCACAATTTACGAGCTATGCACAAGGTCACTTCCGATTTCCAGTCAGATGCGAATAAAATGAATACTTCTGAATAATTTCAAGTTAGAAATATGGTCGAGCATAAAAAGTCGTATGAAATTTGCCTATAATGGTAATTAAGACGCTTGTATGAAAATTATTAAACTCGCTTGCGCTCGTTTCATAAACAAACATGCTCGCGTCTTAATTACTATCATTATAGGCTCGTTGCATAATGTACTTTTATATTCGACACTTTTTATGTAATAAAATCAGAAATTTTTCAGGAGGACAGCAGGATATACTCTTTTAGACCGAAAAAGGAATGAAGAAATTTTAGAACAATTAGAAGTAGAGTCAGTAGAAGAAAAAATCAGCAGATACAAATTCAATTGGCTAGATCATGTAAGAAGAATGGAAAATTCAAGAATCCCAAAAATTATGATGCAGTATAAACCTAGAGGACATCGTCGACCAGGAAGACCTTTAAGAAGACTGCTAGATGGGGCCGAAACAGGTCTACAGAGGCCTAATTCGTGAAGGATGCTGCTGCTGCTGCTGCTGCTGCTGCTGATGATGATGATGATGATGATGATGATGATGATGATGATGATGAATGGAAAAATAATAATAGAGTACGGAAAATTCCAGCGTTTCATTTTTTGTTTCTCAATATCGAAATTACGTGAAGAGAGACCGAGAAGAATGAAGGATAAGACGGAACATATTCAGATCGGGAAAGAATTGCGAAGTGATGACGCTGCTTTTGCTTCCGCTTCTGATGACGATGACGATGACGATGATGGTGGTAGTGGAGGTGGTGACGGGTAATAATGCTCGTAAGTTTTCCGCTACTTTCATCCTATCTTTTCTCTGGAATACCGTACATAGTAATCATCTCTATGATCAGTGAAAATGCAGTCGCGATAGTTCTATTTAAATAGGCCTATGTTTTGTTTCCATTGCCCATAACTCTCCTACTACCTGTGAATCTATTTTACATAAGACCTTATAAGCAAATATATTTTCATGCATCATGTTACAGTTTTCGACACATACTGTAGCTGTCTTAGAGATTGTTAATTCGCGGTTCCCTGTCGAAATGCGTTCACTGTGCCACCGATACAGGAACGAATCCGTCAAGCTTTGTTTTGCATACTGCATAATGCAGCGGAGCTAATGGCACCAGGATGGAATACAGAGGATGAATAATAAATGCAACACTAATCAGTTTGTCATTATTGCGAAAGGACGGGGATTAATGTGAAGATCATGAAGCTGACCTGAAAGCACTGTTACAGGGTGAAGCAAATATTCATACCGCTATGTCTTCACGAAAGGCGGTTTAAAGAGAGTTTAGACTTAAATGAGACATTTGCAAGTATTAGAAACTGTTGTTTATTTTTGATCTTGCGACATTCTGCTGCAAATTCTATGGAGCTAGATTCGACTTCTGGCAGAAAGTGCAAAACTACTGGATGTAGCCTACGTCCTTTTATCTTGTAATATAGACTACCACTCTGACACAAGAACAGGAAGTGCTGCCAAATTGAGATAGTACAGGGACATCATTTTATTTTTACTTCAATTTTTATTGTACCTGTACTTCACTCCCACTCCTTCTACTAGTAAACGTCCAACGGTTCACGACACAGAACCGAGAGCGCATAAGCAGTACTGACTTAGGGAGTATAGTACGTTCCAGAAATATGTTCGCGTTTTCCAATGACGAAAGAGCTTTCAATATTGAATCATATTTTCGTACAGGTACTGTCGTCTGTTTGCCTACGTCGCATCCCGGTTTCCCCCACCTGCTTCTGTTCGCCCTTCTGTTAAGTCTAGTAGCTGGGCTATCTTAGCTTTTTTCTGAAAACATTAATTTCTGTTAGGAATTGGACGTCTACGTAATATTATGCAAGTATTTAAAATAACTTAAATAAAAGAGCCTCGTTAAGTAATTAACTGTCACGTGGTCCCCCCCTTTCTACGACCCTGCGATAAAACTACTTGAACGGACAGTAGATAGCATTTCTGAGTAATTTTATCTTTTCGGATAAGTGAAGATTGAATTTACAGTACGTAAGGTATTCTTTTATAGAGTAGGTACAGAATTATTTCAACATTAGTTACTCGTACGAAGGACGAAATTGGTAATTGGAATTAGGTACAATAGTCTATAGTGCGATAATATGCACAAAAGAAAAGAAGCCTGTATCGAAATGAACGGCCACCATTTTCAAAAATGTGTTTAAATATTCATATTATGATTATTTTTCAATTTAACTTCATTCTCTATATTGTACGCTAATGTGCTGTAACAGTACAATATACACTGCATAAATAATACGTCCGAATGGATAGCTCAATTCGTGTGTAAAAAGACTAAATGTTAATACAGTACTGTATTTTGATTAAACAAAAACCTAATGAAAATTATCAAACTCAAAATTGCGATATTTCCTAGTTTACATATATGGATGAATTACTTTTCTTCCCTCCTATACCTAGTAAAGTGATTTGTATTTTACGCCAGTATCATCGAACTCCAGTCGTGGAAGGGGTAGCAAACGGTGTTTCCTGTTTCAATCGTTAATAACCCGTAGAAAGGTATAGCCAGGTTAATATTAAAAATATTAGTAAAATAAAATGATGTCCCTGTATAAATCATCCAAAGAGTAAAGGAAAATAGATATGAGTGCCCAATTCTTTAAGTAAATGGTGACAACAATAATGGCGGCCCGAAACCCAAGATTACCTTATAATTATCACTCGCACACGACCGAAACCCGAAGACTAGCACATAAAGGAGAGGCCAAGGGGTCAGGAACAGCTGCGAGAGAAATGAGTCTTGTTAGAGTCAGAATACACATGGAAAAAAAAAATTGATGATACTTGTTATTTTATAAATGCGGTTATTTGCGTAGAACTGATTCAGAGCTTAATTTTTCACATTTCTTACATGATATTTTAAAAGGCGACAAACTTCCCGGTTTCTGTCAAAAGGATGATCCACTGGATCTTGTAGAGTTCTGAAATAAGAAAAGCTTCTCGACCAATCACCGATCAGTTAATTTCTTTTCTGATTCTTGTTGACTGTAGAATACGGTTGTGGATGAGTATCTTGCATGGCCTTGTTATTTTTATGAATATCATAATTTAGCGGACATCATTAGCATTTTGTAACGTAATATTTGGAAGAGAACGTATCACCGGTTGAGAGAAAGGACGATCACGGAAACGTATAGCAGCTCCAGAAATAACGAAAAGAAACCAGGCCAAATTCAAGGTTAATAAACTTTTCTGATCCTGCTTGGTTCCTACTGATGTATTGGTAAATTAAAAGGATCAGTGTTTTATCAACAGTAATCTCACTAGGGATTTATCTAGAGAAAATCAAAACTCGAGTGGGATTTAATTGACTATTACACGATTAGAAGAAAGTATATAAAAATTAGAAGTAACAGAGTACTCAATACAATAAAATATTAATTGGCTTACGAAAATACAACTGTCTTCAAATGTATTATTGTACCATCTCACCATTATTTAAACAAGAGTTTTTTTGATTATTTTTCTTGTTAAGGTATCAGTTGATGCCAACTATGGAATCATCATTGAACTCTGTGGACTGTTACTAGTCAAGAAGGCTTTGTTGATTCAGTTTTTTTATTAAAACATTTGCATTCATTACGGAATCATTTTCCCAGTAATCAACGTCATTAGATCTTTTCAGATAAATCTTAGTAAAACAAACAATTTCTGATAGTGACTATCCAGAAAGGAAGAAAAGCTATAACAAAACATAATCTTAATAATATAAACACGTGTTAGAAAATTTTTAATTAGGGATGATGAAATAAACAAGAAACGTTTTAATTAACGATGATGAAATAAAAAATAAACATGAATAATTTTAAAAGAAACAATTATTGAAAGTAAGTTAAATTTTCAAATTTGAATGTTTTAGGAATAAATTAGTTGAGTTATATTGACGTATGAATAAAGAAGTGAACTCGTTGATTACATGATGTATATCAACTTAGGCCTGAAGATTTGAATGGTGCTCTTCATAAAAGTAATCTTTATTGTTCTTGTTTTTGAATGCCAAAATATTTGAAAGTAATGTGCAAACTGAAAATTTGTAATTTTCTTTTTTTCAGACCAGTGCAGTTTAAAATGTTGGCAAACAGAGAAACAAATGCTAGGGTCTGATAAAAATAAACAAATGATCTGATTTAAACAAATGCTAGGGACGCGATAAAACTCCTGCGATAATGGATCAGGGGTTGAAAGACGTTTTCGTACCGTTTTATTTAAAAGTAGTTGACGTAAAAAAGTGATAATAGTCACAATTATAATATATTCAAGTTCTACATGTATATCATTGATGGTGCCGTGAATAATAATCAATTGGACAATATTGAACATATGTGCGAATTGATGGAAACAGACATTAATTTTGTGATATAAAGGAACGTGGTAACGAAAATTTGAGTTTTGATAAAATTTATAATCAGTATTTCTTTAGTAGGTTGTAAATTGAGGTTTCGACTCAAATAAGGGGAGAACCCGCTGTTATAAGAAAATTTAGTTTTTTTTTCCCTCGTCTCTAGAATGTTGTGTCATAATTATTGTAATAACTCTGGCAATAGCTTAGCCCACTGGAATTTAAATTTCCACAATAAATTCTCAGACTGTTTTGAGAATACCTAATTTCCCTATTCCAAGATTTGTGACTTATCCTTCTCTCTGACTGGACTCCTCAATTTATACTGTACTGCATTATTTCGTAAAATGTATTCATCTGAAGAATTTAATAATTGGACATCTATTCTTTTACAATGAATTTTAAAATATGCTTGAGTTAATGTTCTTGTGTAATATTGTTTTAATTTGTTACTGTCAAATCTCACATGATCCCAACTGGTCACTTCCTAAACTCAAACGGAGCACTCTCAGAACACTCATGATCCAAAGGTCATTGTCAAAACTCGTATGGTCCATAATTTAAAGCTAAATAACTTTTACTCCTGTATAAATAAATACGGTTACAAATATGAATAGTAGCTTGTAATCATTGCTCTCTCATTTATTAACCTTCATTGTGAAGAAAATTGGCTCCAAGCATTACAAATATGTTTTTCCTCATTTGTGAAAATTTTTCATTTTTGAAACAAATGAGTTATGACTCGAACCGACTCAAATCACTCCAGTAGGAGCATGAGAAAGAGTAATTTTCCAGTTTAACAAGATAAACGCCGGCCGCGCCGTTACGAAATACGAAGTCAAACTAAACACTAACTTTGGACACCGGTATCTACTGTTCTGGATGGGTGTGGACATCTAATCGTACATGCATTAAAATCTTCTTATTATTTTAATCAGTATATATTTCGCGGAAAAAAATTTTCGTTTCTTTAAGGTCCGAACCCGACAAGTATAAGCGAATTTCAACCGGGGCCAGGCCGAACCGCGGACTTGACCCGAGTCTGTGCAGAACTCTATATAGAGTGTTTCAAAAATACGGGGCATAATTTCAGGTATGTATTTCCCACATGTAGACAATCAAAATAGTTCATTACAACATGTGTCCGGAAATGCTTTATTTCCGAGTTATGGCCTTCACAACATTGAAATTCACCGGAACGTTTTTCTTTCCGCAGGTCGTTGCCGTCAAAGGAGACATTAAGAGGGCACTCTGACAGTTCATTCCGAGGCGAAGGTTACATTCAGTGTTGTGTAGGCGTTAGACTGTGCGACATGTATTCAAATCAAGAGCTGGCAGAGATACACTTCATGTACGGTAAGGCGGACGGCAATGCTGCGCTGGCGCGTCGTTTGTACAGGAGAGGTACCCACAGCGACAATGTCCAGATCCGAAGACATTTGTACGTCTCCATTACCGTCTGTGCGAGTATGAAAAATTTAACTCTCCTGGTTTGGGAAGGGGACGACCAAGATCTACAACTCCAGAAGTACAGGAGGAGATTCTGGAGGCTGTGAACATGACTCCTTCTATCAGCACACGATGTGAGGTCTGTATTCAAGCAGGAGGTGGACATTTTGAACATCTTCTGTAATGACAACGACCTGCGGAAAGAAAAACGTTCCGGTGAATTTCAATGTTGTGAAGGCCATAACTCGGAAATGAAGCATTTCCGGACACATGTTGTAATGAACTATTTTGATTGTATACATGTGGGAAATACATACCTGAAATTATGCCCCGTATTTTTGAAACATTCTGTATAAGGGAGGCTGCTTCGTTACGAGAGCACACATCTGCAAAAATGCTGAGTCAGTAATGGAATGCTACATGTAACAACAGCTGGTTATAAAACAAGTGAACTTCGAACACTACTGTATAAGCAGAACGAATAGAAGTCTATAAGGCCGGGATCGGCAAAAAAATGTCAACCTATTTTTACGTAGGACAAAAAATATAAACTGTGAAGCCAAATTAATACATCCTGCAACTATGCAAATTCCATATATTTGTTACACAAGACTGATTATTTCTGAAAATTTAATTTGGATCAAGCTTAAAATGAGTAATGAATGGCCATATGTAGCGCCTGATAAAACTTTATTTACCATAATTTCTGATGGAAAGACCAAAACCACGACGCTACAAAATAAAGGACTTGTATATCTCCCGCATAATTGTAAAGGGCTAACAACTCATACCACATTATATCCAGTGTTTCAACAAGAAAGTAACAATTCACAGAATGATATTATTCCTACAGCAGCCACAGATCTCGACTGTTGTCAATCCCTTCCTCACCTAGACAAACAAAGGAAAAGTTACTTGAAATCAAACTGAATAAAGTCCATGTTGAATCTTTCGTACACTACTTTTAACACTTGAATATAAATAATTGATTAATCTTACTCGTGTTAATTACGTAAGCCGCACATGATTACGTAATTAACACGAGTAAGATCGCCATTTAATAAATTATGAATAAAGTCCTTGTAGACACGGCAGATCTAGGAATGGCTAGCTTTAAAATTGTTGAAGTGAATAAACGTATTGCTGAACAATATGCAAAAATGCAAAAACCTAACTTTTTTCAATTTTCGTATTATTTCATTGGGATATTTGTCAACAGTAATCTCACTAGACGTTTTGATTTTATCGATAAATCTGGGAGTGGAACACGAGCAGATTTATCTGGAGAAAATCAAAACTCAAGTGGGATTTAATTGACTATTACACGATTAGAAGAAAGTATATAAAGATTAGAAGTAACGAAGTACTCTAATACAATAAAATATTAATTGACTTACGAAAATACAACTGTCTTCAAATGTATTATTGTACCATCTCAACATTACAAATATTACGCTAGATGCATGCAAGATGGCAGTAGTGAGCAATGCATTCTCGTCGAGAAGTTCTCGATCTATTATACACGATGGCAATGTTACTAGTCAAGAAGGCTTTGTTGATTCAGTTTCATTTTTATTAAAATGCAACATTCCACTTCAATTATCCGAATCCCAGTAATCAACGTCACTTGAAACATGATTTTCAATAAATCTTAATATTAAACAATCTCTGATACGTGACTATCCATAATATCATATAGTAGAAGCTATAACATAACCTAACTAATATACACAAGTGTTAGAAAAGTTTTAATTAACGACGATGACATAAAAATAAACATGAATAATTTTAAAAGGAATAATTATTGAATGTACAATTTTCAAATTTGAATGTGGTTGGTGGTTCAATTGATGTTATATTGGACGTGTGCGTAATAGAAGTGGAACTCGTTGATTTTGGCCTACATGGTGTATTCAACTTATTCAGAATTTCCGAATGAATAATTTTAAAAGGAATAATTATTGAATGTACAATTTTCAAATTTGAATGTGGTTGGTAGTTCAATTGATGTTATATTGGACGTGTGCATAATAGAAGTGGAACTCGTTGATTTAGGCCTACATGGTGTATTCAACTTATTCAGGATTTCCGAATGGTGCTCTTCATTTATTTGTAAATCGGATTTCAGAAGATGCATAGGTATGATCAGTGATTTATATTAATTCTTGTTCTTGAATGCCAATGCGAGTCATATTTGAAACTGCTGTGCATCGACTGGAGTGGTTTGTAATTATATATATATATATATATATATATATATATTTACGTCCAGACCAGCGCAGTTGAAAATGTTGGCAAACAAAGAAACAAATGCTAGGGACGCGATAAAATTAAACAAATGCTAGGAACGCGATAAAATTGTGCGATAAGCAGCCATGATTGGTTGAAATACGTCCTTTCGTACCGTTTTATTGGTCAAAAGTAGTATGACGTAGTAAGAGTGTAATAGTCAGCATAATAAGTGGAATTGTAATTTGAATACTTCGTTGTTGCTGTTGTAAATGCTACAGGCAATGCACATGGTGGCTATTTAAACACATTAAGCCGTTAGTATGTTGGCAACAGACTTGTGGTCAATTGTGCATCAAAGATAACCATAACAGTATTGATATTGATATTTCAGGTAATAGTTTAATTCTGTTAAATGTAATAAAGGTAATTTTAAACTACTTTATTTATCCTATCACGATAACTCTTTATTCAGGCACTTTATTTTTATTGTTTTAAGACAATTTTTTTCTTTATTGGTTCACAGTTTTGATTTGTAATGTATTTATTCTCTTACTTGTTGGTAATTCCATTTTTTATTTATTTATTTTTTAGTCGGTTATTTTACGACGCTTTATCAACATCTAGGTTATTTAGCGTCTGAATGAGATGAAGGTGATAATGCCGGTGAAATGAGTCCAGGGTCCAACACCGAAAGTTACCCAGCATTTGCACATATTGGGTTGAGGGAAAACCCCCGAAAAAACTCAACCAGGTAACTTGCCCCAACCGGGAATCGAGCCCGTGCCACCTGGTTTCGCGGCCAGACGCGCTAGCCGTTACTTCACAGGTGTGGACGATTTTTTATTAATATAAGATATTACAGCCTATATATAAATCAATTATTTAAATAAAATAACCTAATTTACTAAAGAATAGGGTTATGTATCGATATATATAATTTGAACTGGTAATGGAAATTACGGCAAAACGGCTGAACGGATTTTAATAAATGGCCCCTCATTTTGAAGCTTGGAACCTAAAGTTTTTCGGAAAAGTAGTAGTTTTCAGTGAAATGTCAATTTTCCTACAGAATTTTCCTATTTTCCAAAATCCATTTGTTGTCAGTTTTGAGAACTAATTTTATTGAATCACGGCCGACTTGATTGAATTTCAGAACAAAACACACACTACAATAAACAATAGGCTATTACACGAAGGCAGGATTGCCGACATATTTAGAGCTCAATTCAATTTGTTATTAAAAACTGATTCTGCAGTGTATAATTTTCTGAGTACAGCTGTGTATTGGATAATCAAATTTACGAAACTTGAGGTGGTTTGATGACATTATTACCATTATAAATTAAATATTATTATAGTTAATATCATGATGCGTCTATTTTTTATTAATTGTATATAATATTGATGCTATATTGATGACATGAAAGTGAAACGTTTTGAGGTTATGTAAGTAAATGTAGAGAATATCTTAATTCAGATCTTCATTTCTATAATTTACTGAGTGGCTGCTATATATAACTACAAAACTTAAGTAAGATAATAATATTGTTATTAAAAATAAAATATTTTTATACTTATTAACCCAGTGGGGTTGGGTCTTATTCCATATACTTAATGGCGGTGTAGTGTAGATATTGATATGTGTCATTGTCTTCAGTATTGGCTCGAGAGTTCGCAAAAATTATAGTTCCTAAGGAAAGATCAAAAGGTATTACTTACTGATAAAATAAGAGGCCTAGAAAATTTTGTAGTCTCCAGATCATTTCTGTAAGATCTCTTAGTAGGATAAAATGATTTTACGCTCTACATTTCAAGTTCTACATACAGCAGCTATACGAAAATGCTATTGTTCGAAATCTTAGCAAACCTGCCATTTTTTTAACTTTTGCCTACAATCCACAATGACCTGAAATAGCTACTGCTATCGTGCTGACATTGATACTTGCGTTTTCGCGTTGAAACTCAAAAACTGAAGTGGGATAGGTTAAAGAAAAGTATTTGGCCTAAAAAAATCCATTCAGAGGGAGTATGTTTCATTATTATGGAAGCAAATAACTATCAAAAAGACAAGTATTCTTCATTGAAAATAAATCTGAAAAATTTTTATTTGAACGTCTAACAAACTTAGTTTGGAGCAGCATTTGCTCCACAAGCCACTAGTATTGCATAAAACCGAATCCTTACATCAACTGAAACCCACCACGGAGGAACCTGAATCCCCGCCAGTGGTTACACCCCAACGTTCAAGTCGACTAAATGAGCCTAATACGTCGTCACTTTTCTGGGAAAAATAAAAAGTAGAACTTAAAGGTTAAAGCACATAGGTGCTTCAATCTTTAAATTTAAAGGAGGTGGTGTAATATAGTACTCCCTGTATCTTCACTTAAGCCTTTTTAGCATAAATTTGTACATCCTCTTATAAACGACATAAAGGCCATCCTTTCCTATACTATGATCTGTGACCTGTCCACATGCCATGATCACGCACTTTTCAGAGTGCAAAGTGAGAATAAAAGCTCAGGGTACAATTTCGTTATTTCTTGGAACTGACTACTTCATAACCAAATAAGGTTAATTACTCGGACATATGGCTATGCACACGACCATATTTCCTATGCACACGACCACTAACTAGCCTCTCCCTCAGCCACACCTAATCAAATGTTATAAAATGTATTGTAATTTGTTTGTCACTTGTTATTTTGTATCATTCTGTTGAAGTAACAGCTTCATAGGGAACTACCCGTCCATATGAGACGACTGTAACTTACCAAATTTTACTAAATTTTACCACGGCATGGCGCGTCCTCAAGTTGGGGATCGAGGAGACCGCCTCCAGATATGGAGGGTAGCTGTGAATATATTGAATAAGCTGTTGCGGACAGCCGATGAGAGGTGGTCCTCCAGCTTGGGGGTTGGGCGAAGGGCTAACACCCATCACCGTAAAAAACAGCTTGTTACGAAACCTCAAAAGATGCGGATGTTATGAGAAACTTCACAAACAATTAGGTAAAATACGGGAATTTTACTTGAAGCAAATAAAGAGATAGGTTTGGAAGTAAATCCCGAAAAGACAAAGTATATGATTATGTCTCGTGACCAGAATATTGTACGAAATGAAAATATAAAAATTGGAAATTTATCCTTTGAAGAGGTGGAAAAATTCAAATATCTTGGAGCAACAGTAACAAATATAAATGACACTCGGAGGAAATTAAACGCAGAATAAATATGGCAAATGCCTGTTATTATTCGGTTGAGAAGCTTTTATCATCCAATATGCTTTCAAAAATCTGAAAGTCAGAATTTATAAAACAGTTATATTACCAGTTATTCTTTATGGTTGTGAAACTTGGACTCTCACTTTGAGAGAGGAACATAGGTTAAGGGTGTTTGAGAATAAGGTACTTAGGAAAATATTTGGGGCTAAGCGGGATGAAGTTACAGGAGAATGGAGAAAGTTACACAACACAGAACTGCACGCATTGTATTCTTCACCTGACATAATTAGGAACATTAAATCCAGACGTTTGAGATGAGCAGGACATGTAGGACGTATGGGCGAATCCAGAAATGCATATAGAGTGTTAGTTGGGAGGCCGGAGGGAAAAAGACTTTTGGGGAGGCCGAGCCGTAGATGGGAAGATAATATTAAAATAGATTTGAGGGAAGTGGGATATGATTGCAGATACTGGATTAATCTTGCACAGGATAGGGACCGATGACAGGCTTATGTGAGGGCGGCAATGAACCTGGGTTCCTTAAAAGCCAGTAAGTAAATATCTACTTCTGGAACTTCAAGTTGTGACTTTGGCTTCATCACCTCAACCCCGGTTGACTTCAAGGAGTCTTTCACGTCGAGAACGTTTAAGACGATTCTGGAGATTACACTACATGTTCTCTAAAAATCATTTGTAAGTAAATAAGTATACTAAGTACACTTCGCACCAGAAAGCAAGATATTGATTGAATATTTCCGAATATCCTTGAAAACTGCGCCACAATAATCTGTTCTCTTTCTAGTATCGACTTTAATTCCACCTTCTTTCAGAATAATAATTACTTCCCAATGGTGCAGTTTTATTTAGAATGTAACCATTCTCGAAACCAAGGCTGGTTTATTTAAGATTTAACTTGTCATTGCACGGAATTAATTCTAACAGAACATAAAAAGAATTGTGAGGCCACGAAGTTGTTGCAAAATAAAAATAATAGAAGCAAAACAAAAGAGCTTTTAACATTACGTAGGTGTAGCGACCTAATTTCTGTGTGCTGCCTGGTCACACACATGTTGCTAATCCTTCAGAACTGCTGTTTCTCTAAAACCGTTAGCACGGACGCTTTGTCCGCTTTGATTAAGGTGGTATACAAATGAATGCTCCTGTCCGCCGCAGATTCCGCTAGCAGCCACTCTGTAAGAATGAACATCACAGTTCAAGAGGAAGTCATCAGGCAGCATTAGCCACGTCGTGTTTTATCACCTGTTCTTTTTGTTCTTGTCCGACAGTTTCTATTAACGATTTTCACAGTTCTTTGAAAACGTTACAGTATATCAACCGCCATTTTGTTCTATGTAGGTTGCCTTTTTGTGTTTATTTACATCATATGAATAATGTTGGTGATATAAAGGATATTATTAGGTTCCGGGAACGATTCAGTTCGTTATTAGAAATTTATAATCGCTGTTTTACTCAACCCATAAATTAAAATATAAGAACGGAAATGTGGAACTAAGGGAAGTATCAATATTTTTATTATTTTTACGTTCTCATTGTACATTGCACGGAAGTATAAAGACAAAGTATTGTACTTACTGGCTTTTAAGGAACCCGGAGGTTCATTGCCGTCCTCACATAAGCCCTCCATTGATCCCTATCCTGAGCAAGATTAATCCAGTCTCTACCATCATATCCCATCACTCTCAAATCCATTTTAATATTATCTTCCCATCTACGTCTCGGCCTCCCCAAAGGTCTTTTTCCCGCCGGCCTCCCAACTAACACTCTATATGCATTTCTGCCTATACGTGCTACATGCCCTGCCCATCTCAAACGTCTGGATTTAATGTTCCTAATTATGTCAGGTGAAGAATACAATGCGTGCAGCTCTGCGTTGTGTAACTTTCTCCATTCTCCTGTAACTTCATCCCTCTTAGCCCCAAATATTTTCCTAAGCACCTTATTCTCAAACACCCTTAATCTCTGTTCCTCTCTCAAAGTGAGAGTCCCAAGTTTCACAACCATACAGAACAACCGGTAATATAACTGTTCTATAAATTCTAACTTTCAGATTTTTTGACAGCAGACTAGATGACAAAAGCTTCTCAACCGAATAATAACAAGCATTTCCCATATTTATTCTGCGTTTAATTTCCTCCCGAAGGACAAAGTATTGTAACAGTGTAAAAAATCAATTTCGAGATATTTACGGAAATACATATTTTTAGCAGATGTAGATAAGTTGCTTTGGACATAATGATCGTCTGTTTGTCTGTCTATGCACAGCGATTTCTCCTTATTAGTAGACGGATGTTGTTCACATAAAATCGATTTTTCTGCATAATGCATAAGAAAAAAATTGCAACTTCATTCATAAAACTAAAATACAAGATAGCACACAAAACAAATAACACAACACAGAAATATCTAAATAATCACATCAAACATTCAAATAAATATAATTCAAATGGGGTTTGGAAACTAAAATGCAATAGCTGCCCACATTTTTACATAGGACAGACAGGAAGATCCTTTCAAACAAGATATAATGAACATATTAAAGCTATAACCAAGCCATACATCACATCAAATTACGCTGAACATATTATCAACAATAATCATGACTACAATAATATAGAAACAGATATGGAAATTCTACACATCACACCAAAAAGTCCACAGTTAAACATCTTAGAACAATATGAAATATACAAACATACAATAACACACCCACAACATATACTTAATACACAATTACAGTTCAATATCCACACATTATTCGACATCATGATACGTCATAACACACAAACAATCACCCCCCACCATAAGAGCAACACACCCCCACCCCCACCCCAACTACAAATGACGAATGCAAATAGCATGCAAGATCAACACGAACATTAGTAGTTCGTAGGAAACTGAATATGACGTAGAACCGGCGTCTGTCTAAGGTACATAACTTTTTTTTTTTTTTTTTTTTTTTTTTTTAATTTTAACACTTTTAACGTGTCGTTAAACAATTTTAAGTTTTTTTTTAAATATATATTTGTTTTTTTTTTTTTTTTAAAAATTAGTTGGTTTTTATTTGAAATAAATCATCAACGGAGCTTCACTTCAAGAATAATCGTCCAGTTTCCTTCCTGATTCGTTTTAGTAAGCAGAATAAACTGACAAATCAAACAGTGAAGTTGATATTGGCACAACAGCTTTTTCGAAATAGAAGTTCATTATTAGGAGCCTGTGTACAGAATTATTTCCAGTGTCATTAAACGTAAGTAGAAGTCTTGCTCGCTTTGGCCAAAAACAGATACGGCCATTGAAGAAAGACTTCTTCTTAAGGGATTATTGTTCCCTAGTTGTAAGCCCATTTATTAGGCGTGAATGAACTAAATGAACTATGAAAGTAAGGCCTAATATATTTGTACGTCTATACCACTTTTACATACCGATTAGATTTTAAATAATAATCCGAGGCACGATAACCCATGAAGGACCATGACCGACCAGCCGGCTGCTGGCCTCATGTTCACATGCCGAAGCAGAGGAAATGGAAGTATCGTGTGGTTAGCATGATGATCTCCCAGCTGTAATAGCTGGCTTTCGTAACCGGATTCCGCTACCTATCGTAGTTCTCCAAGTCACGATGCTGGGTGGGCACCAGTCCCATACACGATTACATTTTAGTAAATAAAAATAACCATAGAAACTTTTACAATATGCATAATAACCTTATAATTATTTTAGGTATACTACAGCTTTTATGTGAAGTTTTGCATTATAATTAATAATTATTAATTATACATCTTGATTACACAACTTTTAACACTGTATCATTCGGAATATGTATGATAAGAACTTTCTTGTGTTAAATTTTAACGTACCTAGTTAACATGTTTCGACCTATTTTGGGTGACCTTCAGAACTGGTCGTTTTTGGTCTTGGCGCCTCTTGTTTCCTGTGAGGGTGCGTTCGTATTGTAGAGTCAAAGAGTGTATGTGTTTTGAAATTGAGTTGTGTGTTGAGAATATCGTTGGGGTGTGTTTTCGTGTGTCTGTATATTTCATATTGTTCTAGTGTGTTGAGTTTCTGGCTTTTTGGTTGGATGTGCAGTATTTCCATGTCTGTGTTGATGTCTCTGTAGGTATGGTTGGCATTTGTGATGTGGTCTGCATATGTGGAGGTGTTTTGTAATTTTGTTATGGCTGTGATGTGTTCTTTGTAAAGTGTTTGAAATGATCTGCCTGTCTGTCCTATATAAAAGTTGTTGCAGGTGTTACATTTGAGTTTGTATACGCCTGTGTAGTTGTACAGGGACATCATTTTATTTTTACTTCAATTTTTATTGTACCTGAGTTTTTGAATGTACTTCACTCCCACCCCTTCTACTAAGGAAGTTCCAAATCCACACAGAACCAAGACTGCAGATAGTAAGCACTACTGAGTTACTGGGTATAGTACGTTCCAGAAATATGTTCGCGTTTTCCAGTGACGAAAGAGTTTTCAATATCGAACCATATTTTCGCACAGGTACTGTCCGTTTGCCTACGTCGCATCCCGATTTCCCCCACCTGCTTCTGCTCGCCCCTCTGTAAAAGCTGGGCTGTCTTAGCTCTTTTCTGAAAACATTAATTTCTCTTAGGAATTGGACGTTTACGTAATATTATACAGCTGTTTAATTTAACTTAAATAAAAGCGCCTCGTTAAGTAATTAACTGTCACGTGATTTCCTCCCTTTCTACAATCCTGCGGCATAACCACTTGGACGGACAGTAGATAGCATGTCTGAGTAATTTTATATTTTCGGGTCGGGCAGAAGTGTAGATTGAATTCACAGTACGTAGAGTAGGTACAGAATTATTTCAACATGAGTTACTAGTACGAAGGACGAAACTGGCAATTGGAATTAGATGCAATAGTGTATAGTGCGATAATATGCACAAAAGAACTGAAGCCTGTATCGAAATGAACGGCCACCATTTTCAAAATTGTGTTTAAATATTCATATTATGATTATTTTTCAATTTAACTTCTTTCTCTATATTGTACGCTAATGTGCTGTAGACAGTATACACTGCATAATGAATACGTTCGCATGGACAACTCACTTCGTGAGTAAAAACACTTATTCTTAATACAGTACTGTACTTTGATTAAAGAAAAACCTAATGAAAATTATCAAACTCAAAATCGCGATATTTCCTAGTTTACGTAAATGGATGAACTACTTTTCTTCCTTCCTATACCTAGTAGAGTGATTTGTGTTTTACGCCAGTGTCATCGAACTCCAGTCTTGGAGGGGGGGAGCAAGGGGTGTTTCCGGTTCTCTAAAGGTATAGACAGGTTAATATTAAAAATGTTAGTAAAAATAAAATGATGTCCCTGTATTTGTTTGTTTGTGTTGTTTGTGTGTTGAGATGTTTTTGTAGAGTGTTATTTGTTCTGTATGCGATGTTGTAATTTAATTCCTTGAATGAGGTTGCAATTTTATGTGTGTTTTTGTTTTCGTATGTTAGTGTGATGTATTTTTTTGTGTTCTTGTGTTTGTGTTGTATTCTTCTGTTTTTTGTGGTTTTGTTTTGTCTTAATTAATTGTGTATATCTACTTAAACGTACCTTAAATCTCATCTACCATCTGCCACGGTAATTCAGTTTTAGCGCGCTGGGATTATAATCAAAAAGGCTCGGGTTCAAATTCCGGTCTATTGACCTTAAATTTATAACTTGTGTTGGGAAAGTCCGTATTTCAGGCAACATAGGGGTTTTCTCCGGGTACTCCGGTTCCCTTGTAACATTCCAACAATTCTCCATCATTCTTTCATTATGTGTATGACGCAGATCCACCATCTGTGGTGCATAAAATTCATTAAGCATGACGTTGTCGAGTATTGGCATACAGGGCTACGTCTTCAGCTTACCGCTTAGTGCTGTCTTCCATCCAGGATTCAATCTCTCGTGAGGGAATTTGTGGTCAAGAAAGCACAAGTTGCAAGATAATTTACTCCGTTTTCCTCTTTAATTCCATTAACATTCTCCACCTCTCCCTCATACAGAAACTGTATAATTAAGAATGTGTGATAAGAGTAATGTGAGTGACAGTTGAATGACATTTGTAATGTTATACAATATGTACTTCCCTATGATAATGAATTAATGAGTTATTCCAGAAAAAGAGGCAACATCGTCGTGACATACATCGATGGAAAAAGTGCAAAACCTTGTTAAGACCTGAGAACCAAATTTTTCAGGAATGCAATAAAATCGTTGTGTTAAATTTTCGATGTCCGGAAACTCTTCACAGATTTTTCATAACGTGTACAATTCGTCACAAATTAAGAATTAGTAACTGATACAATTCGTCACTCATTAAGGGTTCGTAACGGCTATAATTCGTCACAGATTAAGAATTCGTAATGGGTATAATTTGTCACGCATTCAGAATTTGTCATACGTAAAGGAATGGCCACAAACATAGGACATGCTTTGATTTACAATACAAAATTATTTAATTCCCGTGTTTGACTACGCGGAAGACAATTTTATTATAAAAGAGTAAGAAGACGAGGAAGAGGTAGGCAGCAACAAAAATATCCGCCGAATATATTGAGAATTTTCAGGGTACAGTAGAAAATGTGCCACGTACAATTAACACATGTGAAGATTGGCACACGAAAATGAACACGCTGATAGGAAGGGCTCATCCATCTCTGTATCATCTCTTGGAACAATTTCAACATGAAGTCGCAGAAGTATAGTAGATAGGGAAATCGAAAAATTACAAGCGGGACATTCTTCAGGAAGGTATAACGCCTACTCAGCTGGATTCCCGAATAGCTAGAATTGTATACAGAATTATGAAGAATATAACACACAAGGAAATGTTTTAACTGACCTTCGTGGTATAGGTCATAATATCTCAGAAAACATGTTAATTCAACCATTCAACTCTCATGCAAACTCTTTTCACCTAATTCGAAAGAGAATCTTACTTGTAAACGGAGGATTCAGAGCCATAGTGGGCCAAGCGCCATTTATTAAAAACGGAGAAAGCAAGGGTTAAAGTTAAGTGAATACCATAGTTTAATGAAGATTGACATTGTGTATAATTTATATTACTTGCTATATGTTTCCCTTGAATTATGATTTTAACCTTGGAAAGGATTTATATGTAAATACATATTTACTTATAAAGCTAATATAATTTATATTTTGCATTATCTTTATGTTTCACAATGTGTAGGGTTGCACGCCTAAAAACCTACTTTTATTTTCCATATTTTTCCATATTTTAGAGTTTTACATATTTTCGTTAATTTCGAGCAAATATATTTTCCATATTTCATATAAAACAGTCCATATTATATTAGGTTTAACAATGAAAAAAAACGTAAAATTCCATTAACTTTTAAAAATACATTTCAACAATATTAGAGATTTAAAACATGTTCAAATATTCCCTTTAAAATCGCCTAGTTATTTGAAAATTAGCAGTCCTATCAACAATGGGAAAGTAAGTTACAAAACTGTATTAATTTTTTAAAATTTTTAACAGACTTCAGTTGTGCAGCTCAACAGTTAAATGCCAGTCAGAAAAACACATAGGTTCAGTTTTGTAAATCATACTATAAAGACGGTAAATATGCCAAAAGTACGTCATTCAGTCAATTTAAAATCAAAACTAACAAGTTACATTTCAGAATTTAAAGAAGATGGTTTATCAACTGACAATAAAATATTATTTTGTAATTTGTGTCAGTGTGCAGTATCATCTACACAAAAGTTCCTGGTGCAACAACACATTACAACTAGTAAACATCAGGCCAACAAACAACTAAATTCCAAGCAGAGACAATTGTTTTTAACACAACCAACAACATCGAATGTAAGATCTGAGTTTAACATCGACCTGTGCCGTTCTCTCATCTCTGCTGATATTCGGGTTCTACAAACTAAAGAATAAGGTCTTCAGGGAATTCCTTGAAAAATATACTCAACATACAATCCCGGATGAGTCAACACTTAGGAAGACGTATGCTCCATCCATCTACGATGAGACAATACAGAAGATAAGAGATGAAATTAAAGATAGTTCAATTTGGGTTTCCATTGATGAGACTCCCGACAAAGAAGGTAGACTTGCTTTTATTTCTACATTTCATTGTCCATTTAATCTGTAATGTAGTTATCGGTTTGTTAAGTGAACAATATTCTGAACGAATTCTTTTACATTGTGATGTTCTAGAAAAGTGCAATAACAAAACTATAGTTAAACTGTTCAACGAAGCTAAATGGGTATCCTGTGGCCAAAGGGTATTATGTACGATAATGTTTTATTCTTTATTAGCGATGCTGCCCCTTATATGGTCAAAGCTGGACAAGCATTATCTGTTGTATATCCTAAATTGACTCATTTTACTTGAAGTGCTGTGTTTGCATGCATTTCATCGTGTGGCAGAAGTGGTCAGAGACAATTTGCCCTAAAGTAGATTTGTTGATTTCATCAGTGAAAAAGTATTTCTCAAAGCTCCCAGTAGAGTTAACGTGTTGAAAGAAATGTACCCTGAAATTCCATTGCCACCAAAGCCAATTTTAACTAGATGGGGTACATGGCTAGAAGCAGTTGAATATTATGCCGAACATATAGACTCTATTAACAATGTTCTCCTTGCATTGGACTCTGAAGATGCAGTCTCAATTGATACTGCGAAAACAGTTACCTGTGACATAAGTGTGAAGAATGACTTAGCTCACATTCAGCATACATTTTCATGCATCATAAAAACGCTCAAAAGTCTCCAAAATAGGCACCTTTCACTATCTGAAAGTTTTGAAATTATAAATAGTACTGTGGAACAACTGAATCGTGGTAGAGGTAAAGTTGCAGATGCAGTAAGAGCTAAGGTGGACACTGTACTTTCAAAAAACCCTGGATATGAAGAACTACAAAAGGTTGTTGCTGTGATGAGTGGTGAATCAACAGTGAAGATTTAATGTGGACTTATCCCCAGCAGACATTGTGAAATTGAATTATGATACGAAAGTTACTTCTTGTGACGTCGAACGCTCTTTTAGTCAGTATAAATCTATCCTCAGAGACAATAGAAGAAGATTCACTTTTCAGCACTTGAAAGAAATGTTTGTAATTTCTATTGTTATGGTAACAGACAATAAAAATTGTGTTTTGTTGAAACTAATTGGAAGATAAGGTACGTCCATTATATTTTTGTTTAGTTTGATTAAAATGTACCAATATTTAACGTACATAGTCATTTTTTTATAATTTTAAGTCCATATTTAATTCCATATTTTGATAAAAATCCATATTTAATTCCATATTTTGGTAAAAATAACTACATATATATTTACATATTTCATATATTTTTAGTCCATATAAATCCGTTCCCGTGGTAATAACTTTATTTTAAACCTTGTTTTCTACGGTTTTAGTAAATGTATTATTTGTAATCTTTGGCCTGTTCGACTGGTTCTGAACCCTTCAAATGATCAGTTTTGTCATTAATAAATCATATCCATACCTGTGTAGTAACGGTTAGCACGCCTAGCCGCAAAACTAGGTGGCCCGGGTTCGATTCCCGGTCGGGGCAAGTTACCTGGTTGAGGTTTTTTCCGGGGTTTTCCCTCAACCCAATACGAGCAAATGCTGGGTAACTTTCGGTGTTGAACCCCGGACTCATTTCACCGACATTATCACCTTCATCTCATTCAGACGCTAAATAACCTAAGCTGTTGATAAAGCATCGTAAAATAACCTACTAAAATAAAATAATAAATCATAAATTCATGGTGTAATATTATAGATTAAAAATATGACAAATATTCCATATGTGACAAATGCGCCTATGTATATGAAGAATTCAGTATGACCAATAGTAGATGAATCCAATAGGAACGTGATCAATTTTTCTAGAATCAAATTTTCTCGACGGCAATCATAAATGAACCAAAAATATTGGTATCTTAACCAAAAACGCTATAATTATGCATAAATAAAATAAATTATTAATATAAAAAATAATGATGAACAAAAGTATGTTCCATAAATTTATCTCAAAATAATCTCATATAGTTTTATTAATCATACTTTTGTTCATATGTCAAGCAAATTTAACACAACAGTTTTATTGCACTCCTAAAACTTCTGGGAGGCCAGGACATACGAGGTTTTGCATTTTTGCCAGCGATATAGGGCTTGGTTAGAGAAACACAATAGCGCGTAACAATGACAACATCATTGCCATATTTTTGCATGTACTTGGATGTATTATGCGTTACTGTATCGTTGCGTACTTGTCTGCTGTCATGCGTTACTACAAAAACAAAGTAAAACCTCGTAGGTTTAGATAGGAACTTGATTGCCGTAATGCCTGGCATTCCTGGCCGTCTTACAAGCGCTGCAACGAGTCTTTCGATAATCGGAGCCGTGAACTTGCTTACCTTGGGCCAGCTGGGTAACGGAACCAACGCAGCAAGTGCAAGGACATCGCGTAGGCTCATCTTTAGGGTACCGCTTCGAAACCCGCTTCTTTATGTTATACAGTGTCATGAATTGCGAGTCTCTTGACCGTGTGCGAATCTCACTACTACTTCTCGCGATAGTGCGAGTGCTGCTGCTACTACAGTGCAATCTGTGTATAGGATGAAATGTATTATTTGTAATCTTTATCCTGTTCGACTTGTCAACCACAGCCACTTGACATTTTCTCCGCCTTTTTTTATGATTTCCATTCTTAATAATATTTTACAACTTGCAAATTGTCACCACTCTCTTTCACCACAATGAACTTCAATATCACATACATCTTATTTCATTTCTTGCCATTATACTCATAATTAACGCGACCATCTTTTTTTTAAATTGGGGACTTTGATTGAAATGAATTTATAATGGCAGGCAGAGTAACTATCTCATGCTCCCATGCTATATTGCTATTGTCGGACCATCGGATCTGTGCCCCTTCAGCGCTGTCGTCGTTCTTGGAAAAGTTAACGCCTGTACTCACTCCATTCCAACCGCTTTCCTCCCACCACGTTAAACAGCAGGCCACGAACCTTGCCGAATAGGGATGTTGCCAAACTTCCGTCAAACGGTGTCATAAATAACTGATCCTCGATGCTACAATATCATTTCTTTCAATCAAAATACATCTTCTATTTCTATATTTTTTAAAACCTAAGTCCCATGTCTCGAATCACTTTCCGTAGCGTTTCTCTCCAATAAGTATACCTCTTCATAGAACATCTTGTTATTCATCATCTTTTACAGTATCTACCTCGCGTCAATGGAATTCCTTGTCACAAAGTATTAGGGACTGCAAGACAATAAACACCTTTAAAAACAGCTTAAAAGATAACCTAATTAGGATTTCACTCCAATCATACTGATTTCAACTATCACTAACTACATTGTTACTTCTTTCTTTAGACATCATCCTGATAGTGCTGTATTTTCAAAATTGTCTCATAATAATCTCTTTCTATTATCTAATATTATTTGAAATATATTAACATTCTATGTATTCTAGCTTAATTCTGCTACTCAGTTTATTTCAGTATTTAATTAATAGTTCATAGTATTTTGTTGTTTAATTCGTAAATAACTCTTGTATACATGTAACTCTCATCTAAATCAAATTGTTGAATTCTTTGTAAGTTCATGCATATGTATATATACTTTTTGCTGGTTGAGTGGAAGAGAAGGCCTTACGGCCTTAACTCTGCCAGCTAAAATAAATTATTATTATTATTATTATTATTATTATTATTATTATTATTATTATTGCTTCTCTCGCAACCTTCAGTAATTTCTTCAATGTCGGAACTTCTTTCTGCACGGTATAACATTCTTCTTAAAATACATCGGTTCATAACATCTATAAAATCCACACCTGTGGAGTAACGGTCAGTGCGTCTGGCTGCGAAACCAGGTGGCTGCGAATCCCGGGGCAAGTTACCTGGTTGAGGTTTTTTCCGGGGTTTTCCCCTCAACCCAATAGGAGCAAATGCTGGGTAACTTTCGGTGCTGGACGTCGGACTCATTTCACCGGCATTATCACTTTCATATCATTCAGACGCTAAATAACCTAGATGTTGATACAGGTCGTAAAATAACCCAATTAAAAAAATCATCTATAAGAATCAAAGGTTCCCTTGGTCTGTTCTTCCCTGGTGATTCTAGCTTTTCATCTTCTGCACAGACTCCCTCTCTCCTTATTTTCTTAATTAGGCGCTCTGACCTGCCTATATAAATTTACATGTATTAATTATTATTATTATTATTAGTATTAGTTAAGTAAGTAATTTTAATACGAAATCAATTGAAATAAAATAAGCCTCACCTGTGATCGCAGCTGCTCTTTTCGTTGCCTGATTTATAGGAAACAGATATTGACCTGTTTGTTTCTCTTCATCGCAAAATGCTATTACGTACTTGCTTAATAATATTTCTTTCGCCACTCCGTGCTACAGTGTTTATGTTGAATTGACAACACTGGACTGCAACTGCAAATAAACTGTACCGCAAGAAGGCTCAAAATTGTGAGTAGTGGGGGAGAGAAAGGGAGAGAGGTAGAAAAGAGAGAGATAGGAATGCAGGGAGAGAAATGAATTACCGAGGCTGAGAAGGAATTAGGGTTCAGTTCGCATATCTTACGGGAGCACAGATCCGACGGTCAGACAATACCAGTTGTGTGGATATAAAACGGAAAAGTTGAGACGGTGTCGGGTGCAGTTCCCGGGTAGCTCTGTTGGTAAGAGCGCTGGTACATTCAACCAGAGGTCCCGGGATCAATATCCGACCCCGGAACAAATTTTTTCCTTGAAATTATTCAAATCTGCTTTACATGGAGCTTTACCTGAAAGACCAGATTTGCATAATATATATGTCACTGTGTACGTTAACGGAAAACCACAATTCCAAGTCACACAGAGATTGTGTGCACTCGATGAGGGTCTCTGGCGTTTCGTCAGCCCACGCGAGTTGTGTGGATATAAAAGGGAAAAGTTGAGACGGTGTCGGGTGGAGTTCCCGGGTAGCTCAGTTGGTAAGAGCGCTGGTACGTTCAACCAGAGGTCCCGGGATCGATACCCGGCCCCGGAACAATTTTTCCCTTGAAATTATTCAAATCTGCTTTACATGGAGCTTTACCTGAAAGACCAGATTTGCATAATATATACGTCACTGTGTACGTTAACGGAAAACCACAATTCCAAGTCACACAGATTGTGTGCACTCGATGTGGGTCTCTGGCGTTTCGTCAGCCCACGCGAGTTGTGTGGATATAAAAGGGAAAAGTTGAGACGGTGTCGGGTGGAGTTCCCGGGTAGCTCAGCTGGTAAGAGCGCTGGTACGTTCAACCAGAGGTCCCGGGATCGATACTCGGCCCCGGAACAATTTTTCCCTTGAAATTATTCAACACCAGTGCACTTCATTAGAACCAGGTATCCAGCTTCGAAGCCGTTAGCCCTGTGGACTTACAATGTATTTATTTTCCCTTATCATATTACAGGATTATCTAAGAAATTAGCAATTTCTTTGTGACAGTAGAAGAGAAAGAGCGGGGGAAGGGAAGAGGTCCGTGGCCACCATCACTACCACCATAACCATAATCCATTATTTGCCTTTCTTGCTGTTCGTAGTCTTTAAAAACTTGTTTTCCTTTACAACATCTTCTGTCTGTGTTTTTATTTCTGTGAACACTTCCAAGCAACTTTATTCTTTCTTACTGTCACATAATTCTTAAACCCCAACTTTTTATCCTATTCCTCCTTCTTTATAGCCTACTTTCATTATCTTCATAGAATGGTTTTTTTCTCTTTCACCTCAATTATATTTATCTTCTCCATCACAACATAAAATAAAATTAATCTTGTTCTTCCTTTTTGCATCTTTCGTCCCTCCAGCTGTTGTTAATATCAACTCTTTCTAGGCCGGCATAAGATCATTCTTCTTTCTTGAACGTTATAATTTCGTTGGAACATGAGTGAACCATTTTATTCTATACAGTTAGCATGGTGTGTCCAATTTTCTTTCTATTATGTAATTTTTTACATTAACTGATTCTAAACCCTGCGCTGTACTCTTTATTCAATCGGATGCTTTACTACAGTTTCATCAACATGATTGGGGCCTGAATTGTGCTTTTATCCTTTATCCACTTTCTGTGTATGCGCATAAATGGCTCACAGAGACACTTTTACACTGTTACTAGGTTATACAATGCGTGGCATATACAGGGACATCATTTTATTTTTACTAACATTTTTAATATTAACCTGGCTATGCCATTAGATTAACGATTGAGAACCGATAACACCGTTTGCTACCTCCTTCCACGACTGTAGTTCGATGATACTGGCGTAAAATACAAACAAATTACTTTACTAGGTATAGGAGGGAAGAAACTAGGAAATATCGCAATTTTGAGATTGATAATTTTTATTAGGTTTTTGTTTAATCAAATTGCAGTACTGTATTAACAATAAGTGTTTTTACTCACGAACTGAGTTATCCATGCGAATGTATTCATTATGCAGTGTATATTATACTGTCTACAGCACATTAGCGTACAATATAGAGAATGAAGTTAAATAGAAAATAATCATAATATAGATATTTAAACACATTTTTGAAAATGGTGGCCGTTTATTTCGATACAGGTTTCAGTTCTTTTGTGCATATTATCGCACTATAGACTACTGCTTCTAATTCCAATTACCAGTTTCGTCCTTCGTACTAGTTACTCATGTTGAAATAATTCTGTACCTACTCTATAAAAGAGCACCTTACATACTGTAAATTCAATCTTCACTTCTGCCCGACCCACACAGATAAAATTACTCAGACATGCTATCTACTGTCCGTCCAGGTGGTTATGTCTCAAGGTCGTAGAAAGGGAGGAAATCATGTGACAGTTAATTACTTAACGAGGCCCTTTCATTTAAGTTATTTTAAACAGTTGTATAATATTACGTAAACGTCCAATTCCTAACAGAAATTAATGTTTTCAGAAAAGAGCTAAGACAACCCTGCTTTTACAGAGGGGCGTGCAGAAGCAGGTGGGAGAAATCGGGATGCGACGTAGGCAAACGGACAGTACCTGTGCGAAACTATGATTCAATATTGAAAGTTCTTTCGTCACTGGAAAACGCGAACATATTTCTGGAACGTACTATACTCACTAACTCAGTGCTCTTTACTGAAGCAAAATGGCGGTGTTTTATATGCAGCCTTGATTCTGTCTGGAGAACAGTTGGAACTTCATTAGTAGAAGTGGTGGGAGTGAAGTACATTCAAAACTCAGGTACAATAAAAATTGAAGTAAAAATAAAATGATGTCCCTGTACATGTCAATTAATAAGTACGAACAAGAAGCTTGGTTCCACTTAAGCGATTATGTCCACTCTCAGAAAACAAGGTACTGGGACAATCAAAACCCTTATATAGTGCACGAAGTTCCCATTTTTATTCTACTTCTTACGATTTGGCTGAATATGAAAAACGGTACTATGCTTACTTCCAGCAGGATAATTCAACTTCACATACAGGCGCTATATCGTTAGAAGCATTAGAAAAAGCGTTTCAACATACTCGTACAGTATTTTGGATTATGAGAAGTTAAACAGTAGGAATCATTATTTTATTTTACTTTGTATTTTTCAATATGCGATTTTTTTACTTAGGCCTATAAACATTAGAGCCCAATGCACAGATTTTAGATCCCCTTTTCGGTAAAATTCATTCAATGGCAAACATAAACATAAAGCCATTTCCTCAAACATACTTGGTAACCTGGAAACATAAAGTGAACCATTTTCATATTCTGTATAATTAATACATTAGAAACTGTAACATTATAACAAGAATAAAATATGTTATAGCGTACATTAATGACAAAGTATTTTACTTTATCATTATACGAATTATAAAAAAAAAAAAATAAGAGCGATGTTAGAAAAACTTTATTTCGAGATTTTCGCGGAAATATTCATTTTCAGAATTTCTAACATCGAAAATCGGTGACTGATAGTGCAATAATTATATGAATGTCTTAGGAAACCGCAATCTACTGTTTCAGACATTATGGCGAAAAAATTCGTCCCGCGGAAGCTATCATAAGAAAGGATGGAATTTCATGGTGACCGAAAGACCCAAATTTCCTCAAAACGGTCATAACAGGAGATGAGTCACGGATCTACGGCTATGACGCTAAAAAAATCCCAATCTTCGCAAAGGAAGTCTCTGATTCTCCTCGTTCGAAGAAGGCGCAACGACGTCGAAACAAAGGCATGTTGACAATTTTCTTTATCGTGAAATTGTTGTTCATCACGAGTATACGCCTGAAGGAGAGATAATGAACAAGGATTACTACAGGGAAGTTCTTCAACGAATGATGGCTAGCCTACAGGCCTATAGTAAGAAGAAAACGGCCGCAATTGTGGGCAAGGGGAGATTGGCACAGGAAAATGCCTATTCATCACGTCTTATACGTATTTTTATGTTTGTTTTTTTCCTCAACATCGCATCACCCAGCTCTGTCATCCCCTAATACTGTTCACATTTATTTCTTTGCGACTATGGCTTTTGCTAAAGCTAAAATCGCCATTGCAGGCGAGATTAAGGAGAACGCGACAAGGCAGCTGAAGGCGATCTCAAAACAGAACTTTGTAAAATGTTTCAGAATTTGGAAGAGACGCTGAGTTAAATGTGTGGTCTTTGGTGGAGTGCTTGTAGCGGAGTAAGGTGCCACTTTTCATTCATAGTGTTCTGCCCAAGGACAGGTATTTCACTGTAAACCCAACATTCTCCAGTCTTTTCTATTTCCTGTCTTCCTCTTAGTCTCCGCATATGATCCATATATCTTAATGTCGTCTATCATCTGATGTCTCCAGCCCCGAAATCTTCTCCCGTTCACATTTCTTCCAGTGCATCCTCCACAAGACAGTTTCTACCCAACTAGTTACCCAATCAATTTCTTTTCCTCTTCCCGATCAGTGAGGTGCCACTGTTATTGTTGTTGTTTATTGACATTTCTGGCTTTGAGTCAGAGGCCGTTTTAGGGTCTTATAAGCGCAGGATGCCCTCTCTAGCCATTGTACATAAATAATAATAAAAATATATTTACATATATGACACTATTTCTGCCATAAGTGCCAGTAGGTGTATGAGTGCAGTGATTGATTCCTTTTATTTTGGTGTAGGCCTAATTTGTTAATTTGCCGTATTTAAGGAATGGTGAACGGGACAAGAATTCGGGGGTAAAAGATATCAGCTGATAGACAATGTTAAGGTATTATATGGGGAGATTAAGAGGAAAGCAAGAAATTGGGAAGAATGAGAAATGATGGATTTGCAGTTAAAGACCTGCTCTTGGGCAGAACACTGGTGCATACATACATACATATGTACGTACATACATCCCTCCCCTTCCGGTGGCAGAAGTGTCTGAATGGTTATGGAGACTTTCATGAGGTAGAGTTATTTTATTGATCTGCCTCTCTGTTGCTGTCGTGTGTCCTCTCAGACAGTATTCTAATTTCCAACAACGTGTTTGCGGTTTTGTTTGTGTGTTTTAGTTTGGTGGTTGGGGCTGGTGGTAGTTGTAGAGGAGTTTCTCCAGTGTTGTTCTGTTGTTTGTGTTCGGTGGATTTGCGAAGATGTGTTGTGTATATACGCGATTTACTGCCGAATGTGTGTATTTCCTGTTTATGTTGTTTAGATGTGTGAAGAGTGGTTTCGTTTTTGTCGTAGTGTAAACTGTTTTATTTCTGGTGCGTCTGTGCAGGTGGAAGATTTGGCGTTTTTTAAGAAAACATGAAATGGTATGCGGTATAAGAAGATATAAACACTTCACTCACTACATGAACTACACAAGCAGAATAAAATGGAGAAGTCGTGATGTACACTTCATACGATAGTAATAGAATAAGCATTGAGATTGTGAAGCCGGTAAGAACAGTCAATAGGACTGTTGCAGGATTTTATACCCCCAAGAACAAATATGAAAATCAGGAAGTATTTATGACAATAAAACATTTATGGATCATTCAATACAACATTTTAAGAATATGCAACCGATGTCATGAATTTTTTTGGGCTTTTAATATAATAACGTTATTATGAAAATAAATTATTAAACTGCCTACTATGACCGCCATATCATTAATATTTTAGTCATACGGATGACTGAAAAATGGATGGCAGTTATATGTTATCCATAATAATTTAATATATTCTAGACACCCTACATGAAGTGTCATTGAAACTAAACAGACGTCATTGTAAACCTGAATAACCATATTTTAATACCTTAAAGAATAATCCGAATAATATTAAGATGTGCTCATAAAAACACCTCACTGAAAAAAAAAAATTGTTTTATATTCGAATGCAACAAACTAAATTCATGCGAATTTCATTCGTATTAAAGAAAATCTTATTCCTAATCCATCTCCCAAGTTTTGTGACTTTATGTCAAAAAAAACTGTGAATAATTAAATTAATAAAATTATTAATTTTTGTTCCGACGGTTGAAAATCGCTTGCTGTGTGTGGCGGTCGCAGCGTTCGCGAGACTTTGTAACGATGAGTAATCTCAAACGCCCGTCTCCCTGACCTTGATCGCGCAACATTCTGTACGACGGGAGAGCCTACCTGCTGAGCTCCTTTATTCCGTTAAGTTATTTTTATTAAAAACTGATATGATATTTAAGTCACTATTCTGAAATTTTCACAGTGGAATCAATATACCCTAAAGAATTAAACACATTTTTTTTCGTCTGTAAAATGAATTGCATTTTGTGTTCTATATACACATTTTTTAATTATTTTACGGTCGGTAACTATTTAAAAAGTTATAAGGGCATTTATAAACAAAGTTCTCCTTTTTCGAATTGCATTGAAATCATTTTTCCATCTTTCTTTACATAGTAAGAAAACTTCAATGAATGAAACCGTGTTCTTTGTTAAACCAATATTTTAAATTCTGATTGCTGCCAAACTATGAAAGATATAAATATAGTATTCCTTGAAATTCATATTTAAAACATACAAAATAACCTACTACAATATTTTTAACTTTTTAGACATCATGGTTCAAAAACATACTTTTTTTTTCATGGAATCACCCTTATGTCAAATCACATTTATCAGTCAAAATTTGAATAAACATCGGTGAAGGATATAAATTGATTTTCAATAACTAAAGTCTGTCAATGACAGAAACTTACAAGAGGATGGCAGATATGTATAGAAGTAGCAGAAGGGGTATTATGTGAGATCAGTTCTAGCTAATCCCATTCTAAGCTAGAATTAGGCAACATAACACGTATATAAATAATTCTTGTTGCTATGTTGTCTTGGGAGGCAGTATGGCGCCACCGTCGCTTTGAAGTTCGTGCATGCCCCAGGTTAAATTGAATCAGGTTCACCTGGCCGGAACATACCGACCTATTCATAATTCACGCGGCACAGATCCTCTTTTGTCGCGGGTGCTTCGCTCTTTTATCGTGGCACGTGACACTGGCTCCACCATGTAGGCCATTTTCCGGTCAATGAGCCAAGCAGAACTGTCAATACGGTCACGGGTTTGATAACGAGTTCATATGATCTCATACGACAATGGGAAGGATTTAGCGTACCCTATTTATTTATTTTACTGCTTAGAAAATTTTTTCTTGTGAATTCATGTATTTTTTTTATTATTAAGAGACATTTATTCACTAAACATGTTTAATTTACTGTTTAACAAGTCTCTCATTACCAATGTTAACTTGTTTTTGTTTGTGTGGTCCTGCCAGGAGCCAAAACTCTCGTTGCCCTCATTCACTGGATAATAGAAATACGCAAGTTTCTCACCCTTCTCAACACTTGTCTTCGGTAATATAGGCCTATTCTGTATTACTGCACATTATGAGATTAGTGTTTATTTTCTTTAAACTCCATAGCTGCATTTTCTCCATCTATACCTAGACTTACAAGTGAACTTCATTACATTGGTCGCCAACTGCAAATTTATTTTGGCCGTAATTGATAATACACAACAAAAGAAGACATTTAAAATAAAGTCTCACAGTCATAGACAACAACACAACACGAGAATACATCGAAGAAATCATCGAAATCACAGACATCATAACAAAGCAAAATTATTTCACACACAACAACAAATACTACACCCAAACAGAAGGATTGCCAATGGGATCACCCATATCCAGCATACTAGCAGAGATATTTTTACACAACATAGAACAAACGTACATACTCAACAATGAACACAACAAATATGCAGACAACATAATATACTGGCACAGATACGTAGACGACATAATCATACTATACAAAGGAAACAAACGACAAATACACAAACTACACCAATACATAAACAAAATACACCCAAAACTTCAATACACATTAGAACTTGAAAACAACTCCATAAATTTCCTAGACATTACCATAACAAAATTTGACAACAAACACACCTACAAAATATACAGAAAACCAACCACCACCACCACCACACACATAACACATCTAACCACCCCATACAACACAAACATGCTGCATTCAGGACAATGGTACACAGATTACTCAACATACCCATGAGCCAACAACACTACAATGAAGAAGTGAACACAATCAAATACATAGCACAAGAAAACGGATACAATCCAAACATAATAGACAACATCATAAGAAAGACAAAACAAAACTTAATAAACACAAAAACACGCAAAACACAACACAAACACAAACACAAGAACACAAGAAATACATCACGCTAACATATGAAAACAAAAGTACACATAAGATCGCATCTTCATTCAGAAAGCAGAAATACAACATAACATACAGAACAGAAAACACACTACAAAGACATCTCAACACACAAAACACACAAACAAATAAATACGACCACACAGGTGTATACAAACTCACATGTAATAGTTGCGATAAGTTCTACATAGGACAGACAGGCAGATCATACCAAACACGCTACAAAGAACACATTAAAGCAATAACCAGAGGACACAATACATCTACATACGCCGATCACATCACCAATGCTAACCATACATACAATAACATAAATACGGACATGGAAATCCTACACATACAACCCAAGAACCAAAAACTCAACACACTAGAACAATACCAAACATAAAAAAAACACACTAAAACACATCCCGATCAAATTCTCAACACACAGATCAATTTCAGTACGCACACACTATTTGACTCCACTCTTCAACACATTTCAACAATCAAACACACCCACATAACAGTCAGAGAAGTTCGAGATGACGCCGTGATCTAGTAGGCTCTGAGGATGGTGCGTGAAGCACTGAAACAGCTGTAAGCCGCACAAACTTACATATTTAAGTCGAGTAAGTCCGCTAGTGAATCAATTAATTATATTCAAGTGTTAAAAGTAGTGTACACAAGATTCAAAATGGAAAAAAAGTATGTGTTTCGGATGCGTCATTTTAATTTGACTTCATAACAATTTACATTAAAAATATAATGGAGCAGCCTTAATATAAAGCGGAAACAGGAATATGCTCGTCACATGACGGGGAGGACATAAAGAGCAGGGACATGAAGGAGAAGATAATGACAATTAAGATACTAATGATGGAGATAAAGCAGGTAATGATGTTGGGAATGATGAAGATGATGTTGATAATGTTAATGATGACGACGAGAAGAAAGAGAAGAAGGTGATGATGTTAAAAAGACAATGAAGAAGATGATAATGATGTTGAAAAAGAAGCCGATGATTTATATGAAAATAATGATGAAGAGAAAGAAGATGGTGTTGAAAAAGAGGGCGATGAAGATGACAGAGATCATGTGGAAGATTTAGTCGTGATGATGATGATGGTGATGATGATGATGATGATGATGATGATGATGATGATGGTTATGAAGGCACAAAAAACATTTAACAATATAGGCCTACCGATGAAGATGACTGTGATGGTGATGATACAGATGACGAATATGATGCAAATTATGATGATAGTGCTAGCGATGAAGAAAACGGAGACGAAGATACAATAAAGATTATAACTTAAACAAGAAAAGGTTAAATATGAAGATAATGTTGACGAATTTCAAGAAGGAAAAGAAAAAAGATGATTATGACGTCAAAGATGAAAATGATAAAGACGGAGATGTTAAATACAAATATGATAACTCTTATGAAAATTGAGGCTCGGAACATGCAGACGAACGTAAACAAAATGGAAATGAATCATCTGAAGGATTTTACCGATATGAGTTTGAAAATGCAAAAGCTGAAAATCGAGGAAAGTTTCAAGGTAGATTCCTTATAAATAAATGCTAAGAGAAATATAAAAGGAAGTAGGAACATAAGAAAATAAATTTGTTTTCAATACTTCAAGCATCGAGCAATCCATAGAGGTCGGAGCGTAGTTTACAAAATTCTCAATCGCCTGTACAGGAGCGCTGTTGTATTTCTCAGCACACTCCTGCGCTCTGTTGAGAATGTGCTCAAATACTACGACGTTCTACCATAGACTGCCATCTGGTGACTGGCATGTGAATCCGGTGAAAAAGTACAATATTCAATTACGAATAACCGGAAGAATAAATTGAATAAATTCTTCCTTCCATTTCCCAAATTGTTCAATCTGGACGTGAGCACAATAGTTTACTATTAATGGTACTACATTCTAATAAATGTGCACAAGAAACAAAGAGAAAGTCATATGCTTTTGCGTCGCAAAAAATTGGAATTCCGTGATTTCTTTTAAATTGAAATTTGTTTCTCTACTTATTAAAATGATGTAATCATATATTTACCTAATTTTAGTGAACTTTACTATTATTGTTGCATTTATATCTATTTTGTACTAATACATTATTCATATGTATTTATTTGTACTTACTTTTTCATATTTACTATTTTAATATAATTTATATTTTTCATTTTCAATATTTATTAATAAATGATTTAACATTTATTTGCTGTTCATAAATTTATTTAGTCTCTATTTTCACATTAGCGGATGTGTCTACTTGTTGTTTCCAAATAAGACAGGACTTATTTTATAGTTATTTTCACTTAAGTGTTACTTTTACTTCCTACTTTTTATTATTTTATTTAAACATTTTCTTATAACAATTACTCTACTTAAGTACTAGTTTACAATTTACTTAAGTATTTGCTTATTATCTGTCATGAAGTATACTAGTGTTTGTGTCATGGCTCGCTGTATGCCGTCATGTGGCTAGCCGATGAGCCTAGAGAATTCAATCTTCCTACACTTCCGCAGCTCAGGTGTAACTTTTGGTACGGCGTTATAGTACGTACCGATTACGGTAACGCCGGTAGTGGCAGGGATGAACTGTTTGGAAATACGTACTGTCGGGATATGGGGAGAGGGTTAAGACGATTCCCTTACGTATTTGTTATTTATTTATCATTTGATTTAATGTTTACGCAACCGATGATAACAAATTGTACGACTTAAGTTCGAAAGAGGTTATGGTAGCACACAGACCGTACAGACCGCCATCTGTTGCTACGACGTTTTATTTACGTTCTGTTCAGATTGAAGAACGCCTTAAATACTAGGCAACTTCTCTGACATATAGCTGAAACTCGCTTCAAATCGGTGACCCAACAACAGTGACGTCATGACACACTTTGAAATGAACATCCAGTATATTTACGCAGTACATGCTTTTAAGTAATTTCTTCCCCAGTTATTTATTTATCTAATTAATTGCGTTGTATAATCTAGGCCTACAGAACTTCTTTCTTTACTTGTTTGTAGATTATACTGAACTTATTTTCCTTTAACAGGCAAATTTACTCGATTTCACTTAGGCTAGGTTCACTGAAGGTTGCAAGAATTAAAAAATCATTATCATCATCTTCATCAGCTGCAGCATCGTCGTATTCTTCATCATCAATACATTTTAATGAAAGGAAATATTATAGCCAATTAAATAAATTTCCATATGTTTATATTGTACTGCATTATATTAAACTGGGATCACGTTAGTCTCTGGTAATCCCGCTTCGGCTGATTACTTCATTAGATTTTTGACGTGGAAAGTCATGTTTAAAGTGCAAGAAAGAAAAATTGTAACTTTTTAGTATGGAAAGTTTGCTTTAACGTCACTCGTAGTACCATGGAAACAGAAGTGTAAACTGAACTTCGTGTATGATCATTTTCCACGCGCTCCTTGTCGCACCCTTCTCTAGTTCATGTACCTCATTTTGGATATACAACAAAAGTTACACTAGTAATAGTAATATGCGTTACAAGAGCGGTATGTTGAAGTTTTCATGTTCGAGGAAAAGTCTGAAAAAGCGAAACGTAGTTGAGCTTTTTTAATTTCCGAGAATTGAAAGAAAACATACCGCTCGTGTATCGTACATTATTTTGTGCGAAGATCGTTTATTACATACTTCAAAGAGGAATTTCTAATTAGTTGCAATGAAATCTCCATCTTGGTTTCTGTTCAATGACGGCAAATTTGCAAAACAAAAATATCTATCTTCAACATTGTTGCTTTAAAATGTTTTCTGTGTTTACTATACTCCAGCAGGCCGTGATATACGTCTGTCTTTTTTTTTCCCCAGTCTATGATGAGTCTGGAATCTTGTTGATTTTTTTCACGGCTTCCTTAATGTTACTTGCATCACGAATGCAGTAACTTTAGTGGAGTTGTAGAGTTTACTTAATTTTTGCAAATATTTAAAAACAATCATTAACAGTGCAATTTAGGTGAAATTGCAGTGGTAAGTTTCCAATTTATAATTATTACTATATTGAACGTCTCTAAAAATATGTTAAAAGCCTAAAGCAGTAAAATCAATATGTCACTTAAGCGGTAAGAAGAGGGAAATTGTTATGTGTGTTAGGTTGGGAATACTGAATGTGGAATTTTAGACTTTCCGCGGATTGGTTTTGTGCGGAAACCAAGCAAATACGCACGATCTCGCACAAACATATCTCCAGTATAGATAATTGTAACCCTGCTCTTGGTAAGTACAAAAGGCGAAAAAGTACCTTGCTCGTACTGACATGGAATGACAATGTCCTTGAACACGCTTCCAATAGAGGAACCATTAGGTCAATAATATCACAACGTACATAACGGCACTGCTCTATGAATCATGATGAAGATGAGGAAGGGAGATCGGGAAACCCGGTAGTGATACGTAGCCTACTCCTGTCAAATAACACATAAGAGTCCACCAGGCTTAATGTCCCATCTTATTACTGTTAGGCTGCCACAGCAGAAAATCAATTTTAGATACGTTTATTATAAAAATTAAGTGAGAAATTCGTCATAAGGGCCGATTATTGACTTCCAGAAAACTTATTATGGCTTGTCAGGACAAGTCATCCTGTCCTTGGTTTTCCGTGGTTTACCTCGGGCGCTAAGGCAAATGTCGGAATGAGAGTCAAAAGAAATGGACCATGGACCTAAACTATTTCTTAAATAAAATACACTGCTACTATACGTATAGAGAAGCGTTTCTCAAACTATGGTCCGCGGACCACCTGTGGTCCTCGAGGTCTGCCCTTGTGGTCCTTAAAAAAAAGGCTGAAGAAAAACTAAAATTCAGGCGAATTGCATATCACTCTATAGCTGAAAGATCAGAGTTTGGAAATGACACACGGCAATCCCCTTTCACTTTTTCTCCCAGTACTGACATTTTATGAAATTTATTACCCTATCCGTCTACTGACTTCCCATCTACTCTCAACAACAAAAGAAGGGATATAAAGCACTATGAACATGGTGTTTCTCGCCATCTTTTCCCTGCACATCTGGCGCCGCGCCTATAACCCAGCCAGGGACTATCCAAATTCATAACAGAGGACCGAAGTACGGAACCTTTTCATGTATTTATGACTTTCTTTAATAGTTTTGCCAACACCAAGTCTCCACATTCAAATGGTCATGTATTGTACGTCGTTCAATAATACAACTCTGAGGTCACAATTTTAAACTTATTTTTGAAGTAAATATGGCGAATTGTCATGGGTTCGTGATAACTTTCAATGCGATAATTGAGTGAAAAAGAACAGTTAATTGAACTCTCGAATGAGACCGAACTTAAAATGAAATTCCAAGCAGAAGGTATGATTAATTTCTGGACCTCATCACAAGTGCAAACAGAATGTAGTTGACTGTACAATGGTACTTTAAAGATTATAATTCAGTTTGTTTCTACGTATCTGTATGAGAAAGGGTTTTATCATCTCTAACTCTAGTAAAAACAAAGTAGGCTACCGAAATCGACTCGATGTATGTGACGATCTCCGACGCATCGACGCACGCATCGAAATATAGAACTGTACAAGAATCGGCAGGCTTATTCATCTCATTAATGTGAGTCCCAACATTTATTTATTTATTTTATTTAGTTAATAAGTTAAAGATTATCCAAACTCTAATAGCCTTGAATTATTAAAGAAACAAAAACGAATTTTCTTCTATTGACATTAGCTTAATTAGTTAACACTAATATAAAATTAATTAAATTAAATTAATTAATTCTATTTTTAAATATAAGTATATACGAACGGAAACGACAACGAGAACGAGAACGAAAATATTAATAAAATAAATGTATGGGTATTTAAATGTGAGCATTTACAATTAACTGTTGTGAATGCTCACATTTAAATACATTTATTTTAACATTATTTCCGTTCTCGTTCTCGTTTCCGTTCCCGGTTTATTGTGAACCAGCTTTAAGGTGGTCCGCGGAACTGTTCTGACTTAAAAAAATGGTCCCCATTTCAAAAAAGTTTGAGAAACGCTGGAATAGAGATAGGGACAACAGAGAAGACAGAGTGATGCATAAAAGGCTGGAAAGCAGATTAAGAGACAGTCTATAACGGTCGGAGGTCGACAATAATCCAGTCAGAGATGATCTGAATTTAGAGCTGTTCTAGTTTCCATTTAAAGCTCGTCCAATATATCGCTAGTTACGTCATAAATAATGGCTAGACCTACTGTGCCATCCTAAGACAAAGGAGAGGAGACTCCAAGTAAAATACTGAAGGAGAGAAAGAGCGAGATAGACACCATTTTAACGAAGATATACAATTCCATTAATGTGACTGAGTTACATGTGTAGCCTACACATTACACGCAACAAGAGAAGATAAATTACACGTGGGTTACTGAATTATAGAGTGGCTTACACGTACTCTCCCGGTGACTATTAAATCTTAATCGAGTTACCATTTTCTGCGCTTCTGAACTTCCACAAGGTGCTATGTATTACTTACTTATGGCCACGTGCACTGATCGCGATTAATTACGGCCGAATTGTAAAGACTACTAAAGTTTAGAGATGGGTAAAAAATAACACAACAGTTATTTTGGAACTGTTCCGGTCTCGGAACTGTTGCAAAAATGAACAGTAGGTCGGAACCTCCTGTTCCGAAATAACAGTGTTCCGACTCCGAGCTGCTCACTTGCCCAGCTGTTGCGGGCTCGCAGTACCGCGTTGCACAAGGTATGTTCCGACTCCCTCGGAACTGTTGCAAAAATGAACAGTAGGTCAAAACCTCCTGTTCCGAAATAACAGTGTTCCGACTCCGAGCTGCTCATTTGCCCAGCTGTTGCGGGCTCGCAGTACCGCGTTGCACAAGGTATGTTCCGACTCCGAGATAACAGTCGGAACGTCGGAGCTTGTTCCGATGAACCAACGACAGCTGCAGTTACACTGTTCTCGTTGTTCTTTATGTTGTACTTGGAACTTCGTTGGATGAAGTTGGTACTTGAAACTCTCACGTGGTTGGAGGGGGGCGTATGGAAATTGAAATCCCTGCGGTGGCGCGAACTTTAATATCAACATTTGTAAGACTGGCCAATCATCTGTAATGTTATAGTAAGTATTTAATAATCTGTAATATTCATTCCCGCTTTATGGTTTATTTCACCATTAGTTGACTAATTCTGTTTTATAAACATTCTACAAAGTCATAAAGTACGCATACTATTATTAATTCATTGATCAGCTGATTCTATACAAAGGTTAAAGTCGTAAATGGTAATGAATGGTATAGTTACAATGTATGTCGTTTGTTGAGGTTAAGTCTGACAAGCACAAGTTTTTGTGCTATCTTCTCTGTTATCAAAGAACGACAAAAATGTTGTAGCATTATTTGTTGGAAACTACCCATATAAGTACTGATTTGGAGAGCGAGGTTTAATGCGAAGTTTAAATTACACTTTGGTAAAGATGCGATTCCAACATTTTACTAACCCACTGCGGGGTTTCCAGGTTTGAGTACTGCCAATATATATCTTTTTTTTATTTATGAAATTGTAATATTTATTATTATTATTATTATTATTATTATTATTATTATTATTATTATTATTATTATTATTATTATAACTGTGCATTAAGAAAAGTAAAAATAAAAATTAATGATTTGTTTTTTTTTTTATTATTATCAAATAGAGAGAACAGAAATTACATACCATACATTTTAAATGTTATGTTATTTTTTTTTAGTTGGCTACCATGTCTTTATAACTTTATGTACGAAAACAAAGTGTTGTATTCTGTCCTTGTAGTCAACAGCTGTGTAATTACTAACATTAAGCTTTTGAGTTCTGTCCGCATGCACAGCAATTTTTGCAAAATCGATTCGAATGTGCATTGCAGTGCCATCTATAAATAAGAATGTGTACTATGTCATGCCTATGAGTGCTCCAGTGAGAGCTGCATGGTGAAGAGAGAGGGTACTGTACCGTTCGTTTGAACGACTCAACGACTCCGACTCATCACCACTGGTGACTGTTATTTCGGAACTGTTATTTGGAACATAGTATTTTTCGGAACCGGAACCGTCGGAACTGTTCCGGGAAAAGAACAACTTCGCCCATCACTACTAAAGTTTACGGATATTAAAACTGCCTCTTGGGTGCACTGAACTTAACGATTGCTTTGTCACTGGCGTTAACTGACAATCGAAATAACCTCTCAACCTACAGTATAAATCTCTCCGTGAATTTAAAATTGAACACAGCTTAGCCGTTCCGTTAGTTCATTGTTTGATTCGCAATAATATGAAAGCTTTGATATTGTTCTTAAAATGGAGAAAAATTTATTAAGAAGCGACAGAACTCAAATTTTGCGAAATATGAGGTGGAATTAGTTGGTAGAGATTTTATGTAAATACAAAGACGTAGTTTCCCTAACAAATATTAAGTTCGATTACTCACTAAAACAATGTGGAACTTCCCTAGAGTATTTGTATGCTGCATACGCCTAACGTCTGTGTTTCTCTTGTAGAAATACAATTCAAACTAATTACAGTTTTTCAAATACTTACAGTATACTAACACTTTAATTTATTTGTAACATAAAAGAATATAATTGGTTACATTAAATTATTTATTACATTACAGTTTCAAGTGAAAATACGATTTAATTTTAAATCGTTTAACGACACGTTAAAATTTTTAAAAAAGGTTATGTACCTTAGACAGACGGCCCGTTTCGACGGCGGTTCTGCGTCATCTTCAGTGTCCTACGAAATACTGTTATTCCTGTTGATCTTGAATTCTGCCATTTGCATTCGTCTGTTGTAGGGGTGGGGGTGTGTTGTTCCTGTGGTTGGGGGTGGTTGTTTGTGTCTATGTATCATGATGTCGAATGATGTGTGGGTATTGAACTGTAATTGTGTATTAAGTATATGTTGTGGGTATGTTATTGTATGTTTGTGTATTTCGTATTGTTCGACGTTTAACTGTGGACTTTTTGGTGTGATGTGTAGAATTTCCATATCTGTTTCTATATTATTGTAGTCATGATTATTGTTGATAATATGTTCTGCGTAATTTGATGTGATGTATGGCTTGGTTATAGCTTTAATGTGTTCTTTATATCTTGTTTGAAAAGTTTTTCCTGTCTGTCCTATGTAAAAATGTGGACAACTATTGCCTTTTAGTTTGTAAATCCCAATTTAATTACTCGTATATTTATTTGAATGTTTGATGTGATTATTTAGATATCTCTGTGTTGTGTTATTTGTTTTGTATGCTATCTTGTATTTTAGTTTTTGAATGAAGTTGCAATTTTGAGAGTATTGGTATTGTGATATGTTAATGTTATGTATTTATTCTCACACGGTGTTTGTGTTGGTTTGTTCTGTTTTTGTTTCGCCTTTTTATTAGTGTGTTTATCATGTTAAGGTTATATCCATTATCTTGTGCAATATATTTTATTGTGTTTAATTCTTCAGTGTAGTTGTCATTGTTCATTGGTATGCTAATTAATCTGTGTGTCATTGTACAGAAAGCTGCATGTTAATGTTGTATGGGATTGTTTGATGAATTGTGTATATGTGTAGTACAGGGACATCATTTTATTTTTACTTCAATTTTTATTGTACCTGAGTTTTTGAATGTACTTCACTCCCACCCCCTCTACTAGTAAACTTCCAACCGTTCTACACACAGAGCTGAGGCCGCGTATGCAGTACTGACTTAGTGAGTATAGTACGTTCCACAAATATGTTCGCGTTTTCCAGTGACGAGAGAGCTTTCAATATTGAATCATATTTTAGCACAGGTACTGTCGTCCGTTTGCCTATGTCGCATCCCGGTTTCCCCCACCTGCTTCTGTTCGCCCCTCTGTAAAGTCTAGTAGATGGGCTGTCTTAGCTCTTTTCTGAAAACATTAATTTCTGTTAGGAATTGGACGTCTACGTAATACAATTGTTTAAAATAACTTAAATAAAAGGGCTTCGTTAAGTAATTAACTGTCACGTGATTTCCTCCCTTTCTACGACTCTGCGACATAACCACTTGGACGGACAGTAGATAGCATGTCTGAGTAATTTTATCTTTTCGGATCGGGCAGAAGTGAAGATTGAATTTATAGTACGTAAGGTAATATTTTATAGAGTAGGTACAGAATTATTTCAACATGAGTTATTGATACGAAGTACGAACCTGGTAATTGCAATTAGGTACAATAATCTATAGTGCGATAATATGCACAAAAGAACTGAAGCCTGTATCAATTTAACTTCATCCTCTATATTGTACGCTAATGTGCTGTAACAGTACAATATACACTGCATAATTAATACGTCCGAATGGATAGCTCAATTCGTGAGTAAAAACATTAAGTGTTAATACAATGCTGTAGTTTGATTAAACAAAAACCTAATGAAAATCATCAAACTCAAAATTGCGATATTTCCTAGTTTACATAAATGGATGAACTACTTTTCTTCCGTCCTATACCTAGTAAAGTGATTTGTATTTTAAGCCAGTATCATCGAACTCCAGTCTTGGAAGGGGCAGCAAGCGGTGTTTCCAGTTCTAGACCTTTACTCCAAAGATATAGCCAGGTTAATATTAAACATATTAGTAAAAATAAAATGATGTCCCTGTAGTTGTGGTGAGTTTCCTGTATATTTTGAATTTATGTCTATTAGGTCTATTTGTTTTGGTTATGGTGATGTATAAGAAGTTTATAGCTTGGTTATGTTCTATTTCTATTGTATACTTTAATTTGTGGATGTATTCTGTTGAGTTGTTGATGTAGGTTTTCTATTTGTCTTTTGTTTACATTATATAAGACTATTATGTCATCTAGATATCGAAATGTTAAATGTTATGTTTTATTTAACGACGCTCGCAACTGCAGAGGTTATATCAGCGTCGCCGGATGTGCCGGAATTTTGTCCCGCAGGAGTTCTTTTACATGCCCATAAATCTACTGACATAAGCCTGTCGCATTTAAGAACACTTATGCCAGTACATCATTCTCTTTGCGTGTTTGTTGCTGTCAGTGTTTAGTATGTGTGTTTGTTCTATATTATGAATGAAGATTTCAGCTAATATGCTTGATATGGGTGAACCCATTGGTAATCCTTCAGTTTGTGTATAATATTTATTGTTATATGTGAAATAATTTTGTTTTGTAATAATTCCTGTAATGTGTATAATTTCGTCAATGTGAGTCTGTGGTATGTTATTTTTGATAAGCATTTTTCGAAGTATTTCAAGTGTTTCTGTTACTGGTATATTTGTATATAAGTTTTCGATGTCAAATGATGCTAATGTTGTGTTGTGTGGAATGTGTTTGTGTTTTATTTTGTTAACTAGGTCTATGGTGTTGATTATTATTGTTGTTAGGTTTTCAATTTTATACTATTTCTTATAGTGTTGTTTATATATTTAGCTAATTTGTATGCTGGTGCATTCTAGTAGTTTATAAGAGGCCTGATTGCTATATTTTGTTTGTGAATTTTAGATAATGCGTTTAATTTAGGTGCGTGGGGTTTAATTTGTTTCAATTGCTGGTTTTTGTTATTAGGTATGATGTGAGTGTTTCGATTTATTGTATTTTTGACTATAGCTTGATATTTTGTTGTTGGATCTGTTTCTATTTCTGTGATGTTATTTTCATGAAACAACGTGTTAATTTTGTCGTTTTGTTGTTGAACGACAAAATTAACACTAAAATGTAATAGTTGCCCACAGTTTTACATAGGACAGACAAGAAGAATCTCTCAAACAAGTTATATAAAGAACACATTAAAGCTATAACCAAACCATACATCACATAAAATTACGCAGAACATATTATCAACAATAATCATGACTACAATAATATAGAAACAGATATGGAAATTCTACACATCACACCAAGAAGTCCACAGTTAAACATCTTAGAACAATACGAAATATACAGGTAAGTTAATAACTGCCTCCCATTGGAGGTAGCCCAGAAGGACTCAGTATACTCTCCTACATGAATTTTACAATATTAAATGTTTACATAAATTTTGTAGAAAGAAAATTAAAATAAACATATATGAATAGAAAGTGAATAAAAAAAAATTAAACAGAGTGAATATGATGACTCAGAATTTGGCAAGAGCGTTTCAAAACTGAAGTTATGATGTCAGCAGTAAGTGTCTGTGGTAGTTCAAAAGTCTTCCTGAAGCGTTCAAAGAACTTGGGAATCACATCACGAGCTCCAATTAGAAGACCAATCACCTCAATGTCTTCAAGCTGGTATTTTGCTTTGAAGTAATCAACTGTTGGCAGATAAATGTTGATCTTTTCTTGATTGACATCCTCCGACTGGCTACTCCCCGTTTCAATCCTTATGGTAGGATCAATTATATATCCTTTCTTGGTAGTCTGGGAATACGCTATGATGTCAATACGTCTAGAGGAGCCATTAGTAGCAAGGCAAAAAACTTCCTCTTCTACTGTCCAAGACTTTTTTCTTAAAGCAGTTGCAATTAAGAATCGAACATGATGGTGTCTGGCATTTCGGAGAAGTAAGCCTCTGTTACACTGACCATGGACGTGGGCAAGGGTTTCAGTCTCCGGGCAACCATGTCTGCACCGGGATCCGTCCAAAGAGCGACCAGGTACTCCTCTAACTGCTGCTAAATTGGCATTCATTTTGAGGCAGGTTACCCATTCAGATGTAGATAGTCCAGACTTATTAAAAATCCAGGCGTTGGCTTTAGGTACTTGGCTGTACAATTCTACACCTCTGCCTCTTCCAGGCATTACTTTCCATGATTCGAATTCTGCATTTCTTAACTCCTCTCTTAATTTCCTAGTCACAGATTTACGAAGTTCAACTGGACAAGGGAGACTTAGATGTTGACAGGAAGAATTAAGTTCAGACATCAAAGGTCGCATACTATTTACATAAGGATTTTCATTTAATATTAAAGTGATGCAGATGTTGCAGTGTTGCAAGAACGCCTCCCATGATGCTCTGACAAGTCCCAAACCTCTGTAGTTTTTGCTTGCATATAACATACTAGTAGGTATATCAGATAGCAACATAAGCATTTGTTTAACAGAACTACGGATTAACTTATCAATATCTTCTAAGAATGTTCCTGGTAACTGATGGATAGGAGCCATTTGTAATGGGTAGATCAATTTAGGCCATATATACTGGTTAACAATGTTGAGCTTTTGATCTGGACGGAGCATGGAGGTGGATACTAAATTTTCCAAATCATTTTTCAGACTTAACATAAATGCCTCCCGATCAAATGTTATTTCCTCATTGAATGATACACCCAAATATCTTATAGTTTCATCTTGTTTGATCCCTCTTATGGAGCAATCTTCATAAAGAATCAGATCCTCTTCACGTAACTTTCCTTTTACAATATTAATGGAAGTTGATTTATTTGGATTAATGTGTAATCCAATGCCTTCTAAAAGCTCCTTCACCATTAATACTAGGTCCTGAGCAGCCACACACACCCACAACATACTTAATACACAATTACAATTCAATATCCCACATTATTCGACATCATGATACACAGCACACAAACAACCACCCCCACCACAGGAACAACACACCCCCACCCCTACAACTGACGAATGCAAATAGCACTATGCAAGATCACCAGGAACATCAGTAGTTCGTAGGACACTGAAGATGACGCAGAACCGGTGTCGAAACGGGCTGTCTGTCTAAGGTACATAACCTTTTTTTTAAATTTTAACGTGTCGTTAAACAATTTTAAGTTTTTTAAACAAAGTGTTAACGTGAACCAAAAACAATGATTTAATTTTGTATACATTGAAACTTCATTTTACGGAGCAGGTAGGTTATGTTCACTAATCAGCTGAGTTTCCTTATATGAATAGCTATGAATAAGAGGTGGGGCTCGCGACAGGAAGAAGTTGGCTGTGAGGTCAAATTGCGCATGCGCGAACTTCTCATGCAGTGCCAGCGTGATCCTTATCTGTAGTGTCAGGATTTTTAGGATAAATTTTCATGATAAAAAAAGGAAGAAAAAAGATGCTAAAATAAGCCAAAAAGGGACGAAAAAGTGTTCTTTCTCCTATAGCCCATAAGTTTCAAATTGAACATTAATTTTATTCTTTCTCGAAATATTCTTCTACGACCATTAGGCCTATGTTGATGAATCTCAATTTCTTCATCACTACAAGAAGAATAAATGTTAAAAAATCACACACCTCAGGCAATTTTAGGATTTAAAATAATATAATCTCCAATTCAACTCTTTACCCACACCTTTCTCCTATAGCCCACAACTTATTATTTATTAAAAAAATGCTAGTATTTGTAAAGCAATGGGGTTTATGTAATCAAGTTTAAATACTGACTATATCCACCATATCGTTCTTTCAAAAGCAATAAAAGTATGACAGCCCCAAAAATGGGGATAATAAAGTCCCTTTCCTCCTATTTAATATAAATGAAATAAACTCCAAACTATGAAGATGTTTGTTCCATGAGGAAGGAAAGAACATGAAGCTGTTGTATCTCGTAACATTAAGCATCTCTAAGTTCTTAACCGTAAACTTGTTTCTATTTGGAGATAAGACATCTTTATAGACGCTAAAATTTCTTTCCACATCCACAGAGACAAATGGGGAAAACTTTGCATTTGCTCGGAATGGTAACTCTGTGTATATATAACAAATTCCACAACATCCGGATTCTTCTGAAGACTAGCCTCAAGTTTGTCTCTGGCAAAACCATCCAACTGTTCCCTAGCGGAAGTAAATATTTGCCAGTGTCTTTTTCTTTTCAAGGCCTTCTTGTTTCAAGTTTTCAATGGCTATAGGCAGATACTTGTAAGCATGGACACAAAATAGTTGTTTGCAAATCTTGTATCTTCTCTGGTAGCAGAAGTTGCTGCGTCTTGGAAATTACACCTGCATCGGATAGATCCAGAGAAAGTACAAACTCCTTGATCTGGTCAAAGTTGTCACATACGAAAGCAGCACACTCAATCCACGTTCCCCAGAGAGTAATGATGGAAATTTTTGAAGTGATTTCTCTGTATACAACGGTGCGATTCGGGGCTTTCAAGAGAATTTTCTTCTGGCTAGAGATGAACTGATTCACAATGTCGTATTTATTCCTAATGAATTCACAAACCCTATGAAGAGCATGGGCCAAGCAGGTTACATGCTTTAACTTAGTAAACAATGGCTCCAGTTGGTTAACTGCTGAAAACGGAACCTGGTCCGTAACTATCAGAACAACTTTTTCAAACTGGATACCACCGACCACAGCTTTTGATGGAAGTCCATGAATGACTGCATGATGTACTGAGATTGGCTGTCTGCAACTCATATATCTTGAATAACATGGGTTTAAATTCTTCACCTGCTAGGGGAAAGATCAAAATGCTCAAAATATATCGATCCATTGGATCTGAGGTTTCATCCAACATGATTCCCACATCGTAATCTGATACTTTCTCCTTGATTCTTTGTATGGTTTCTTGATAAAGAGGCTCAAGAAGTTTTTTCTTTAAGTGCTCTCGTCGGGCACTGACATCCGTGTATGTTTCTCAAGAAACCCTGCCTGAGTTAAAGCTGCACACAAATCAATGCTAAATTCCTTTAGAATTTGGACTACACTAAGAAGAACACTACTCAAAAGCGTTTCGTAATAGCGGCTGTCGGGATTTACTAGCTTGAAACATCATTCGTTTGATGCTTCGAACTAGAAATGTGTTGTAGGATACGATCTCGCTGGCGTTTATCAGCCAATGTGGTTCCTGAATCGCAAATAGTGCATCGTATAATGGTTCCATCAGTTTCAATGAAATCCTGCTTGAATATCGCGATGTGGACACCTTTGGAATTGTGAATCATTGTACTTAAACTTGCTAAGCAACAAGTAATTTTAATTCACTAACAGAAGTGTATCTATAGCAGTTAATTTTTACTCCCCATTATATTAGATTTAAATTTCAAGCTAAAACTCAGTGCTGACTGTTGTCAATATAATTAGAATGTATAAATACACAACTACTGATTCCAATTAAATTTAAAACAAAACGAATGCATGCACTCATATTTCCCATTGTTGCAGGTGTGCTGCATTTGTTTTTCTTTCAGTAACGCGTTCACTGAAAGCAGACGGGTTCACTGCGAGAATTTGATTAAATGTTTTAATGTTTATAAGTGATAAATTCAGGAAAAAGTTTCATCGGCATTGAAAAGTAAATAAAAAATGCGCTGTTGAAAAATTAATAAAAAATAGTAGCAGAAAAAGGTCAGAAAAAGGGGATTAGGGGAAGAATGAGGCGATAAAGAATAAAGGTCACAAAAAGAGGAAAAAAAGATGCTGTAAAATGATCTCCATTCTCAATTTCAAGGAAACGTCTAACACATTGGTTTATTTCAATAACTCTAATTTTCCCTACAAAGAAAAAATTCGCACTTAAACATCCTAACCCTGCTTATCTGGATTTATTTTCGCGTGCACATTCCAGATCAAATAAAGAAGTTCCCTTCGTACTTCAGTTACACATCTTGCATATACAAAGGTTAGTTTGGTTAGATTTTTATTAACGAAGTCCGCGCATGCGCAGTTTGATCCCACAGCCAAGTTGTTCCTATCGTGAGCAGCACGTTGAATGAGGGGTTGCAAGTAAGGTGTGTTTTTTATAAGTTGTGCTCGAAGCTGGTAATAGTAGTGGATGTATCTATGTAGTAGGGTGTTCCAATTCAAATTTCGCCATGTCTAAAGAATTTATATTCTTTTAACCAAAGATATTGAAGTGAAAATGAACAAGTGTGTTAATAAACAATAAGTTTAAATCAGAAAATATATATATATATATATATATATATATATATATATATATATATTTACACATAAATTCGGTGACATGGTGAAAGGCGTATGTAGATTACAGGAGCTTAGGTAGCGATTCTACATGTGAAGGTAAATTAAAAATTCAAATTAATTTTTGTCTAAGGGCGAGTTTCAATCCAGATAAAACAAAAAAAAAAAAAAAACATTTTATAACCTTTAATATTAAAATATAAAATTATAAAAACAAGGCATAATAGGGGCACTGTTACAACATAAATAATAATAATAATAATAATAATAATAATAATAATAATAATCATAATAATAATCCGTGGCGCTACAGCCCGTGAAGGGCCTAGACCGACCAGCCGGGTGCTGGCCTCACGCCCACATGCCGAAGCAGAGGTGGACAATCATCCAACCAGAATGGAGATATCGTGTGGTTAGCACGATGATCCCCCCAGCCGTTATAGCTGGTATTCGCAACCGGATTTCGCTACCTATCGTAGCTCCCAAAGTGCATCACGATGCTGGGTGGGCACCGGTCCGATAAACTGGCCGAAATTTCATGAGAAAATGTTTTCCCCCATGAGGACTCGAACCAGCGCGCATTCCGTAACGCGAGTCCTAGGCGGGATGCCTTAGACCGCGACGCCACGGCGCGGGACGTTACAACATAAATAGTTCTACATTTTGTGTTCTTACGTTTTTTTGGGTGTCCTAATTTTATTCAATCATGTTAGTCTTCATTTCAATTTAGATAATCTAGGCTAAATACAGCATTTTACCTTCAAAATTAACATTGCCGAATATTTCCGCCGTCTTGTATTTTTTTTCCAAGTAATTAACTATTGTTAACAAACTTAATTGACCATCGATCACCAATTAAAGTTTACAGCTGTTTTAACAATATTTTAACAACCATTGTCGTTGGTGCATCGTATATCGCCGCGCTCTCATGGTTAACATTTGGCAGGTCTTTGAAATTTAATTGTATTATTGTTTTCAATTTCTTATGTCGCCGCTCCAATCACTCGCCTCAATTTCAATATTGCAACCAATAAGCTGCTTCCATTATTAAATGACACTTACTTGTCTAATCCACGTGGACTAAAACCGAGGTTGCAATGTCTTGTGCTGAGGATGAACATTAAGGTATGTGATTAAAAATTATCACAAAAAGTTATTATTAAGAGTTAAGAATGTAAACGTACTCTTATATGAAATAATAATAATAATAATAATAATAATAATAATAATAATAATAATAATAATAATAATAATAATAATAATAGCCATTTAACAATATAACAAACTAGTGCTTATTCTTATCGAGGAAGTAGACGTGACAACGTGAAGCTTAGAGTGAAACCTACAGAGCAAGGTTCGGTCGGCAAAATTATGTTTTAAAAGTACACCACACGTTATTGTATGATGCCGGCATGTTAAGCATGAGGCCGCGGCGATAATAATAGTGATGCTATAGGTGATGGTTTTTAGAATGATAGTGCAGTGAATGTTCGTGAAATTACGATAGAAACAGAAGAGAGTCCCGAGAACTATCGTTACAATTTTCTTTTGGACAAAGCCGAAACAAACGACGCGACGCCATCGCTGAGATTTGAAGTCCGGTACGCGGTGGTCTTAAGCTAGCATTCTGCCAATTTAGCTACTAAGGTGGCTTGGTGGTCTTATAGTCCCGTCGCTCTAATTTCTGGCAGCCAATCACATTGCAGGTCGGCTACATTTAAACGTGTGCGTCTTGTGATTCGCTGATGAAGACGTTAAGCTTTTCCTAAGGCTGGATAAATACTTAATATAATCGCCCGCCATTTTGGCTCTTTCGTTGGCGTTCGCAGAAAGCACACGAGGACATTATTTGCCGCCCAATTATTTTCTGAATTACAGTGCGTTTGATTTATTATCATAGGAATTACGAAGCGATAATTTTTAACGGTGTGGCAAATAGATCCCTCGTCTGGTAGCTCGCCAACGAAAGAACAAAAATGGCGAACGATACTACCTACCTAGAGACATTATAAGGTAAGCAAAGAGGAGGAGTCACGCCGGGAATAACAGCGTCGCGACTATAGTAATAATTGAGGGGTGCTCTGCAATAACAAGAAGTGAGTGTTTGGCACTAAGTAAAAGTAACATTGTTTTCATTAACAAAGAAAGATCTTTGCAAATCTGCGTTTTTGAATTAGTATTATTGATAGTTTATACGTATAAGTTTAATGTATTATTCGTCAAAATCTCGTTACTGAATTTGTTATTTTGATACATTAATTGTGGCGATTATACCGAGGTATGTGTACATACCTTGTTATTGCAGAGCACCCCTCAATTGTGATGGTTGTGATAGTTGTGGTGGTTTTTATGGTGGAAGAGTTGTGATGACTTATGGCAGACTTCTCAATAGGGCCTTCTCAGAGCACTTCCTCCTCTTTCTCTTTTTTCAATGTAAGAGTGGAACAAGATGCAGGAGCAGTTCGTGTATCTCCGGATGACGTCATTGACCGCGATGTTTGAATAGACATCTGCAACCGCTACGATGTAACAGTCAGTCATTGTGTCCATCTCCGAGGAAAGAATGTTCTTATTACCGCAAATGTATGAAGAAATAAAAGCTTTCATAGGGAACGCGAAATTGTGGGAGACGCAAGTTTCAGTGGGTAACTGTTACCACTTTATTAATCTAAAATTGTTACCCGATTTGAATCAAGACCAGTGTAATAAATATAATGCAGTACTGAAGGACTTGAGAAAAAAAAATTTCAGACCAGATTTAAGATTTGAATAGTTCTAATTTAAAATAATTGCTTGTGAATTTCTAAGATGTTTAGGTTATTTTTAATTATTGAAAACATTACGAAATATATTATTTAACTATTATTGTAATTAATATATTAATATTAGCGTAACGTAAGAATACATACTTTAACAACCAACAAGTTTAATTGTAATTTTATTATTATTATTATTATTATTATTATTATTATTTATTTGAATTTTATTTTATTAAATATAGTATAAACTTAAAAAAAAAAAGAGCGATACCAAAAACCATCACTAGAAATGAAATATTGTTATTGTTTGGTCAACTGTCCGAAGACACGTCTGAACCTCATACCAACAAGGCACCACTTATGAGTCAACTAGGCCAGGAGATAATGGATTAAGGTGGCCAGTTCCTTGTGCTTAAATAATTACGTAACATGTATGGTTCTTCAAGCTTCAGATGTCTTCTTTTTACTCATTGATAGTATATAATTAGAAAATAAATGTATTGTTATTATTATTATTATTATTATTATTATTATTATTATTACTGCAAACTACTTAAGAAATTCCTTCCGAAAACAACTGTCTATTGTGACAGTACAGCTCAAAAGTGCAGCTTTGTGGAATTTCTCCCGCGACAGTTACAACTTAGCTCGCTCATGCTTGTAACATTAATCAACGATCGGCTATCTTCGGGTATTGCGCTTATCTCTTCAGCTGACTATGTTATCTATACTTGCTCCCTGTGACAACTTTTATGCGTTGGCCTTGAGATGCCTGACTTATGGTAACACTTGTGATTGAGGTTATGGTGACACTTTTGTTTGTGATTATGGTAGTTGTAACTGTTGTGAATATGGTTATGGATAATGGATGTGAATGTTGATAGTTGAGATATAGAAGCGATAGTGGCACCGCTGCGGTAAGATGGTGGAAATGCTTGAGATGATGGTGATAGTGCTGCTTCTTCTGGTATGGTGATATTTTTATGGTGGTGATAGCTGTGATGACTGTGATTATGATTACATGGTGGTAAAACATATAACGGTGGTAGTGGCGATGTTGGTAGTATTGGTATTATTGTTGACAAAACTTTTAGTGATGATATTGATGATTCTGATTATTGTGTTGCTAGCGATTGTGGGAACTATCATGCGGAGTTATAACAGAAACAGCGGCGGAATGAGAAACTTCAGCACTCTTAGGAAACTGTCACGTAAATCTCTGGCTTCTCGGACGAGAAGATGTCAGCTGACAGCGGGTTCAACCAGGGACGTCGTATGTTGATCGATATACTGTACTTACGAGCAGGCACGGAATGGCACCGAATGGGAAGTCCACAAATGTACTCACCTGCAACAAACAAGAGGAAATTGTACATTGACAACTAGCTCTGACATGGCTTCCATATTTGTATATACGAAAGTTCCTGATCTCACAGTAAAAGTAGTTCCCAGCGTACTGCAACAAGGAACGCGTGAACCAGATCTTGAGAAATGAATGACGAAACATGATAAGCCTATTATAACTACGATTCTGTAACCATGGCAACCGCCGACAGATAACCAAATAGCAGCACAACCAATATGCTACAGGTATTAAGTCTTACTCATTACCAACAACACGAGGGAAATACTAAATATTAATTAATTAATTTTTGTCTTATTAATTGACCATTTCTATGTTACGTAAATTTTTAGTTAAAAATTACTTTCAGATTCAAAAGGCACTCATGCTGTTCGATGATAAGAGATCAGTGACGCAATGACAGGGGCCACCGAAAAGTAATCGAAGGCAATATTAATCTTAAGATCTTTGTCACAGATTCTAATGGTCATTGAACTACAATGCATTTGAAAGGAAGCCACTTACTTACTGGCTTTTAAGGAACCCGGAGGTTTATTGCCGCCCTCACGTAAGCCCGCCATTGGTCCCTATCCTGAGCAAGATTAATCCAGTCTCTACCATCATATCCCACCTCCTTCAAATCCATTTTAATATTATCTCCCCATCTACGTCTCGGCCTACCCAAAAGTCTTTTTCCCTCTGGCCTCCCAACTAACACTCTATATGAATTTCTGGACTCGCCCATACGTGCTACATGCCCTGCCCATCTCAAACGTCTGGATTTAATGCTCCTAATTATGTCAGGTAAAGAAAACACTGCGTGTAGTTCTGTATTGTGTAACTTTCTCCATTCTCCTGTAACTTCATCCGTCTTAGTCCCAAATATTTTCCTAAGCACCTTATTCTCAAACACCTTTAACCTATGTTCCTCTCTCAAAGCGAGAGTCCAAGTTTCACAACCATAAAGAACAATCGGTAATATAACTGTTTTATAAATTCTAACTTATACCGTATACACAAGGAGATTAATAATACGGGGACAAACTTTGAGTGCGAGTTTCTGGCACAAAACAAGAAAAAAAAGTCATATAAGCATATAGGCCTATCCGGAAATGCCTGGTTTATGAGTTATTCAAATACAAAGACACATAAGGTACGCATATTTCAATTCAAACGATTACATTTACAAAGACACATTAACAATGTACAGTACTTGTACAAATTGTTTTCAGCTTACAATTTATTCATAGTAAATGTTCAAAATGTCCTCCGCCTGCTTCTACGCACACATGGACACGTCGCACAGTGCGGTATTTGGCTGAGTTAGGCGGCCAAAAATAATTTTGTACTTTAACTGAGTCTAAACATGCTCTTACTAATTTATTGTATTTTAAGCGACATCGTCGTCCTTTCTTTGTCCTTGTAGTGATCCTTGCCATTCATATAGTTCTTATCGCAACCGTGGTCCTTGTAATCTCTATCATAGTCCTCCTTGTGATCACTGTCGTGGTTCTTATAGTGATCCCTATCAAAGTGCTTTTCGTGGCCCATATCGTCATCCTTATCGTCGTTCTTGTCTTTGCGTTGTCCTTGTCGTGGTCCTTGTTATCTTTGATGGATGCAGTCCTTATCGCGATTCTTTCGTGTTCCTTTCATGGTTCTTTCTTGATTCTTATCATAGCCCTTTTGTGGTCCTTGACGTGATCCTTATCGTGGTCCTTATAATTCTCCATGTTGTGGCCTTATTGTGATCACTGTCGAAGTGCTTATCATGGTCAATGTCGTGATCCTTATCGTGGTCCTTGTCTTTATTGCAACAGTTAGAGCGACCCTTGTTGTTTTCTCCATGGTCCTTATCATAATGTCTGTTGCCATTGTAATGGTCTTTATCGTTCCACTTGTCCTTATCATAGTCTTTACAGTGGTATTTCTTGTTTTTGTCATGGTCCTTATCTTGGACAATTTCGAAGTCCTTATTGTGGTCCACGTCGTGATTCTTACCGTGATCCTTGTTTTGTTTGTCGTTGTCTATGTCGTGATCCTTATCGTGGTCCATGTTTGTATTGGTCCATGTTTGATCTTATCATGGTCCATGTCGTGATCCTTATCATGGTCCATGTCGTGATCCTTATCATGGTCCACGTTGTCTTATCGTCGTCCTTGTCGTTAACATTATCGTGGTCCTTGATGTGATCCTTATCATGGTCCATTTTGAAGCTTGTCATGTTTCATGTCGTGATCCTTACCGTGGTCTCTGTCGTAATACTTATCGTGCTTCTTGTCGTGTTCCATGTTGTGATTCTTATCGTTTTCCTTACCGTGGTTCATGTCGTGATCCTTACTGTGGTCCTTATGAACGTTATTGATTTCTTTGTCGTGGTTCTTATCGTTGTCCTTGTCTTTCTAATAGTCCTTTTCATGTCCTGATCCACGTCGTGGTATTATCGTATTCCTCGTGGTGTTTGTCGTGTTTTTTGACGTAGTATATTATCGTGGTCCCGATCTTTGTATTTATTGTGGTCTTTATTGTCTTTCTAATAGTCCTTTCCATGGTTCTGGTTCTTGTAATCCTTATCGTGGTCCATTTCGTGGTATTTATCACAATCTTTGTCGTGGTGTTTGTCGTCATCTTGTAATATGTTATTGTGGTCCTGATCTTTGACCTTGTCGTGGTCCCTATTGCCTTTGTCGTCGTTCTTACAATATTCCTTGCTGTCTTTGCCGTGAATTTTTCATTTCAAAATTAATATTGTTCTCCCACTTTGACGATTGACTTTCGTGTTACACGATATATTTCAAACTTTCATAAAAAAAATAAACGATCAAAGTCGTAAAAAGAGACCTACACCAGAAATAGACAGACAACTGATAACATTTTGCACTGGTGGGTACTTTGGAGTAGGATGGAAATAGACCTACGTATGCACTAACAGATAGACGTCTTATTGGCTATGTCGATATTGCGTGAACCGCGCTGTAGAACTTTAACTTTCGACGATCATGAGTCGTCTCATTCATTTTTTGGGGAACTGTACATATCACCTAGAACCTCAATCAGAGGATAATAAGTAATTAATAAAACAAATATAACAACGCATAGGTATTATTCTTGGATCAGTATCATATGGAAATATTTATTTTCATATAAGACTAAAGCCATCTACTGAAAACTATCATATTCAATAGAAATACAGTCTGAGGGTTTCCGACGCTGATATAGGCAAGGCTTGGGGCTCCGGGCCCTGGAGTTTATTAGGTTACCCGTATGATGTTGCGATTGGCTGTTACAGCTGAGGCAGGATGGTCCAACTGTCAGCGACTGATTCACGAATGCCACCCAGGCCACCTGTCGGACTGGAACAATCATCGTATATAGGTTGAGTCGTAATTATGTACTATAAAGTATTGCAGATTAATCTATACACCAAAATAAACATACTGTATTTTGTCATATAAACGTATAGCCGATACTGCATTGTTATCAAGATATGGGAACTTTGCAATATTTCAAAGCTAATCTACTAATTATCCGTGGTTAAAATCGGAACAGGTAAAGGTTTCATACGATTGTGATTAAGAAGAGATATATTCATAGTGGCCATGTCATGGTGATGTTTTGTTGATTCATGATGTAGAAAGAACTGAAATAAGTGAGGAAACTGTTAGTGATTCGTCAGTTATAAAGATCATGCTTTTATTAGTTCATAGTTATCTCGTGCTGTAAGACTTCATTTGGATGAACGTTTCCCAGGCAGATGGATTGGACGCAACGGGCCTATTGCATGGCCGGCGCGATCACCCGATCTCACTCCCTACCACTTTTGGTTGTGGGCCACATGAAAGGACTAGTTTTTCTCCCAACTATACGTTACGAGACAACATCTGTTGAACGCACTCATGGCTGCAAGAAATACAATCCGGACACACCTAATATCTTCCAGGTAACAAACAATTCATGGAAAATAAGGGCGGAATTGTGTTGTAAAGTTAATGGTGGACATTTCGAACATCTTCTATGAACCTGCATTGTCAATAAACATCTCTCTAAGAAAGTGCCTGTTGTTTGTATTCCTAAACTGTTCCCATAACGAAGTTGTCACGATCAAAAGTGTATACGAGTATAACAAAATACGTTTGTTTTGGTGTATAGAATATTCTGAATTACTTTGTAGTACATAATAATGACTCACTCTGTATATAGATCGTACAATGGGCCAAAGCAAGCTTAAGTGTAATGATTCGTCACTGTCCAGCATTCAAAAAGCCAAATAAATAAACAAATAAATAAATAAATAAGTGAATGAATGAATAAATGAATAAATAAATATAAATAAATAAATGAATTTAAATAAATAAATAAATTTAAATAAGTAAATAAAGAAAAAAAATAAATAAGTAAATAAAGTAAATAAGTCAATAAGTAAGTAAATAAGTAAGTAAATAAATAAGTAAGTAAATAAATAAATAAATAAATAAGTGAATGAATGAATGAACAAATGAATAAATAAATAAAAATAAATAAAAAGAAATATAAATAAATAAATTTAAATAAATAAATAAATTTAAATAAATAAATAAATCAGTCAATTAATAAACTATTTCACCAACTCAGCTACTCTTTCCCCCCGTTTACTCCGATTAAACTTTGTTTGTTTTACTTAACATACTTGGTTTATTTTAATATTAACTGTAGGTACTTATATGTCTTGTTTTAATACATATGACCACTTGAGTAATAGATGGTTGAAGCGCAAGTCTAAATAACAAGAAACTCAATACAACATGGTCTACATAATAAAAGAAAACAGCCACAAACACACATCATCGGATAGTTTAACACGAAACCTCGAAGCAAAAGCAACAGAGAGAGAAATTTTGTTGTCACGTGGGAAAAATTCGATCACGACCGAACACAGCGGTATCCTATTGAGATTGATCTCCTTCCTTGACGTCATTACTTTCTTAACGACCCTACTGCAAGGTGTGAGCAAGCGTGAAATTGCTGCAATTTTTCTAATTGGCTCTCTGTCACCAGCCCGTCACGCACAGGTGCTTGTGTGTGACTAATCAGGCATGGCTGCCATCCTGTTTTCACCGTTCTGAAATCATACTTGTGCACTAAATTATCCGAAAGAATATTTGCCACGATTTTTATTTCGAATATACGTACACCGTGTACGTAAAATAAAATAACAAAATAACATCAAAATATCTAATAAGTAAGTAAGAATGTTATCTATACTGTTGTGATTTTAGTTTCTAAGTTTTTACCATTTACAACACAGAAACGTAGCACAAAACGTTACACAGGAAGGCAGGGGATCTCTTTTCTTAAGGTATTAGCGAACGCTAGTTCTGACCCCCTGCCTTATTTCTCGTGGCCGAATGTCCACAGATGTAGTAATAATTGTTTAAACGTTCTCTCCAAAGATCTGATTTCACTGTACTATTATTTATTCGACTAAAAAGGGTAGACTATTCAGAATCCCATTATAATCAACTAATATAATTTTATTTACATAAATTCTGAATAGGTTTACCGATCTTCAAACACAGAAAAAAATATCTCCTTCCATCTATCGATCCGTCTTTTGTTAGGTCAACATTTCTTTTTCGTTATGTCTTTTAGAAACAATGTCAAAAGTAAATTGATTTATCTTCGTTAAGAGCAACGCTTTTGAGTAACAGAAGTTCTATAAAAATTAACTGCTGGGAATGGTAATATGGACCGAAACATGATAAAAATAACCTGACTTGCGCGATACGCAAGAAAAATAATAACAAAACATGTGTCATCTAAGTGACAGCAATTATTTTACCTTATTTCAATCATTATTTACGCAAACAATTTTGCTGCTTTACATTTTATCTTGAACTCCTCCTCACTATTTTTATTAGTGTACATATTTCTAATTCTAACCTGCCCCTTCGTTTCTCCTCATTTTATGTACACAGCTACTTCAATTTCGTTCTCGTAACGGTTTCTTTTTTGAGTGCCCGCTGCAAGAACGCAAGAGATACCGGCTAGGAACCCATCTTAGCATGTGCGATACAACTTTCTCACCACCAATAACAAAAATTATTCTGAAGCAATGTTGCTTAAAGGAATTCCACAAATTTATCACAGATATGTTTAAGACCCTGTAGGAAATAACATTCTTCAATGTCCTATTTATTGTTCTGGGAGCGAAATTTGTAACTTTTAAAAGTGTGGTTACTATGTTGAAGTGTATGTGTTGTAGCGGATGCTTGGTTGGTTATGTATTTGAGTCATAATTATGGGATGCTTGATGTCGCAGTGTCTTAATTATAGTTTGATTGTGTTTGTGTGTCTATTGCGTATTAATTTATAATGTATGATACGGAAAGCTGCATATATGTGTTATACAGAGTGTTTAAAAAATACGGGGCATAATTTCAGGTATGTATTTCCCACGTGTAGACAATCAAAATAGTTCATTACAACATGTGTCCGGAAATGTTTCATTTCCGAGTTATGGCCTTCACAACATTGAAATTCACCGGAACGTTTTTCTTTCCGCAGGTCGTTGTCATTACAGAAGATGTTCAAAATGTCCACCTCCTGCTTGAATACAGACCTCACATCGATGTCTCATTGACCTGCGAACACGATCCCAAACTCCAAGAGTATTGCGTATGTCCTCAGAACATGCCACAATTCGATTCCGAAGGGATTCCAAATCAGGCACCGGAGACGAATAAACCAATGATTTTAAATGGCCCCACAAGTAGAAATCGAGAGGGTTCAGATCAGATGAGCGTGGAGGCCAAGCAATTGGGCCACCTCTACCTATCCATCGATCAGGAAGCCGTACGACTGAAGTGTACAGAAGCGCCATCATGCAAGAAGTGAATGTGTTGACGATTGATCAGTGGAGTGTCTTCTAAAACATGAGGTGTGGTGTTTTCCAGGAAGTTTGTGTACGCCTGCCCCGTAAGTCTGTTTACAAGTACATGATGTCCAACTAATCGATCACCAATGATACCGGCCCACATGTTGAGGGAGAACCGCACCTGGTGATGAGATGGAACAGTTGCACGTGGGTTTTCATACGCCCATACATGCTGATTGTGGAAATTTGTTATGCCGTCTCGTGTGAACTGTGCTTCATCTGTAAATAATTCTAAGGCAGGAAAGTTCGGGTTTACACCACACTGCTGCAAGAACCACTGACAGAACATAACTCGTGCAGGGTAATCTGCTGGTGACAGGGCCTGTACACGTTGCAAATGATAAGGATACGATTGATATTCTTTCAACAGTCTCCAGACAGTCGTATGAGGAACATTGACTTGCAACGCTACCCTTCGTGTACTGATAGGAGTCATGTTCACAGCCTCCAGAATCTCCTCCTGTACTTCTGGAGTTGTAGATCTTGGTCGTCCCCTCCCCAAACCAGGAGAGTTAAATTTTCCATATTCGCACAGACGGTAATGGAGACGTACAAATGTCTTCCGATCTGGACATTGTCGCTGTGGGTAGCTCTCCTGGTACAAACGACGAGCCAGCGCAGCATTGCCGTCCGCCTTACCGTACATGAAGTGTATCTCTGCCAGCTCTTGATTTGAATACATGTTGCACAGTCTAACGCCTACACAACACTGAATGTAACCTTCGCCTCGGAATGAACTGTCAGAGTGCCCTCTTAATGTCTCCTTTGACGGCAACGACCTGCGGAAAGAAAAACGTTCCGGTGAATTTCAATGTTGTGAAGGCCATAACTCGGAAATAAAGCATTTCCGGACACATGTTGTAAGGAACTATTTTGATTGTCTACATGTGGGAAATATATACCTGAAATTATGCCCCGTATTTTTTAAACACCCTGTATAGAACGGCTTTTATGAAGTGTTACGTATGTGTGTTGTAACTGATTTTTGTATGTCTGAAATTGATGTCTGATGTTTGCTTTGCAATCGCAATGTCTAAATTACGGATTATTTTATGTTTTGTTTACATTGTATAAGCTAATTAATTTTTCTCTTCCATTTGTTTTTATGGTTAGGCTATATTTTTGTGTAAAAGTATAGCCCTAGCATACATATGTAAAATAGGGCTCCCCCCATTGGAGATACAATAATAACAACGGTTTCTCTTGAGTAATTTACACTCACAAGTCACAATCAGTTCTTTGTCTTCCGTAATTTTCACTCGAACAAATGGACGTAGGATGAGATACCTATAACGTGTAATTAGAAATAAACAAGTCTACCGTCTAGGATTACATAAGACACAAGTGACTGAGTTCCATGCTTTGCGCAGGATTCGAGTAGACAAGTGCAAGCACAGGCCTTAGCGACAGAATTTAGCCTGCTCAAGTCACTCTGGTTGATACAAGCCTCGAAGCTGTCTCTCATCGGGTCAAGGACTTCGCACCATGGCAACGACTGCGACACTTCCCTCCCCTAGCTGACCAAGAGGGAGTCACATTTAATGCCCTGGCGCCGGGGCTGTCGTAAGAACATCCCAGGAGATCAGTTTACTTCACGCTTCCCACCCCACCTCGGGTTCCCGCCGTCATAATTCGGATTTGATTTTTATGGGTTCTCGTCATACACAGGGCACCCTGTTGGGCATCGGGTTGCAGGAGAGCAATACCAGCGATTTCATCTCTGCGGAATTGTCTGGGAAAAATGTTCATGACAGAGTTTTGTGCGAGATCGTACGTATTTGCTTGGTTTCCGCACAAAACCAATCCGCGGAAAGTCTAAAATTCCACATTCAGTATTCCCAACCTAACACACATAACAATTTCCCTCTTCTTACCGCTTAAGTGACATATTGATTTTACTGCTTTAGGCTTTTAACATATATTTTTAAGACGTTCAATATAGCAATAATTATAAATTGGAAACTTACCACTGCAATTTCACCTAAATTGCACTGTTAATTATTGTTTTTAAATAATAGCAAAAATTAAGTAAACTCTACAACTCCACTAAAGTTACTGCATTCGTGATGCAAATAACATTAAGGAAACCGTGAAAAAATCAACAAGATTCCAGACTCATCATAGACTGGGGGGAAAGACAGACGTATATCACGGCCTGCTGGAGTATAGTAAACACAGAAAACATTTTAAAGCAACAATGTTGAAGATAGATATTTTTGTTTTGCAAATTTGCCGTCATTGAACAGAAACCAAGATGGAAATTTCATTGCAACTAATTAGAAATTCCTCTTTCAGGTATGTAATAAACGATCTTCGCACAAAATAATGTAGGATACACGAGCGGTATGTTTTCTTTCAATTCTCGGAAATTAAAAAGGCTCAACTACGTTTCGCTTTTTCAAACTTTTCCTCGAACATGAAAACTTCAACATACCGCTCTTGTAACGCATATTACTATTACAACAACGTGCATCTAATAATACCGATACATAATTTTCAGACTCGTTCTAAGACTCATTAGTAATTTAAACAATTATGTGACAAATTAAAAAAAAAACGGCCGGGGTTCGATCCTGAACATATTTTGCAAATTTGAGGTGCTCAAAGCCGCTGCAGGACAGATATTTTCAAAGTATTTCGTTGCCCCATATCATTCATAACGCATAGTACTCGTAGTTTCTATGAAGTTTAAGTTAAAAATAGATGTTAATTATAGGATTAACAATTTTACTGAACAACATGAATTTTGCTCCGACTTAAAACAATGTCTCCCTTACGGTTTGATGTGCGCTGGATCCGAAAATGCATCTCTTTTCTTCGTATCACGTCGTGATCATCATCATCCTGTCAAGTACTAGTCCCAAAAGAACTGTTACGGCCTGAAAAAGCGATTTTCTTGCCACCTTTTCATAAGTCGACCAAGTGACCGTTTCCCATTTGGACGATACTTCATTATTGCCTTAGGGATCCTGGATGAAACCATTCTTGAGACGTGTTCCTTCCAGTTTAACTGAAATCTGGAGATATAGTCCAGTATTGGTGACACATTAAGTTCTTGAAGGATATCTTCATTTTTCTTTCGATCCCATTTAGCGTTCGGCGCATGAATCTCATCTCGCAAGCTGTTAGTCTGCTTTCATCTTTTGTCCTTAAAGTCCACGCTTCACTCCCATAACATAAGACTGGTCGAGCTATTATTTGATAAAGACGAGTACGAGTTGATTTTTGTACTAATGAAGGTTTTAAAACTTTATTAATGTTGCCAATTGATTTGTTGAATTTTACAATTTTCTCTGATAAATCCAAATTTTCAACAAAAGAAAGTTTATATCCAAAATAATTAAACTCATTAATTCTTTCCAAAATTGTGTTATTTAAACAAATTTTTCTTGGTTTTGGGTATTTACCACAAAGGCCATTAGTTTTGTTTTGTTAATGGATATTTCCATTGAATATCTTTGAGCTATTAAATTTGAATTATGCACTGACCACGTATCACGTAAGGCTTTTAATATATAACATGATTTCACTTTTCGATAAGCACTCACCCAGGAAATATCTGGCGCGGGCTGGGGGGTATAAACCAAAACAAAAACTAATGCATTTTATGAGTTTATGACTTATTTCCGGTTTGTTGTAGTTGTTGGAAAGTTATTTTGTTCTAATAAAAATAACAGATATTGGTCCCTATTAAGTAAATTTCATAACAATGAACAAATGAACAAATAATAATAATAATAATAATAATAATAATAATAATTATTATTATTATTTATTTATTTATTTAATCTGGCAGAGCTAAGGCCAGTAGGCCTTCTCTTCCGCCCAGCCAGACTCTAATTCTAATTAAATACATTTGCTTACATAGTTATTACATTAATATCTAGATCATAAAACAACATGAAAGTAAATAATGAAAACTGGATAACTAATGTTAGTGTGACATTAATAAACACTGGTAAGAAATAGTTATAACAATAATGATGACGATAACAATAATAATAATAATAATAATAATAATAATAATAATAATAATAATAATAATAATAATAATAATGAGAATTTAGATATTTATCTGTATATATATATATAACCATTAAACATTGAGAAACTGAAACAGCTATTATTGTTGACAATAATTGTTAGAAAAATATCTCGTTAGCCTATTCTTAAATTGGTTTGATGTCTGACAGTCCCTGACATTACTCGGTAGGGAATTCCAAAGTCGAGGAACAGCCACAGTGAAAGAAGATGAATATGAGGATGTTCGGTGGGAGGGAATGGATAATATTGAGGAGTGTTTTGATCATGTGTCTAGGTTATGATGAGTGGATAAATTTTGAAAACGAGACGCAAGATAGACAGGAGTGGAGAAATGCAATATGTAAAAGAGAAGGGAAAGACAGTGGATTTTCCTACGATCTTCTAGACGGAGCCAGGACAACATTTCGACGGATGGTGTTACGTGATCAGCCCGGCGAATATTGCAGACGAAACGCACGCACATATTATGAACACGTTGTAGTCTCTGCGCCGAAGTAACGCTTAGGTCAGTAAGCAGAATATCACAATAATCGAAGTGGGGCATCACGAGTGTTTGCACTAACATTTTCTTCATCGAAAAGGGTAGAAAATTCTTCAATCGTCTAAACGAGTGGATTAATGAGAATACCTTTTTGCAGGTTTCTGCAACTTGAATGTTCCAATTTAAACTTTTATCCATATAAATACCTAAATTCTTTACTGATTCACTGAACGGAATTTCGGTGCCGTGTATTTTAATCGGGGACAGATTTGGTATGGTAATAGTGCTTAACAAACGTGAATGCCCCACAATGATTGACTGTGATTTTTCTGGATTTAGTTTAAGTCGGAATTTCCGTGTCCATGTCCAGATTGAGTCCAGATCGTCATTAATTTTAGTTATTGCATAATTTATTTCGTCAGTGTGGAATTTTATATATATTTGAAGGTCGTCTGCATAGAGATGGTGTCGGCAGTACTTTGAGAGTTTCTGATATGTCGTTGATATAAATTGTAAATAGTAAAGGGCCAAGAACTGATCCCTGTGGGATCCCTGACCTCACGGCAAATAAGGGTGTCGTTTTCAGTATTTAAAGCAAAAATTTATGCAATTTTGCTCGTTTGTGCTTCCTTTTCTAGAAAAAAAATATATATCTTGTATGAAACATTTCATGGAGTATTTTGGGAAAGCTATTGAAATTAATGGCATTAGGCCTACGTAGGTTCACTCCTTGGACTCTGAGAAGTCGATAGGCAAATCCACTAAATCCACCTCTAGTTCTGTTCATATATAACTTCACAGGACTGCACTATATGCTGATTATCGACTGCAGGTAATACCACTATGATAGAGTGATCAAAAAACTATTATTGGCAGAAGAAATGACAGTTTGACAATTCGTTATCGCTCTACACTCCTACATACAAGCTGTTGACATTTCTTATTCTATATTTCGCACTCTGTCTATAAGGAACATACTACAATAATATACAATAGCTCCTATTGGTATTACAATTTTTGACCATATACCATATTCATAATAACATACAAAACGGTGGAGGGCGTTGTTAGCACTTTCTGTGCGGCTTTTGTAATATGTGACAGTACAGCAATAACATAAATTCCCATTTACTTCATCCGTAATGAGATCTTGGTCACCATGAACAGTAAAACCTGCACATATGAATTACTCTTAAATAAGACATCATTGCTTACAAAATCTTGTTTCCTTCCTGCGACTACGACATACAGAGTTGTTTCTATCTCCCATATGATCATTCTTACGGGTGGGTCACTGGACCGTGTCAAGACTTAAAGAGAGATCGTATCTCCACTGACCACAAGTTACAACTCCACATTGCAATTATTTCTGTCCTACTGACCGATTTTGATCTTCGTACGTAACCACGTCGATAACTTGAAGATCGAATATCACCTGGTTAGTCCTACACACAGTACACACATCTCTGTGAGTCAATTGCAGTGCATACAACTTGCCATATGTCGCCCTCAATGGCCTAGTAGTTGTCATTAATCTGATTTCGCGAGTTAAACTCTGCAGACGGCGATGCAGGCCTACAGTATTTGTAAGGGCGATAAAAACTATTTGCAATAGGAATGTTTATAGATGGGTGTCAGTGTTTTATCAACATTAATCTCACTAGAGGTTTTGATTTATCTAGAGAAAATCAAAACTCGAGAGGGATTTAATTGACTATTACACGATTAGAAGAAAGTATATAAGAATTAGGAGTAACGAAGTACTCCAATACAATAAAATATTAATTGACTTACGAAAATACAACTGTCTTCAAATGTGTTATTGTACCATCTCAACATAAGAAATATTACGCTAGATGGCAGTAGTGTTACGATTATCTGTGTTCTTGTTATCAGCTGTGCCAACTATGGAATCTTAATTGAACTCTGTAGACGGTTACTAGTCAAGAAGGCTTTGTTGATTCAATTTAATTTTTATTACAACAGTTGCATTCCACTTTAATTATGCGGATCCCAGTAATCAACGTCACTTGACAGATGATTTTCAATAAATCTTAGTATTAAACAATCTCTGATACGTGACTATCCATAATATCATATAGCAGAAGCTATAACATAACCTAAATAATATAACAAGCTTTAGAAAAGTTTTAATTAGAGATTATGAAATAAACAAGAAAAGTTTTAATTAATGATGATGAAATAAAAAATAAACATGAATAATTTTAAAAGGAACAATTATTGAAAGTACAATTTTCAAATTTGAATGTTTTAGTCTTTGGTGGTTCAGTTGATGTTACATTGGACGTGTGCGTAAAAGTGGAACTCGTTGATGTAGGCTACATGGTGTATTCCTCAACTTATACAGGATTTCCGAATGGTGCTCTTCATTTATTTGTAAATAGGGTTTCAGGGAAGATGCATAGCTATGAATAGTGATTTTTATTAATTCTTGTTCTTGAATGCCAATGCGAGTCGTATTTGAAAGTGCTGTGCATCGACTGGAGTGGTTTGTAATTTTTTTTTTTTTTTTGACGTCCAGACCAGTGCAGTTTGAAATGTTGGTAAGCAAAGAAACAAATGCTAGGGTAGTGATAAAAATAAACAAATACTAGGGAAGCGATAAAATTAAACAAATGTTAGTGACGCGATAAAATTGTGCGATAAGCAGCCATGATTGGTTGAAAGACGTCCTTTCGTACCGTTTTACTGGTCAAAAGTAGTATGACGTAGTAAAAGTGTAATAGTTACGCATAAAATAATTATGTTCTATTTTAAAAGAGCTAAACACATTCTGAGTTTACTATAAGATTGCTATTTTCAGGTGAGTTTATATTATTACTATTATCATCATCATCATCATCATCATCATCATCATCATCATCATCATCATCATAGGTAGGAAGTTCGTAGATTTCAGTTGAGTACAGCGAGGAGTATAGATGTCACCCGCAATTCGCCCTACTCCCGCTCGCTATACACGAAACACAATTCACCTAAACAATACATAGTATCATTCTGTCGAGCTATCTACAGTCGTGAATAGTTTGAAGAATATTGTTAATTTATATTAACCCTTTCCAGCCCAATGATTCCATATGGCATCATACACTTTACCTGCTCTGAGAATGCGTGTAAAATGCCAAATGACTCCATATGTTATCATAGCCATATTCTTAGTTATTTTTAAGATAGCTGGCACCCCTGAAATCCCGAAACAAAACAATATCGGGCAGCGTTTCTCCTTTATGTCAAAATATTGTTTTTAATTTTTAATTTAATTTGGGCTGGAAAGGGTTAATAGTTCAAATTTTGAACAAAGTAGGCCTAAGCTATTCTGTTATTATTGTATTATTTACGTAACGTTAATATTATGCACAATTCCAAAAAAGTAAACTCAGTTATTAAATAATTATGCAAACAGGAGTGTGTAACATGTTATTTTTTTCCGGATTATTCTTCGTTAAATGTTGCTTGAAAGACAGTTTATTTACTAGCCGTCAATACTTGTTTGTTTTGCTGATCTGTTGACGTCTCGTGCTGCTGTGCTACTATGCATTCGGTTGCGTTAAAGTCCAAGTTCATTCAACATGAGAATTACGATACGAACTTCCTAGTTGTCATCACAATAGAAATTAAAAATTTTCTGACGCCATCAGATTTTCATCTGTTCCCAAAACTTAAAGTACACCTGAGAGGGCATCTCTTTGATTCTGACGATGCAGTGCAGACAGAAGTGAGGCTGTGGTCCATTACGAGCACGAGCAGACCAACGTCGCACTTTTCTGATGTCGACACATTGGTCACGATAAACAGCCTTCAGTCTCCAATGAATGTCTATCGGAGGCACATTTTCTGCTGTTAAAAACTCAATCACAGCACGCTGCTTCAGTCGCAATGACATAGTACTGGTACACGCCGCCATATTTCACGCTATAACTCAGAGCTATCTATTGGGAGAGGTACGAAACTTGCGCCACTGAAAGCAGAAAGTTCACTGAATACAATGTACTATCACTAATATTTCTAATTATATTCACAGTGACAAAAAAATATAGGAGGCATTCCTTTCAGCACGCCCTCGTATTTATTAATATAAAATTCACTTTAGTTTTGCGGCTGGATAAAAGATTTAGCTGATTTTTGGTACTGAAGTGTTTACCATTTTATTTTCTGTACGGGTATAAATACAGTTAAATCTTGGATTAGGCTATGGAATTAAACATAATTTTACAGTTTGAAGAATTTCATTAGCCTATTAATATACAAAAAATTGCATACTACTAGGGGAGAGTCGGGTAGTACCGGACATCGGGTAATATTTAGTGCGTTTCTTTCATCTACCAATGGTAGTACGTGAAAATGACATGGTTACGTTTTAATGCGACATCACAGAAACGTAACCATGTCAATCAGGTACTATCATCATGTGGTAGATGAAAGAAACTCACGTCCGATATTACCCGATGTCCGATACTACCCGACTCTCCCCTATATTATATTACAAAACACCACTTTCAGTTATTCATAGAAAAATATATTGTCTTTTTAGTAATGTATTTCTAGATTAATGAAAAGAAAAACAATCAAACGGCCTTGTTAGGGGGAGTCTCAAATATATTACTTTCATCCTCTATAATCTCATTAATATCGTCATCCATCATTATTCCTTAAGCAAAACTGATAAATTAGCAAAGAATGATCAGAAAAATAACAATAGTCTTCGAAAAGGCAGATACAATAAATCATTAATGAAATCAAATCTGTTGATACAAAATTACTACTTATATTAATAATTAAGCTGCGGATTTATGCCTGTATGCCTATTTTAATCCTCAACCTGAAGACGCAAGCTTTTAGGTTACATACCCATTTTAAGGCATTGTGAGTATTATATGCGAATTCTATAGTGCCTATAATTGTCTATTTCACTAGTAAATGCCTATTTGCTTATAAATGCCTAAAAGTTGCCTAAATATCCGTATTATATATTATATTTGAATTTATTGACTATTCTATCGATTTTTTTAAATCTGTAATTTGTTTCTTTTTTATCCAGCAGCAAATATTACGCTGGCAAACCCAAAGCTAACATCTGATCTTGCTTTCATCAAAGCAAACTTTGGAAAGCTGCCTGCTTACATAACGAAACTGGAAACGAGGGGTATTCCACTCCACAGTGCTGTGCAAGTTATGAAGAAAGTAGAAACTATTCTTAAAGAAATACCAAGCAGTGTGGGAGAAACAATGAGAAATAAGTATTTGAAAATTGTGAAAAGAAATCCTGGTATGGAGCAAGTGTTATTGCTGATTGGAAATGACATTGACATTGCTGCGTTCCCACTGGTTTGGTCCCCAGCTGGGATTCGATCCCAGAAGAATTTCCCCATCACTTCATGTGAAGTGGAGAGAAGTTTCTCCCAATTTAAGAACATTCTTACAGACAACAGACATCAATTCTCATTACAACATTTGGAGACATATTTAGTTATTCACCGCCATAATGGCATTCCTATAGAAACTAGTGTATAATGCTATGCTATGGTCGTGTTAGCCATTAAGAATTAGAAATTGTTAGTGCCTTTTTAAATGCCTATTTTAGAATTTTGAATGCCTATTTTGCTTGCCTATTTCAACTGTTTTTAGTGCCTAAAAATCCGCAGCTTATTATTAATATAATGACAGCTGTTTTCCAATGTAGTCAACATTATTTTCTCTTATTCACGTACTTATAAATGCCACATAATTTTACTTCAATGAAAATCACTGATGGTTATACAAAAAATACTTTTTTTTTTTTTTTGGATATAACTGCTTTTTGTCAATGACTTACTCGTTTATAAACGTAACTATGAAAAATCACTAATTCAAATGATTCACTTCTTCGTTAAGCGATAAGCCAATTGTGAGACGAGGAGATGACAGAAAGGAGAGAAAGCTGACTACGGTACGTACACCCAACTGTGATCGACGTTATCGGCCCTGAAAGTTTAACACATGATTGTTGAACGGCATGAAATCTATAATTAATACATCCAAGATTGGAGTTGCAATGGAAGCGTATGAAAATACGATGCGGCATTCTTCCTGTATAGTTTATCGCACTTTCATCTTCAAACAACTGAAGTGGGATCTGTAGGAATTGATCTCTGACATTTGCTAAACACGTGGTTTTAACACATGTGCAAGTCATGAACGCTTCTATTTAGTGTTGTCAGAAACCTTACCCTGCTATCAAAATTTAAATGACTTATTTATCCAACATACTGCTCTCCTTTCAAAGTGAGCTTTTTCTCAAATAGCTGATATTCGCACGAGATTATTAAACTATACCAAACGTTATTATTTACGTTGTTCTGTAATAGATAATTCTAGGACAAGGTGCCAGAATTCACCAGGGCAGAAGGGCCTACGCCACAACTTTATGCGACACAAGAATGGGAAAGAGGAACAAGGGACGCCAGGGACACGAATGGTTGGACGAATTTAGTACAGTGGCTGGTGCTAAGTGGTATAGAAAACGAGAGGCAGAGTGCAATGAAAATAAATCTTAAACGACAGAGTTTCAAACCAATGAACAATAACGATATGTAAAGATTAATTAAGAAACAAATTAACGTAAACAGCGTATAGGTATAAATGTGTGTGCGTGTGTGAGTGTATGCTAGAGGATGGTCTCACAGGAACTGGCTCACCTTGTGGGATACTTAAGCCAGCCCTACCATTGTGGTAGGAGTCCCTTGTCCTTAGAGATCTCAAGGGTTTATGTCGTACAACTTACGTATTTTAGTTAGGTTTACCAGTTTCAGTCAACCTTTGTCTACTATTCTAAATATTGTAATCATTTTATATGAGTCGTCTAGAATCAAACTGCACTTTATCAAAAAATCTGATTTGTCAGAAAAGACGAAAAACTAGTGCAGTTAGACTCCAAACAGTGACTTTACTACTAAAGTTAAGGTAGATAAATTCCCGTTTGACTGCAAACGAGCAGTTTATCACATTGCCTGCATAATTCTGCACTGAAAGATACCTTAAGCCCATATTTCATAATGTGGAGAAAGTGCAGTTTGAATCTAGGCGACTCATTTGTATTATCCTTAAGTTTATCCTATAAGTTTATTTGATTGTTTCTTATTTACCGAAGAGTAGGCTAGTTTAATACAATCAATATAGATCATTACAAGCATAATGAAATAATGACACATATAAGAAAACACTGAACATATAATTTTTAACGCATTTGAGGACCGAATGAACAGTCCTCGTGTTCAGTCGCAGTTCAGACATTTTATTACAGGTTGTATATAGAAATAAACTAGAAACTAAAATAAGATAACAGCTACAATAAAATCACATATAATATAATATACTATGATATAATATAATATAATATAAAGATAGAGAAGAATTTCATATTTACACGTCACTCAACTACGGTATGCGGCAAAACAATAAAATTATTGCTCATCTACTGTCCACGTTTCCCTAGCAACGAATCATTTACTTATTGCTTATAATTGTCTGCAATTATGGTTCTCACAACAAGGTGTTTATCATGGAACATTATTTCCGCTTATAAGGAGTAGGATGTCAGAATGGGCCAAGTTTGCTTCACGTTAAAGAACAGTACGAGGATCGATTTAATAAGGAGGCACCAAATAATAGAACAATGATAGTCGTCGTTTGACAAATTCCGTCATACGGGATCAGTCTTATATAAACGAAAGGGGACAACAGGGCACCCAAGAACTGTCACCACAAACGAGATTCATGGAGGACTTCTCCAACAGATGTTACAGTCCCCAAAGCGTAGTCTACATCGAATATCGCTGAAACTTAGTTTGAATGATAGGTCTGTTCGGCGGATGTTTAAAGAGCTGGGTGGATTTGCATACCGCATTCAAATTGCTTAGCGTCTAACAGAAAGGGATGGACGAGCCTGATTACAGTATTACAGCCGAGTGTTGTCCATGACGTATCAGGATCCTATCAGGATCCTGATTTCTTCTGCAACATATGGTTTTCAGATGAAAGCCATAGTCACCTTGACGGCTGCATTAACGGCTTGATGTCGTTGTACAGAAACCACTGCACAGGGCGCAGGTTACGATTTGGTGCTCTGTGTCCGGTCATGGAATATTGAGCCCTTATTTCGTCGAGGATGCTACACAGAATCAAAAACAGTAAACCAGATACTCTACAGAGACCTCATTAGTACCCCATTCGTGCGGGATTTGCGCCGTTTTTGTCGCTCCAGAAACTTACCCCCCTCAACGACAACGGATGTAGCAAGTTCGAACTACAGCCCACACCGCGGGGGAATCATTTGCCTTTCTGCAACGACATTTAGAGATCGCATAATTTCTCGTGGAACTCCATTCTCGTACCCTTCCTCCTCCCCGGATCTCACTGTCCTAGATGCCGTCATATGGGACATGTCAAATGTCAAATGTTACGTTTTATTTAACGACGCTCGCAACTGCAGAGGTTATATCAGCGTCGCCGGATGTGCAGGAATTTTGTCCCGCAGGAGTTCTTTTACATGCCAGTAAATCTACTGACATCAGCCTGTCGCATTTAAGCACACTTAAATGCCATCGACCTGGCCAGGGACCGAACCTGCAACCTTGGGCATAGAAGGCCAGTGCTATACCAACTCGCCAACCAGGTCGCCTATAGGACATGTTGAAAGAATCAGTTTTCAAGACAGATGACCCACCTACAAATATTCCCGAATTACGCGAAAAGATAATGTTATTTTTGTGCCCTTACAGCAACCTTTTTCAAGAAACGTTATGAACAATATGTGGCATGTGATAGTACAAATTTTGAACACATACTGTACCTATGCAATTAAATAACATTTTAGCGTTGTTTGTTTTGCCGCATATTGTAGAACAATTCATTAAAAAAAAACTAAATTAATAAACAACAACCAAATGAATTTATAGGATAATGTTATAGGTATATGTAACTCCTTGCAGGACACAATATATATGTTAGAATGTACTGTATTATTGTTATATTATTATTATTATTATTATTATTATTATTATTATTATTATTTACTTACTGGCTTTTAAGGAACCCGGAGGTTCATTGCCGCCCTCACATAAGCCCGCCATTGGTCCCTATCCTGAGCAAGATTAATCCATTCTCTATCATCATATCCCATCTCACTCAAATCCATTTTAATATTATCTTCCCATCTACGTCTCGGCCTCCCGAAAGATCTTTTTCCCTCCGGCCTCCCAACTGTCTATATGCAATTCTGGATTCGCTCATACTTGCTACATGCCCTGCCCATCTCAAACGTCTGGATTTAATGTTCTTAATTACATCAGGTGAAGAATACAATGCGTGCATTTCTGTGCTGTGTAAACTTTTGACAATTAAATTTTTTGATGTGGCAAAGTTGACTAACCTAACTCCATAGTCATTACTAGTTATGTGTAGGCTCTCTTTTCCAATAGTCGGTTTAAAAATATCCTCCCGTCCTACTTCAGCATTGAAATCTCCCAATAAAATTTTCATGTGATATCTAGGTAACTGACAAACAAGTCTGTTCCAATTTCATAGAAGCTATCCTTTATATGGTCGTCGATTTTTCTTCTCGAGGATGCTGAACATTTATAACTAAACGATATCGCACCATCTACCCTTAAGTACTAAATACGATAACCTATCACTGATAAACTCGACCTTTTTACTGCTGATTTTATTATTTTATGAATAAAGAATCCTGTTCCTAATTGGTGATTATCGTTTCCTTCCCCATAATACAACAAATAATCTCCTATTTGTGTTATGCCGTTCCCATCTAACCTAATCTCCTGATCTCACGGCCCCAAAGTCTATTCTATATCTAGAAAGTTCTTTTGCTACTAATGTTGCCCCTCCTGTTCTATATAGACTTGTAAATACGCCAAGATAACGTTAAATCTCAAAATTATTATCAAAATTTTATTATTATTATTATTATTATTATTAAATGATGGAAGTACATCTCTTGTCCATCAAGGATCCCATTCAAACAAGATTTTAGTATTGTTTGTTTTTCCCATATTGTAGAACAATTCATTAGCTGTTCGAAATTAATAAACAACAACCAAATGATTTTATTATTATTATTATTATTATTATATTATTATTTGTAAGTTTGCATTTGTATTGTGCACATCTCTTGTCCATCACGGATCCATTCAGAGTCGCTGAGATTTGAAGTCAGGTTTTCGGCTTAGAAAGCAGACGATCTAGCTGTTCGAGCTTTGTTACGCCTTTATATTGTTTTATTATTATTATTATTATTATTACTATTATCATTATTATTATTATTTGTAAGTTTGCATTTGTATTGTACATTCAGCATCTACGTTCATTCGTATTTAAACAGACCTTTCAAATTTAGAACAAAACTTTCAAACCGTTCTTGAAGACAATAATAGATGACAGAGCTTTAATTATTATTTTTAGTGTTGTTCTCTCTTTACGTATCAACTCTCACTTGCATCACTATGATAAATTTTCAGAGTTTCTTGCTCTGGACTGAGCTGTGACAAATATCATACTCGTCTCCATCGCAGGTTCCGCTTTCACGAGATGTTAATGCTAAACAATTTAAATTTTGGACAAACCTCATCACGGTTTGCTGCTAGACGATAAAGAGGGCAACGCACGACCACGTCTGACATTTCGAAGTCGTGCTTCCTGATCCTAGCGGCCCTTAATAAATGTAATCTTATCACGTGACTCTAGCATTAGTTTGGTTTGTTACACGCTCGCGATTTACTCAAGGTCATCCAGACACGCAAGTTGACTGCTAATCTTCATGGGGAAATGCTCGTCTACATAATGTTAAGTGCTGTATTTCCAATATGAATATTCTGTACCTGATTCAACTGACTCGAAATTCCAAGGTACTTAAAAACAGCGGTGCCGTAGTAACTCAGTTCACAAATTGCTGGCTTACGATAACCGCGTACCCGAGATCATGATTCACCGATAGCGGAGATACATTTATGTTGGACAAAGTAAAGGCCCATTCACAATGAAAATTAAACATAACCGTAACATAAACACAGAAGTTTGAGCCCTGGCTACCAAATGGGTTCATTCACAATGATTCACATAAGCATTGACATAAACATTACCGTAAGACGTTAACATGAAAGTTTGCAAACTCCAAACTTTCATGCTTATGCTTACGGGATTTGCGAACAGAACACAATCGTGGAGCGCTGAAGTGTACGACAGAATATGAGGAAATGGCGTCGTTGTTATGTTTCCACGGTTACCAAGTATGTTTGCTGTTATGTTTATGTTCCCAACGTGAATGATGGTATGACTTCTTGTTTTTACCGTAACGTTTATATTCTTAAGTTAACGCTTACGTTATGTTTAATTTTCATTGTGAATGAGCCTTAAGAGTATTTTTCGGAGTTCTCCCATTTTTCTGTCGTCATTTCCACCAAGACACTGCACAATTTCTCTTTCATTATCATCTCCGTCTCGAAAACTAGCCCACCACTTGTGTTTGCATGACAGAGAATCGATTGTCCGCCATGAATGATAAGTGTTCTTCGCGGTTTATCCAAAAATTGACAGATGACAGTGGTGGTGAATTAGAGTCAAATCACCTACCTGCACAATAAACACCAGTTCTTAATTGCCTGATGAGGATATGGCAACTCATGCAGATTTCTGAGTTACGATAGACTACTAACAGAGGTATGACAGATTTGAGGCTAGAATGCATGTAGAAGCATAGCACAATCAGCATGCACGCTTTCTCACCACGGACATCTGTACCTTTTATTAGAAACAGCAGAAAATAAGTCACAATGGAAAGTCATCAATAAAACAGATTAATAATTATATGAATATGCTGCTCTAGTATTATAATTGTATTATTATCCGATCTTAACAATACTAAATTTGTTAATTTTTGGGAGGAACTTATTCTTACGCGTAGATTCAATTAGTATTAAGAACATGGAAGTTTCATAGCTTTTATTTCAATAGATATTTTTCTTAACAAATTATTGCAATAATTTCGAGGGAAAATTGTTCCGGGACCGGGTATCGAACCCGGAACCTTTGCTTAATCGTACCAACGCTCTACCACCTGAGCTACTCGGGAACTCTACCAGACACCGATTTGCTTGATTTGCATAATACACGTCATTGTTCGTCAGTAGAAAATCACAATTTAAGTCACACAGTGTTAGTGTGCACTCAATGTTGGTTGCTTGACGTTGGTCAGCCCACTTTGAGGTTTGTGGATATAGAGGGAAAAATTGGATCAGTGTCTGGTAGATTTCCCGAGTAGCTGAGTTGGTAGAGCGTTGGTACGTTTAAACAAAGGTCCCGGGTTCGATACCCAGCCCCGCAACAATATTTCCTCGAAATTATTCAAATCAACTTTACAGGGAATTATATGGGTGTGGATAGTGATGAAAATGAGGAAGGGAGAAGAAAAAACCCGATGACGGTACGTAGCCTACTCCTGTTGAATAGCATCAAGGAGGCCGTCAGACTTAACGTCCCCATCCGACGGACGAATTATTATCAACAGTGACATATGCCTTCTCTTCATATGCACTGCGGAGAGATTTCAGATTTAACCCAGGCATGTTGGTGCACAATTTAGTGATTACAAGTTGTGCACCGCCATCTCTCCTAGTCCCGAGGTAGAAATTTTACATGAAAATATCTGACCTCGCCGGGAATCGATCCTGGGCCGGCTAGTCTGGAGGCAGGCGCGGTACCACAGAGCTAACTCGGTGGACATTTTAAAATAAATGTAAGAACTTGTATGTGACGGAGCTTTAGGTGGATTGTATTTCTTTACAAGAACGCAAAAATTGCCTCATAAAATGTAATTTCGCTCTTAATTCGCAGAAAAACATATATTTCGTAATTTGTATTCAATTTAGCATTTTATCGCGAATTAAAAACTACACTAATATACGTCATTTGCTTTTAAAAATAAGATTACTTGGTTTGACAGCAATCGGGCACATTTCGTATTTACCGTGATTTTCGAAAATCTACCATCTCTAACAATGAAGTAGTACCATCCTACCGTAGCACTGTCATCCTCTGTGGTAAACATGGCACCGAATCTGCCTACAAATACAGCCTGTTTCGACTCCCATCAGTAAAGTGGACGTTCATCTGTCTTTCACCGGAACTAGGTGTAAGTTTTTTGTCTTCATTTATTTTGTGTTGCCTTCAGCTGAAGCAGTGCGTTGCGTCACGCTCAAACACATAGCCAGTGTCTAGCCACTTGTGAATGATATTTGCGAATACAATTTTTATTATACACGTTTTTAAAAAATAATCAACAGTGAATAAAATGTAATAATAATAATAATAATAATAATAATAATAATAATGAAAAATGCTGAGGAGTTTGTATGCCGGAATCAAAATGGTAGTCATGAAGGCTCTTAGAATGCCCTGAAGACAGGCAGACTAGACTACGGTCTGGACCCTCAAGCTGGGAACTGTGCCATAGCTGGTAACAAATTCACAAACAAACCCTGAAGGTATTGGAAGGCAAAAAATCCTTCGGAAGAGGGAAGTTGTTCTTTAGAAAACTGTCCGAAGATAGGTCTGAACCTCACAAGTGATATCAACAAGGCACTACTTATGAAGCAACAAGGCCAGGAGATAATGGGGTAGGATGGCCAGTTCCTTTCCCCCTCCATTGCATACGTTGCCGACTAGCTACATATTACACTAATCAGACTTCAGATGTATACAAACAATATTGCAAGAAATGGATCGGAATTGTGTATCGTTCCTCGATAGCTCAGTAGTAGAGCGTTGGCGCGCATAGCCAAAGGTCCCAACTTCGATACCCGGTCCCGGAACAATTTTTCCCTTTAATATTACTCAAACCAGCTTAGAAGAAGCTAAACTTGGAAGCCATTTTCAGCAATATTGTTCTTCCTCTGACACATGTAGTCACGTGAGATGTTCTGCCTGATAATAGATGTAGATACATGTCAGCCAGAAACTCAATCAGAGGTGCGGAAGAGGGTTAATTAGATTTATTTAAGGGCAAATTTCCCTGTAACAGTTTCCTCATGAAATTCAATGGATGTCCTGGAGAACGAATTCCGATGAAATTATATGCATATGCAACAGATCATGCATTGCTTTAGCATAATGTAGGACTACGTAGGCTACATCGATGTATGTAAAACCTCTTGTCACATTATATAACAGATTGGCCATCCTCATGTTAAAAACGGTAACATGTGGAAGAGAACAACCACTGGGACCGCCACTGCCGATTGGTAACGACCGCTAGAGGGCAGTACAGTTGATCCATGCAATTGAAATGAGAGTTATAACGTGACTTCTTTAGCAGTATAGTCAAATTAATAAAAGTTGTTGCCTTCGAAGTCTATAAGGCTGATCAATCAATCTGTTATAGCCTACGTGTGATCTGGGTTAAACGTATAGAACAGGCCTGCACAAGGTTTGCGCTCTCCGAGCCGGCTCACAGCTCATGAGCGGGATGCAGATATTAGCTGCGCTCTGTATAAGGGTGGACTGGAAGAAGGGGTGATCTCGTACAAAATATACACATAAGGAAGTATTATTACGAGTGCTTATGAAATGAATTCCCGTTCAGTGTTTGCAGAACTATCTTGAACTATTATTAATTAATAAAGAAATATTTATTTTACAGAAATAATAGAAATTCTATAGCTACTTAAATGTACAATATCATTTTGTTATATTTGTATTTATCAGTACATCAAAACGAGGTTTTATGCTGTTGGCAGCTGAAAGGAACAGTAGCCTACTGATCTTAATTATGGTTACAGCTGTTCGATGCCTGCCTTTATTAAAGTTGATTATAGAAACAGTTGCTCACAAATATAAATGTTGAGCCAAACATAGCAATCATTTTCACAGCCAGCCTGTGTAGTCGTGGATATTATTGCTAATGTTTAGTCTTGTAAAACTCAACCACGCTAGTAGTATTATTCAAACGATCTTTAGCCCTTAGGTCACATTGAAGATCAATAAGTTCGAGCTGTAAATCGTTAAATGTTAAATGTTATGTTCCGTCTTTTAGATTCCTCCATACTGTACTGTAGCAGTAGGTAAGCAACGTGAAACAGTTACTGAGAATAGGTCTACACACTGCACTCCACTGAGTGGTCGTTTCCCTCTCCCCTACCTATAGCAAGTCTATCTCATTCTGACGTATCTTCGTCTCCGTTTCGGCGAGCGGTAAACTCGGCTCTCCCGCTCCGAAGAGCGCGCGCGCTCGTTGAGCGCTGTTTGTGCAGGCCTGGTATAGAATATAGGAACATAGCCACAAAACTCCGAAAGTTGGACTGTCAGTTTGGTAAGATCTGTAAAAATGAGTATTGTACCATTGTTTATTCATCACATATAAGGTTACCATGAGAAGAAATTCTATAGGAGGACATGGAATCTAAAATAAGAGGACATTGCTGAAAAAAGGATGACATTTTTAAAATTGGTATGAACAAAATTAAAGATAAAGATAATGGCTTACCTTAGTTCTCTCACTACTTAATTGCTGGATCAGTATTACATCTGTACCCTACTTATCGGTGGAGCCCACTTTGTGCACAAGAGACTGAAGGGACCAACTTATATCTTGTAACAAATAACTATGGAACTGTTCACAGGACATGTTCTTGAAATTATATTTCACCATGATGATACCTCTGACAGTCTTCTCCGTTAGCATGCGATTTCGTTCTTTTGTCCATTGATCAGATATTAGAGAAAATACTCTCTCAGCACTTCCATTGTGACTTAGGATAAATAAATTGAAATTGACATAAGAGTTCTGAGAAAGCTTCTGTGCTCGCAGAACTATTGGAATTGAAGAACTTGCACCACTGTTTATCTAAACTTAAATCTTTGTCAAAATGAACTTGATTGGCATATCTTTTGTACATTGCAGAATAAAATTGATCAAATAGCTTAGACTCATGAATAGTGACATTTTTAGAGTGTAAGAATTCAATGCATGTCAATAGGTCATCATATTCTATGTTTTTTATGTGCTCTAGCTTCAACAATTGAAAGCAGTTAAATTCTTTCATATGTTTTCACAATTTGTTTAGATTGCATAATATCGCACATTATTCAATATTCATATTAATCCTAGTTGAAATGCGAAATGCCGGACATTTTAATTTTTTTAAAGCCTGCCGGACAGGATAAAATGATTAAAAAGAGGGCATGCCCTCCTTTTGGCGGACGGATGGTATCCCTAACCACATACCTTTTTTTCTATTGTACTGTACTAAATGTTTGTGTAAGTTACAAACGTGAAAAAATTTGATTTCACATTGACGTAATCTACTACAAAAATAACTACAGCTCAACAAAATTCCATTTATGTTTATCACAACAAATGTGAAAAACTACAACGAGATGGCAGAGAACGAACTGGCAACCTGTTAGGAACGATTCTAAACAGACCAATCACAGCTCTCCGCAAATCTACATTACGCTAGCGAAAATAAACAGTTTTGTCCTATGAATTTCACTGGCGTGATGAGCGATGTGCAATGTGATCAGCATGTACGTCGACATCGTAGTATATAAACTTGTTTTTATAGAATTATCCACAAGAGCGAAGAGCAATGTTGATCTCGGCATGCACACATTACGACACGCTTGAGACTGAATGGCAATAAAAAAAATCTATGCTCAATAAGAAACCATGCTTTAGCGTACAGTATTAATGGAACTGCTGCAGTTTCGTCATTTAGGAAGTGTTTGCATCGAGTTTGTCATGATCTTGTAATCCTGACAGATGTAGGGCGAAATGCAAAGAAAGCAAAAAGAAAATGAGAGTGTATGGCCGTGAAAGTATCGACCAGTGTCTTGTGGCGCACAACAGCGACGCATGATGCAAAAATGAAACAACAGACTTCTCAAAGGGTCTTTTGCCGACGAATTTAGTTGCGTCATAATATTCATAATATAATAAAATGTACGCGTGATAGCCTTGGAGACAAGAGTGCCTTGGAACCAGGACATCCGGAGTTCGGTATCCCGAGACCGGCAATCCTGACTGAAGTTTTCGTTGTCTCCCACAGTCACATCAGGCAAATGCCGGGATTGTTCCTTAAAATACAGGCCAAGAAAACAGAGTTTTTTTTTTCTTTTTCCACTGCATCATATTCTGCTATTGATATGGGGATTGGCGGCGATATTTCTGGTAACTGGTTGTGGTTGTGGCTAAGATAATACACAGTAAAAGCTTAATAAAATGTATACTGCCTATGGAAATCGAGCTTTCAGGTATAACTCCCTGTAAAGTTGATTTGAATAATTTTGGGGAAAAAATTGTTCCGGGCCGGATATCGAACCCGGGACCTTTGGTTACACCACAGGTTACATATACAGGGTGATTCACGAGGAAAGGTAAAAAATTTAGGATACGATATCGTAGGCCATTTTGAGTGAAAAAGTTCATATGAACATAGGTCCGTTTTCGAACGATGTCGGAGCTAGATGCATTTTTTGGTAAAACGTCTCGCCCCAATGTGAATCAGATGTTACCATATGCTGCTGACGTGAGACGAGGCGTGAGACAAGGTCAAGGTCGCAATGAATGACATAACATTGGGATCTGCATTGTGAACGATGTAGATAAGAGGAAGAAACCGAGTGGTGGGGCATTACAAATGTCCAATCGCCTGCCCTTGTCTGATGTAATGACACAGAACCCGCAGATAACACAAATAGCCTACACTATCATCAATTCATAGCAGTCCTGTCAGCTACCTACAATACAATAGCTATACAGGTACAGTTACCGGAAGTGTTAAGGTTAAGTTGTGTTTTTCAAGTTGCCTTATAAATTTTCAACTACAGAATACGCCGATATTGTGTATGTTTATGGTTGTGTGATGGAAGTTCCTTGCGTGCCGTCGCTGAATATGAACGACGCTTTCCGAACAGAAGGGTACTATATCGAAGAGTACTTACTGTCTATGGGGTTGGATGAAAGACTTGGTATAGCAAAGGAAGGGGAAAAGAGAGAGGCGCTAATCAACCGTATTTTGGATGCGGCATAGAGAACAGTTACGTGCAACTCTCCCGCGCGATGAGCGCGATTCACGCCCGAGCGCAACAGTGCATTGAAGCAGGAGGAGGTACCTTTGAAAATATGCGAAAGCATCTACCCCGACGTCTAGAATATTAGGTATGTAATGCATACATGAATATAAAGTTTAAATTTGTCCGTTATTTGTCTCTAAATGCGAGTTAGTAAAATGTAATCTTAGAAGTTTTTGTGAAATCAAAGAGCCATATCTCCGTAACCGTTCGAAAACGGACCTATATCCATATGAACTTTTTGACTCAGAATGACTTCAGAATTCACATCCTAAATTGTTTACCTTTCCTCGTGAATTACCCTGTATAACATATTGCTCAACGCTATGTTAAAATTGGTAGCACTTTGAAGAGAACAACTGCCAGAATCGCCACCAGTCCGCCGTAAACGAACACGACATGACAGTACAGTTGCTAATGCAATTCAAATGGGAGTTATGACGTGACTCCTTATGTAACACCTAGATGGCAGCATAGTAAACCTGACAAAAGTTATTACCGTCAAAGCCTATAAGGCCGAACAATCTGGGTATTATGATTTAGGTTTAAACGTACAAACGCTCTACCAACTGAGCTACCCAGGAACTCTACCAGACACTGATCCACCGGCTGCTAAGATATGAGACCATTAAGTACTATGTTCTACCTAGTCATACACGCGCATGCGTTAATTTATCAAACTAATAGCACTTGTACATCGTACATCTCTTAATTTACTTTTATTTCAGCTGGCTGCTTAGATATGAAACCCTTAAGTACTACGTACAGGAAGATATGTTACAGTGCTGGTTGATAAAGTCAAATGATAGCAAGGGAAAGAGAACTGTAAAAAATAATGTGCCTCACCAACCTCTTTGTCTATCATAATTTTACTTAATACGCTAGATATAATGGGTTTTCTGACAACATATATTCCTCCATGCGGGATCTGTCATCCCACATAGTTTTGGTGCAGAGTTTCTGAATCACTCTGTCTCTGTGTTTTCTTTTGTTTAGGAATGTGTAAATATTTGCTTATTGAGAAAAGAGTTTTATTTGTTCCACCTGTTACACAAAACAAAGATTATATGTTTTTAAACCACAAATTGCATTTGTGTTGGAAACAAGAAAGAAAACAGTTTTGTATTTCTGTGAAGAAGAGCGAGTTAAAATGAAAACAGTTCCAACACGGAAATGAGCTCACAAGCCATTACCTTCATAAAACAAGCGTTTAGTACAAACAGCAAAACTTTAATACGTATATAATTTTCCCTGGTATAGGACAAGGAGAAATAATTCATGTTGTAAAAGTAAAATAGTGTCGTTTCTTAGTATGTACAGAAACAAAGTTCTCAGTATTTTACTATGGTTACGATATTACAGCAGCGATTATGAGACAGCCACTTGTTTCTCACAACATCCACTGCAAGCTCATTCCATCATGATTCCATTATTTCAACATTTAAATATTTCATACTTGAAAATACTTCCGTCATTTTTCATTTCGTGGAACAATTCTCTGCTTCTTAATAGAATTTTATGTTATGTAGGGCCTACGGTAGTGGCAAAAAAAAAAAAAAAAAAAAAAAAAAAACCGGACCGACCCTTGTAGCTGATTTCAGAGCACGATACACTGGTAACTAGGTAACTAAGACTTTCGTGGTTCGAATCCTGCCTGGGAAGGAAACTTTTTTTTTTTGTTCTTTATTCAAATTTATCTTCAATATTTTTGGATTGCAGCGATATTTTACAATTAGGCAATTCCCAGAACATGAATTTTACTAGCAATCGAAAAGTATTGGGAATAAATTTGAATAAGGAACAAAGAAAAGTTTCCTTCCCAGGCAGGATTCGAACCACGAAAGTCTTAATTATCAGTCTATCGTGCTCTGGAGTGAACAAGGCTCTGAAATCAGCTACAAGGATCGGTTCGGTTTTTTTTTTTTGCCACTACTGTACATTAAACATTTTAATTTCTATATTTTATTCCAGAATGTAACCTTTACTCTGGCCATCCCCATCTACGTGTGGGGTTATTCTAAACAACGTTAACTTATGTGAATTATGCTCGGATTATTCCGGTTAAACATCTGAACACAACGTATAGAATGTTGTCAAAATGTCACAAAATAGTCAATGAAACTCCGAAAAGGTTTTCAAAGTGTACAGTGAGCCAAATATTACGTCTCCGTTTTTAATGTTCTCTGTGACTTTGGGTGGAGATCTGGCATCATAACAACTCCTAGCAATGCGAGTCCCGTATCTATCCATCTATTAATCAGAAAAACAAGTTGAGATCGGTTTTTCAAGCGCGAACACTCAGGCATGCTTTTTCTCATTTTGTGCCCTATACAGAGTGAGTTTTAAGTCCACCGATAAACTTCAGGAAGTGATTCCTGACTGAAAATGGAGCACAAAAGTTCATATCACCTTGTGTCCGAAATGCATAGTTTCCACGGTAGATGACACTGACGACATTCTCTCATAACTTGCAGTGTGCGTTTTGTGTGTTGCAGATAGTTGCACTTTACCCATTTCAGCTAATGCTGACGACCATTGGTCTAGCGCTTGGAGTGCCAGTGGAAGTCTTGGTAGCAATAGTAGAAATAGTAGTAACAGTGGAAATACTTACTTACTTACTGGCTTTTAAGGAACCCGTAGGTTCATTGCCGCCCTCACATAAGCCCGCCATTGGTCCCTATCCTGAGCAAGATTAATCCAGTCTCTACCATCATATCCTACCTCCCTCAAATCCATTTTAATATTATCTTCCCATCTACGTCTCGGCCTCCCTAAAGGTCTTTTTCCCTCCGGCCTCCCAACTAACACTCTATATGCATTTCTGGATTCGCCCATACGTGCTACATGTCCTGCCCATCTCAAACGTCTGGATTTTATGTTCCTAATTATGTCAGGTGAAGTATACAATGCGTGCAGCTCTGCGTTGTGTAACTTTCTCCATTCTCCTGTAACTTCATCCCTCTTAGCCCCAAATATTTTCCTAAGAACCTTATTCTCAAACACCCTTAATCTCTGTTCCTCTCTCAAAGTGAGAGTCCAAGTTTCACAACCATACAGAACAACCGGTAATATAACTGTTTTATAAATTCTAACTTTCAGACTTTTTGACAGAAGACTAGATGACACTAGTGGAAATACTAGTGTAATAAAATATCAGTAGTGCACTATTACTACTGGGTGGTAGTACTAGTAGGCCTAACTCTAATAAACATTTCATCTCCGTTTAAGTAGGATTAAAATCCTGGAGTGAATAGGTGATGAACAGTATTTCGATAGTTACATTATTGGAGCAAATATTTGCGTCCACAGAGACGGTAAATAATGGCAGTAATTGATAGAGCGTGTATAAACAGTCTCGGAGGCGATTAATCACTGAGACGATCTATCATCCTCGGCCGACGTCATTTCTCTCTCGCCGAAGACTGAGAAGTGGGTCTCGTGCAGCTGGAGTGAAACTGAGAACACATCAACCTACTGACCGGCCGCACACTCTGTTCTGGCCCCGTTGCCTCGTCTACTCTTTTGTAGACAACGTAAGCAAGACCCAGTCGAAATCTGGTCTCTTAGATTTTTTCACGAAAGGGACCGAGATTCGTTACAGAACTCAATCTCTGAGATTTGTGATGGGAAAAATGTTGCGGTTAGATTTTATTGGACCACGTCGTCTTTTCGAATCGTATAGTAAGGGGAGTAAGGAAAAAGAAAAATGTGTAGGAAGGAAAAATGTGTGGACAAAGGGGGAGAAGGGAAAGGAAGAGCAAGCAAGAGGTTACTAAACAGATGAAATGGGATAGAATAAAAATAAAAACGAATAAGAAAAGTAGAAAGGAAACAGAAGCAGAAATACAGAGATAACAGAAACGGGAAGAAATGGACGAAGAGGAAGAGTCGAGGAAGTTGAAATAAAATATGGGTTATGATTTCCATTATGAACTCCAATTTCTGTAAACCAGGGATGAGACGATATTAGCTCCCAATCATAGTAGAATAGCTCGACCTTGATCACGAGCGCATAGCGCATCCACTACATAGCGTTGTAATGTAGACACAGGGATGTACATGCACATGCACCGAATAAAGGCAGCAATTATTACAAATACTTGCGTTACTAAATTTCTGGCTATGTAATAGGGCTAATTATTCAGTTGTTTAATATACATGTGCATATATTGTGACAGCGACGTGAGATTCGAACTCACGACCAGCAGAAGGAGGTGCAAGGTCGGCCGGCGAGGAGGTTGCGCGCGCATCTGCTTCCTGGGGCATGTGCTATGGCGGGGTGTGGAGAGGGAGGTTGCGACACGCTGTTCCGCGGCAGAGAGGAGAAAGTAAAGCAGCTGGTGACTGAGGAGAAAGATCCAGAGAAGTCTGGATAGCCGTTATCTTCTAGGCATCTGTCGACCGACCGCGAACTCTCCAGAAACTATGGCTTAGTTATAAATACAACGCGCAAGTGAACGCGAGTCAGTCAGTCAGTAAGCCAGTGTTGTTACAGGCAGATTTGGACAGTAAGCGAGTTAGTCTTGTGTAGCAGTGAAGCCAGCTTCGAGACCAGAGCGCGACTTGAGTTGTGTCCGTAACTGTGGAGCCTGAAGCCCGGAGTTCGAGTGCAGTGGACCGCAGTTGGGGGTCCTGAGTTCGAAGTTCAGCGGATGGTCTCCGAAGGTCTGGGGTTCGAGATTCTGTGAACGCAAGTGACTGAGCTAGAAGAACTAGCCAAGACAAACGAGCTGTGAACTGAGAACTGACAGTTCTGTGTTGTAAATAGTGCTTTGTGAATATTAGTTAAGATTAACAGTTCATTGTTGTTCGTAATAGTCCAAGTAAATTGTCATTGTCGTTTGTGGAGTGCAATAACGAACGCTGTGTTGCTGTGCGGAGAGCAAATCCCATTGTTGACGGGAGTGAAATTAAATTGTAGAGAGTGATAATTATTGTTGAGATAATAAAATTACATTGTTGAGATGGAATAAATTTACAATATAAACAAATCGCAAAGGGAAGAGTTTTTTTAGTAACAAAAAGAGAAATAGGAAAAGTTAATTGTATGTAAACCATTTTCTTGTTAAAAGCAATTATTTATTATGTAAATACTTCACTTCATTGCTTAGGAGAAACTAATAGGGTCTACCTGCTCGACGTGTGTGATCTCTAAGTACTTTTGAGTATTTGTTGAAAAAATAATAATGATAATATAGATTGAAATAGAGTATATTGATTGTGTGATTGTGAAAATGTAGTCCTTACTCTCGTGATTATATGAGTTTTCTTAGAGTGATTTGTGAGATGCACGCAACACGAAAAAACAAATTGATTAAATTAAGATATTGAGAGCCATCTTAATTTTTGGGGGTCAATCATTTAAGGGGATATGTATGATTTTTAAAACTTCCACAATTTTCGGCCAATTTTTTTAAATTTAAACTAACTTATATAAACAGATGTATAATAAGATCATCTGTACAAAATTTTGTGCAACTAGGTCTAATAGTTTTGAAATTATATTTTTAAGTATATTTTATATTGACGTTACTAAAAAAAGCTCCTTGCATCAAAGTTTTCAAAATGTTTAGTTCATATTTCCTCAAAATCTTGAAAATAGTTATTGGAATAAAAGTGAATTAGCTTTTTGAGCTTAGTAATAGTAAAAATTAAAGTGCAATCAAAGATAAAATATTATTTCTAAATAAAAGAAACACGTTGTATAATAAAAATAAATATCCAGAAACAAGCAACAAATAAAAATCAATATTATATTTAAAATAAAGAAATAAAAAGAATCTAGATACAATCTACTGACCCAAATGTAAATTAATTTACCTTCGATGTCAATTCCGAAATCAATTTATTTCTCTCTTCTCCTGAATAATGCCTATATATATTTTTTTCATGTCGCGTCTCATAATGCCGTTTTATGTTGCTTTTTTCTAAATGATATTTTTCACACAACAAACACTGGACTTCATCACCATGTTCGAAGCATAAATATTGTATCTTCCACTCTTCCTTGAAAGCTTTAAGCGCTTCCGTTCCGTCATGATGCGCTGTGTTCTAAGATCTGTACATCCTTTAGCAATGTTTACAGGTAAAAGAGCTCCGCGCGCGCAGCGGGCATAAAAGAGCTCTAGCTCGAAATTACTAGTCACCATCGCAAGACTGCTGTGAACTGTTACGAAAGAAAAAGAAGACCTGCAAATGTGAAGCAGCCTTAAAACTGGGATACCAAGATCCCTTCACATGATTAGCATCCATTCCACATTCAAGAAAGCAAACAAGGCACGTGCGGTTCTTTATCCACAAGCGTTTCCTCATGTTAACCACATTCTCGCATATAACCATCAGTCTACTTATTCAAGGACCCACACAAACACATCTGACAAGTAGTACTCTAGGCTGAAATGGACTAAAAAAGTAATGTAATAAATAAACCAATTATCCACAAATTCATTTATTAATGCCTCTCTTAACTTATTTTTCTCGGTTTTGCCGGCTTCTCTAGTAGGTTTCCCATGCTAAGTCATTAAAGATTTCTGTCAAGACTGACTCAACTTCTTGAAACGTGGCTTCTTTTTAAAACTACCGCATTCATTATTTCCATTCATTTAACTATATTAGTGCATCGTCTTCTGATTTTATCACGAGTTTCTTTACATTACAAAACTTCACAACTTTCACAAAGTACACATATCCATTTCGGTGTTTCGTATGATACTTCTATAAAACTTAAATTACTATATTGTGTGTGTTTGTGTGTCTAACGCCTACCCACTTCACTTGGGTGATTCGGGTTCTTCATATAGCGGATACATGACAGGACTGTGACCCATTTTCAAGTTACACACCACTTCGCCGTGCCACGCTGTGCATGATGTGTATCTGTGGACAGTTATGTCGTATATTAGGGTGAGTGTATGTGTAAGTGTAGCGTAAGGAGTGAGTGTGGGTGATGATGAAGTTGAGGAAGGGAGACGGGGAAACCCAGTGCCGGCACGTAACCTAATCCTGTAAAATAGCATAAAGGGGACCGCCAGGCTTAACGTCCCATCTTATTATTGTTATCACAGTAGAAAATCAATTGTAGATTTTACACGGGGAAATATTAAGTATCGAAGTCCGAGGGTGAAATCATACAGATACAGCGACGTATCTGTATGTCAAGTAACGACATATTCCTACGAAGACTTTATGGCTTAACGATCAAGCTGTTTTTTATCGTTACAAAGACTGGGCTTCGAGATCAAGCTCTTTTTTAATCGTTATAAAGACTGGGTTTCGAGATCAAGGTCTTTTTATCGTTACAAAGACTCGGCTTCGAGATCAAGCTCTTTTTATCGTTACAAAGACTGGGCTTCGAATCTCTACTGGGTGTTCAGTTCAAAGTGTGTCATGGTTCGCTGTATGCCATCATGTGGCTAGCCGATGAGTCTAGAGAATTCATTCTTCCTACACTTCCGCAAAGGCGAATTACCTATGAGGCAGAAAAGTTGGCTAGCAAGTACGGCGTTCATTCTGAAGAGTACGTACCGATACGTACGGTAACGCCGGTAGTGGCAGGAATGTGAACTGTTTGGAAACACGTAGTCTACTCAAGTGAGTTTTTTCTTACTGTCGGGATATGGGAGAGAGTCAAGACGATTACTTACGTATTCATTGACATTAACTTCGATGGTCAACATGGACACGGAGCATTTGATTTGTGTTGTGGAATGTTGCCGTACGCAACCGATGGTAACAAATACCCTGCGTACGACTTGGCCGCGCAAAACACAGTTCGAAAGAGGTTATGGTAGCACACAGACCGTACAGACCGCCATCTGTAGCTACGTCGTTGAAGTTATACCGTACACATTCTCAAGTTCAGATTGAACGCCTTGAATATAGGCAACTTCTCTGACATAAAAGCTGAAACTCGCTTCAAATCGCTGACTCACAACAGTGACGTCATGACACACTTTGAAATGAACACCCAGTATATGTAAAACGCACGCGTGTAAACACAGCGTGCATGATGATTCCCGAGCTATTCCGAGGTGGGACTAGGACTTACAGCAGTGGTTCTCAGCCTTTTTGACTGACGACACACTTTACTGAACGCCCACTATATCGCGACACACTTATTTGTTTTTATTAATAATATAATAATAACAACCAATGCTTTTCTTCTGGAGAGAAACGTGGTGGAACTCTGTGTAGAATATTTTACAGCGGACGGGGAGATGATTACTGTTCACTTCAAGTGAATTTTGTCGTTTTTAAGCTCCTTTTCGTCCAACTAAGACTTTCAAGGTCTAGGCGGAATTCAAAGAAAAATTATATTAAAGACATAGTTATTCATACATATTTGGTTTCATGATGAAACATGCAACAAAAAGGTGCCGCAACGCCGTTGAAGCGCGTTCCGCCGGAAAAAAGCACTGAGAACTTCTTTTTAGTGTCGAACATCCAGTGTTGTAGATAGGTCGATGTTAACACGCAATCGAAAATTATAAAAAAAAAAAAAAACAAGCAGCAACTTGAGTGGCATTGGAAAGAAAAACAAAGGTATGTGTAAAAAATTCCAACTTATCCATGCTGGATGTCCGATAAAAGATTTGTATTATCATTCTTGAAAACTCACCTATTTAAATTAATGTGAAGTCTGCGCTTGGTGGGTTGCACAGAGTTTTTCTATGCGTGGCCTTATGGCTGACAGACCAACACGTAAATCGTTTTCAAGATGTTCCTATGTTTAAATTTCACTATTTTCATGCTAGTAAATGCTGATTCACACAATAATAACGTTGAAAACGGCAGTTACAGATATCTTTTTTGTTTATTCGGCACCATCGACTGATTCGACAAAACATTTCCGCATATAAGACACTCGGGATTTTATTTATATTCATCGTCACGTCACGTCACGTTACGCCACGTAAAACCACATTGCAATTATTTATCACTATATTTACGAAACACAGTACTTTTTTGTGAACCCTGAAGGGAATTTTCGCTCACATTATTTAAATTAGCACTGTTGTCATCTAACTCAGAACTTGATTCGGACTGTCTTTCTCGAATTAAAAATTTGTCCCTGAGAAAATCTAAATACAGCACTTTTGATAAAATAGTCGCACTATCACTCGCTCACATGTATGGGTATATACTGAAACTGACCAATATGTTCTGACGATTCTAAACTCTAATTGATTACAAAGTGGGAAGAGTAAACGAATTACTAAGCGTTATTGCAATGTTGACTTTCATTCGAATTATCGCCTGGCAAACGGAGCATGAAATTTGTTTTTAAATTAAAAAATTTCGCGACACTCCATGGGGTTGCGCGACACACAGGTTGGGAACCCCTGACTTACAGTAGTCTTTAGGTATAGATTAAGGTATAGAAAATAAATGATCTGAATATAATTTACCAGAAATAAGTGGCGTCATTATTGAGCGAGGAGAGATCAGCATTACAGAATTCCCTTTCAACACATCCTATTAGAAATGCTGATAAAATTCAATACGAAGTATAATATCCTAGCAATAATTGTCGTATAAATCGATCAGCTACTAGCAATAATTGCCGTTTGTTTGTTTTCTTATTGTTTAAGCAAAAGAATCAGTTAACAATGTTATAACACTTCTTTTTGCTTTGTAAGTTCTTTGTACTCGTATTTGATGCCGTCTTCGTAAGCCATTTTTGGAATGTGTTTATACTTATCAGCAGGGAACGGATTTATATGGACTAAAAATATATGAAATATGTAAATATATATGTAGTTATTTTTACCAAAATATGGAATTAAATATGGATTTTTACCAAAATATGGAATTAAATATGGACTTAAAATTATAAAAAAATGACTATGTACGTTAAATATTGGTACATTTTAATCAAACTAAACAAAAATATAATGGACGTACCTTATCTTCCAATGTAGTTTCAACAAAACACAATTTTTATTGTCTGTTACCATAACAATAGGTTACAAACATTTCTTTCAAGTGCTGAAAAGTGAATCTTCTTCTATTGTCTCTGAGGATAGATTTATACTGACTAAAAGAGCGTTCGACGTCACAAGAAGTAACTGGTACATAATTCAATTTCACAATGTCTGCTGGGGATAAGTCCAAGTTAATCTTCACTGTTGATTCACCACTCATCACAGCAACAACCTTTTGTAGTTCTTCATATCCAGGGTTTTTGAAAGTACAGTGTCCACCTTAGCTCTTACTGCATCTGCAACTTTACCTCTACCACGATTCAGTTGTTCCACAGTACTATTTATAATTTCAAAACTTTCAGATAGTGAAAGGTGCCTATTTTGGAGACTTTTGAGCGTTTTTATGATGCATGAAAATGTATGCTGAATGTGAGCTAAGTCATTCTTCACACTTATGTCACAGGTAACTGTTTTCGCAGTATCAATTGAGACTGCATCTTCAGAGTCCAATGCAAGGAGAACATTGTTAATAGAGTCTATATGTTCGGCATAATATTCAACTGCTTCTAGCCATGTACCCCATCTAGTTAAAATTGGCTTTGGTGGCAATGGAATTTCAGGGTACATTTCTTTCAACACGTTAACTCTACTGGGAGCTTTGAGAAATACTTTTTCACTGATGAAATCAACAAATCTACTTTAGGAAATTGTCTCTGACCACTTCTGCCACACGATGAAATGCATGCGCCACACAAGTAAAATGAGTCAATTTAGGATATACAACAGATAATGCTTGTCCAGCTTTGACCATATAAGGGCAGCATCGCTAATAAAGAATAACACATTATCGTACATAATACCCTTTGGCCACAGGATACCCATAGCTTCGTTGAACAGTTTAACTATAGTTTTGTTATTGCACTTTTCTAGAACATCACAATGTAAAAGAATTCGTTCAGAATATTGTTCACTTAACAAACCGATAACTACATTACCAACAAGTCTACCTTCTTTGTCGGGAGTCTCATCAATGGAAACCCAAATTGAACTATCTTTAATTTCATCTCTTATCTTCTGTATTGTCTCATCGTAGATGGATGGAGCATACGTCTTCCTAAGTGTTGACTCATCCGGGATTGTATGTTGAGTATATTTTTCAAGGAATTCCCTGAAGACCTTATTCTTTAGTTTGTAGAGAGGAATATCAGCAGAGATGAGAGAACGGCACAGGTCGATGTTAAACTCAGATCTTACATTCGATGTTGTTGGTTGTGTTAAAAACAATTGTCTCTGCTTGGAATTTAGTTGTTTGTTGGCCTGATGTTTACTAGTTGTAATGTGTTGTTGCACCAGGAACTTTTGTGTAGATGATACTGCACACTGACACAAATTACAAAATAATATTTTATTGTCAGTTGATAAACCATCTTCTTTAAATTCTGAAATGTAACTTGTTAGTTTTGATTTTAAATTGACTGAATGACGTACTTTTGGCATATTTACCGTCTTTATAGTATGATTTACAAAACTGAACCTATGTGTACTCTGACTGGCATTTAACTGTTGAGCTGCACAACTGAAGTCTGTTAAAAATTTTAAATTAAATTAATACAGTTTTGTAACTTACTTTCCCATTGTTGATAGGACTGCTAATTTTCAAATAACTCTGATGTTAAAGGGATTACTGAACATGTGTTTAAATCTCTATTGTTGAAATGTATTTTTAAAAGTTAATGGAATTTTGTTTTGTTTTATTGTTAAACCTAATATAATATGGACTGTTTTATATGAAATATGGAAAATATATGGAAATTAACGAAAATATGTACTAAACTCTAAAATATGGAAAAATATGGAAAATAAAAGTAGGATTTTTCAACCCTACACATTGTGAAACATAAAGATAATGCAAAATATAAATTATATTAGCTTTATAAGTAAATATGTATTTACATATAAATCCTTTCCTGCTTATCAATTAAAATGTTGAATTCCTTCTCTTCGTGCATCGGCTTTTATCCACTTTCTCGGCATTTTCCATTGCGTTCACTTGTATTACGATTCCTACAGTCAAGCACACATTAAAAAAATGTTTAATGCGCAGACATTCTCTACTCGTAACATGACTGAACAATCAGAACACTTCTACAGAGTGACTGAAAAGGCTATGTTAGTATGTTGGATAGTAAGAGAGATGATTTGCAACAAGAAAGCACATTTCTTTCTGTATCCTTTTAAGATTAAAATTATATGATGTTAACAAACGCAGTTCCCTCTACACGATAAGTCACTATAAGAATGAATTAAAGCGGACAATCATTATTATAAAATTAAAAGAGTGACCAGGAATTTACTTCGTTTACTATGATTAGTTGATTCCATCAACTAAATAGTATAATTTTGCTACAATTGAGTTACTACAGCCGAATTTATTATTATTTTTTTTACAATAACAAAAATCATGTACGTAAAGATTATTATTTTTTGATCCTACAGAATATATCTGTTATGGTAACAATTAATATAAGAGGGAAAAATACGCTCCCGCACCGGGGATCGAATCAGGGTTCTTGGTTCTACGTACCAGCGCTCTCAACATTGAGCTACGCCGAAGTCAATCCACAGCACCGGAACGAACTCCACACCTCCAGTGTTACTTTTTTTTTTCCCTTTGTGGCCTGACTCCAAGTTGGGCATGTATGTTGACATTTATATTAAGTCAACTGCCATTATACACGTTTGCAGGAGCGCACTCAGTTGAGTGACTTGGTGGCCAGGATTCCACAGTAATATGCACAGTTTCTCCTCTAATATTAATTGTTACCATAACAGATATATTCTGTAGGAACAAAAAATAATAATCTTTACGTAGATTGTTCTAGCAACAGTGCATATTTCTGTACAGATTACTGTGCATATTACTGTGGAATCCCGGCCACCAAGTCACTCAACTGAGTGCGCTCCTTGTACAATGGCAGATGACAATATAAAATGTCAACATACATGCTCAACTTGGAGTCAGGCCACATAGGGAAAAACACTGGAGGAGTGGAGTTCGTTCCGATGCTGTGGATTGGACTTCGGCATAGCTCAATGGTGAGAGCGCTTGGTACGTAGAACCAAGAACCCGAGTTCGAACCCCGATGCCGGAGCGAATTTTTCTCCTCTAATATTAATAATTAAAAATCATGTAGCTTGAAAATGGTGCCTAATGGAAACAATAATTGTTCCGCACCGCAGCGTCGTGGTCTAAGATATCATGCCGAAAAATCACGTTACGAAATGCGCGTTGGTTCGAGTCCTCATGGGAAACGAATTTTCTCATGAAATTTCGGACACTGTATAAGACCAGTGTCCATTCAGCATGGTGATGAATTTGGGGAACTACAATAGGTAGCAAAATCCGCTTTCGAAAACCAGCTACAGAGGCTAGGGGATCATTGTTCTAACCACACGATATCTTCGTTCTGGTTAATTGATTGTTTACCTCTGCTGAGGCATATTGATGTGAGTCGGCTGCTCGGCCTTGGCCCTTCATGGGTTGTCGCGTTACGGAATAGGAACAATTTGTACTTGGGTACAATTCTTGTAAATGATCAGTCCTCTCATCTCATAATGTGCTGATACAACCTTTCGAATCGCCTAGTACCGTAAACTGGGGTAAAGAGGATCACATGTGGTAAAGTGGATCATATGTGTATTACTTAGATAAATCAGCGCCACATGGATCACACATGCAAAGAAAACTATTTTTAGTGGCACTTATAGAAGAAAGGTTTTCTTTGCATGTGTGATCCATGTGGCGCTGACTTATCTAAGCAATACACAAATGATCCACTTTACCACATGTGATCCTCTTTACCCCAGTTCACGGTATATCAATCATAGTCTCAGTTTCTACGTAGGATACATGATCTTCCTAAATAATCCAAAGATAATCAAGCCGACGGTCATCTATTGCTTGTTCAATGGTGATGAAACGGTTCTTATTTGAACTAATCGTTAGAAAATTAACATGTTATGTTCCAAGACAACGTCAAGTCCAGATACAAACAGAGAGTCGATGAGGGGGAAAGAGCATCCATATATCTAAGTTCATAGGAGCAGAACTCGTGGTCTCATAGTCTCAGTTTCTACGTAGGATACATGATCTTCCCAAATAATCCAAAGATAATCAAGCCGACGGTCATCAATTGCTTGTTCAATGGTGATGAAACGGTTCTTATTTGAACTAATCGTTAGAAAATTAACATGTTATGTTCCAAGACAACGTCAAGTCCAGATACAAACAGAAGTCGATGAGGGGAAAGAGCATCCATATATCTAAGTTCATAGGAGCAGAACTCGTGGTCTCATAGTCTCAGTTTCTTGTAGGATACATGATCTTCCCAAATAATCCAAAGATAATCAAGCCGACGGTCATCAATTGCTTGTTCAATGGTGATGAAACGGTTCTTATTTGAACTAATCGTTAGAAAATTAACATGTTATGTTCCAAGACAACGTCAAGTCCAGATACAAACAGAGAGTCGATGAGGGGGAAAGAGCATCCATATATCTAAGTTCAGGAGCAGAACGATGATTTTATATAATATGTTTCATTCTGATTAATGAAACAACATTTCTGCAGATTAAGTGGACGAGTTAACACGAATGCTATTACTTCGAAATATAATTCATGAAATGCGTACCTAAGAAGGTCACGACAATTTTAACATTATACTTTCACTCGTTGAATCAAGACATCAAGAACATGCCGACTTTCATAACGTTTAACAGGATGGCCAATAATTTATCTATTATAATTATATTATACTATTGGCTTGTGCAGCAAATGCTGCAAACTAAGTTCATTTGACGTTCATATAAACATTTTTCAGATTCATTTTCAATGATGAATACCAGACATTTTCAAAGTTGTTTGCTTCCGTAATAATGAAATGCCACACCTCTGAATGTTTTCTGTATGCCAAATATTTTTTCTTGAACCTATCCACCTTCAGTTTTTGAGGTTCAACGCGAAAACGCAAGTAACAATGTCAGGACGATCAGTGGGTTTTTCATATGGGAGTAAACCAATAGGTATTTCAGGTCATTGTGGATTGTAGGTGAAAGTTAAAAATGTCAGGTTTGCTATGCTTTCGAACAAAGACATAGCATCTTGGCATAGGTGCTGCATTAGAGCTTGAAATGTAGAGAGTAAAATCACTTTATCCTGCTAAGAGATCTTGCTGAAATGACTGGAAGACTACATAATTTTGTAGGCTTCTTATTTTATCAGTAAGTAATACCTTTTGGTCTTTCCTTAGGAACTGTAATTCTTGCGCTCTTCGAGCCAATATTGAAGAGAATATATATATACACCACACCGCCATTAAGTATATGAAGAAGACTCAATCCCACTTGATTAATAACTATAAAAATATTTGATTTTTAATAACAATATTTTCTTACGTAATTTTGTAGTTTATAAATATATATATATATATATATATATAAAACAGCCGCCACTCAGTAAATTATTATAGGAATGAAGATCTAATTTAAGATATTTTCTACATCTACTTACATAACCCAAACGTTTCACTTTCATTATCATCACTATAGCATTAATAGATATAATTAATGAAAAATAGTCACGTCACGGCATTAACTATAATAATATTTCATTTCTAATGGTAATAGTGTCATCAAACCACCTCAAGTTTTGTAGATTTTAATATTCAATACACAGCTATACTCAGAAAATTTCACACCGCAGAATCAGACCTGTAAATTTCTTTTAGTAAGCCTTGAAGTTTTTAATAACCAATTGAATTTGAGCTGTAAATATATCAGCAATCCTACAGATCATGGCTTTCGTGTAATATCTTATTGTTTATTGTAGTGTGTGTTTTGTTTTATACTGAAATGCAATTACCTCTCAAAACTGACGAAAGATGGGTTTTGGAAAATAGGAAAATTATGTAGGAAAACTAACGCTTCACTGAAAGTTACTATTTTTCTGAAAATCCTTGGATGCCAAGCTTCAAAATGATGGATCATTCATTAAAATTCGTCCAGCCGTTTTCGCGTAATTTCCATTAGCAATTCAAATTATATATATTTTGTTATACTGTTCGAAGAGAGAAAAAAAGTTTTGTAATAGAGTACTTAAGTTTGAAGTGTTCACGAAATTAGAAGTCAGTATGACACCCGCCAAAATAAAAAAGAATAGAAAAAATTTTCACGAATTGTTTCAATTAAAAAAATGTGTTACTTTTAATCCAATTGTTTTAGTAGATTTCGACTTAAGCAGTGTGCAAACCATATTAAATATCTATTTACTGTGATCGAATAGGAATTATTGGTTTTGTTACATTCTATTGGTAAAAAAACTGCAAGTTCTTGTACTTTCTTAATTTCGTTTGCCAGAAAGATGCAATTAATTTTCCTTAAGTAATAGGTACTCTATATTTTTCGAAATAACATATAAATTCCCACGAATAAATGCCTTGTACACGTACAGACAGGTTTATTTCTACTACTACGATGCTGGTAAATAAATCAGATGAGACACAATATATTTATTTATTGAGATTCTTTAAATAATGAAGTTATTCCTGAGCCCTGTCACGTATGACCCACCGCCACAATTGTTCAATCCTTGTTCAGCACACTCATCCCTCCATCGTCCTCGATACGAAATACGTATGTAAAATCATTTTGTGCGAGATCGTGCGTATTTGCTTGCTTTCCACACAAAACCAATACGCGGTAAGTGTGAAATACCACATTCAGTATTCCCAACGTAACACACATAACAATTTCCCTCTTCTTACCGCTTAAGCGCCATATTCATTTTACTGCTTTAGGCTTTTAAAATATTATTTTTAGAGACGTTTAACATAGTAATAATTATAAATTGGAAACTTACCACTGCAATTTCACCTAAATTGCACTGTTAATTATTGTTTTTAAATATTTGCAAAAATTAAGTAAACTCTACAACACCACAAAAGTTACTGCATTTGTAATGCAAGTAACATTAAGGAAGCCGTGAAAAAATCAACAAGATTCCAGATGCCGATGTTATTATTGCATTATGTTATATTAATAATATTGTTAAAATATTAAAATGAAAACTAAATCATTACATAACCTTACGGTTTGTTTTAAGTTCGCATTTATAGACTGGGGGAAAAAAAGACAGACGTATATCACGGCCTGCTGGAGTATAGTAAACACAGAAAACATTTTATAGCAACAATGTTGAAGAAAGATATCTTGGTTTTCCGAAGTTGCCGTCATTAAACAGAAACCAACATGGAGATTTCATTGCAACTAATTAGAAATTCCTCTTTCAGGTATGTAATAAACGATCTTCGCTCAAAATAATGTACGATACACGAGCGGTATGTTTGTTTTCATGTTCTCGGAAATTAAAAAAGCTCAACTACGTTTCGCTTTTTCAATCTTTTCCTCGAACATGAAAACATCAACATACCGCTCTTGTAACGCATATTACTAGTATGTAGTGTTTCCTTGACAGTCCGGGACAAGTAGCCTACTTCAATATCTGATCAATTTTCTCCATACTTTTGAACCCTATTAGATGAATTCCTTGTTCGTCAGTTAACTATGCATATTTAAGGTGCTAAATAGCTTCGGTTCAGAACAAATCTTCGCTAAAAAAAAAAAAAAAAAAAAAAAAAAAAAAAAAAAGAAACCTCAACAGACAATGGAGATGAAGGCAAGGTAGCCCAAATCGTGATGCTGCAATAAAGAACCTACAGCAGCCCGGGGGTTCTTACTTACTTACTTACTTACAAATGGCTTTTAAGGAACCCGAAGGTTCATTGCCGCCCTCACATAAGCCCGCCATCGGTCCCTATCCTGTGCAAGATTAATCCAGTCTCTATCATCATACCCCACCTCCCTCAAATCCATTTTAATATTATCCTCCCATCTACGTCTCGGCCTCCCTAAAGGTCTTTTTCCCTCCGGTCTCCCAACTAACACTCTATATGCATTTCTGGATTCGCCCATACGTGACATGCCCTGCCCATCTCAAACGTCTGGATTTAATGTTCCTAATTATGTCAGGTGAAGAATACAATGCGTGCAGTTCTGCGTTGTGTAACTTTCTCCATTCTCCTGTAACTTCATCCCTATTGCTTAGCCCCAAATATTTTCCTAAGCACCTTATTCTCAAACACCCTGAATTTTATGTTCCTCTTCAGAGTGAGAGTCCAAGTTTCACAACCATACAGAACAACCGGTAATATAACTGTTTTATAAATTTAACTTTCAGATTTTGGACAGCAGACTGATGATAAGAGCTTCTCAACCGAATAATAACACGCATTTCCCATATTTATTCTGCGTTTAATTTCCTCCCGAGTGTCATTTATATTTGTTACTGTTGCTCCAAGATATTTGAATTTTTCCACCTCTTCGAAGGATAAATCTCCAATTTTTATATTTCCATTTCGTACAATATTCTGGTCACGAGACATAATCATATACTTTGTCTTTTCGGGATTTACTTCCAAACCGATCGCTCTACTTGCTTCAAGTAAAATTTCCGTGTTTTCCTAATCGTTTGTGTATTTTCTCCTAACATATTCACGTCATCCGCATAGACAAGAAGCTGATGTAACCCGTTCAATTCCAAACCCTGCCTGTTATCCTGAACTTTCCTAATGACATAAGCGCGAAGTTAAAAGTAAAGGTGATAGTGCATCTCCTGCTTTAGCCCGCAGTGAATTGGAAAAGCATCAGATAGAAACTGACCTATACGGACTCTGCTGTATGGTTCACTGAGACACATTTTAATTAATCGAACTAGTTTCTTGGGAATACCAAATTCAATAAGAATATCATATAATACTTCCCTCTTAATCGAGTCATAATGCCTTTTTGAAATCTATGAATAACTGATGTACTGTACCCTTATACTCCCATTTTTTCTCCATTATCTGTCGAATACAAAAAATCTGATCAATAGTCGATCTATTACGCCGAAAGCCGCACTGATGATCCCCAATAATTTCATCTACGTACGGAGTTAATCTTTTCAAAAGAATATTGGACAAAATTTTGTACGACGTCAACAAAAGTGATATTCCTCGAAAGTTACCACAGTTGGTTTTGTCCCCCTTTTAAAAATAGGTACAATTATGGACTCCTTCCATTGTTCTGGTACAATTTCCTTTTCCCAAATAGCAAGTACAAGTTTATAAATTTCGCTATATAAAGCCCGGGGGTTCTACCCTTCGCAAAACAGCAGAGTAGGCCCCACATCTCGGCATGCTTCCTTACAGTTGGGAGCACGCTGATGCGGCAGTTAGTGACAACACTGAAACGATGCGTCATGTACGGTATACTGAGGATAATGAACGGCCGCCGGTACCAGCTCCTCGAGTATCTATCCTAAGATAGATCCTCGAGGAGTTGGTACCGGCCGTTCATGATCAATATCAGATATTTAAGTACTTGTCCCGGACTGTCAAGGAAACACTACATATAATGATTTTAAACACTCTTGAACAATGAGCATTCCTCAATCAATGGATGTATAATTACTAGTGGCTTGTGCAGCAAATGCTGCAAACTAAGTTCATTAAAAGTTAAAAATTAATATTTTTCAAATTTATTTCCAATGAAGAATACCAGACATTTTGGAAGTTATTTGCTTCCAAAATAATGAAACACACCCCTCTGAATGGTTTTCTTTATGCTAAATACTTTCTATTGAAACTATATAGCTTCAGTTCTTGAATTTCAATGCGAAAACGCAAGTAGAATAGCAATTCCAGGACGATCAGTCAGTCGGTTTTTCATGTGGGCGTGAAGCAGTAGCTATTTCAGGCCATTGCGGATTGTAGGTGAGTGTTAAGAAAATATCAGGTTTGCCATGCTTCCCAAGAATAGACATAGTGTCTTGGTATAGCTGCTGCATGTTTCGTAAACTACCTTGAAATATAGAGTGTAGAATCATTTTATCAATCCATAATATATAGCAGAAGCTATAACAAACATAACCTATATAATATAAACAAGTGTTAGAAAAGCTTTAATTAGGGATGATTAAATAAACAAGAAACGTTTTAATTAACGATGATGAAATAGAAAATAAACATGAATAATTTTAAGAGAAACAATTATTGAAAGTACAATTTTCAAATTTGAATGTTTTAGTGGTTGGTGGTTCAGTTGATGTTATATTGGACGTGTGCGTAAAAGAAGTGAACTCATTGATGTACATGGTGTATCCCTCAACTTATTCAGAATTTCCGAACGGTGCTCTTCATACATGTTCTTGAATGCCAATGCGAGTCATATTTGAAAGTGCTGTGCATCGACTGGAGTGGTTTGTAATTTTCTGTTTTTTTGACGTCCAGACCAATGCAGTTTGAAATGTTGGCAAACAAAGAAACAAATGCTAGGGTAGTGATAAAAATAAACAAATGCTAGGGACGCGGTAAAATTAAACAAATGCTAGGGACGCAATAAAATTGTGCGATAAGCAGCCATGCTTGGTTGAAAGACGTCCTTTCGTACCGTTTTATTGGTCAAAAGTAGTGTGACGTAGTAAAAGTGTAATTGTCTTGCTAAGAGATCTTGCTTAAGTGATCGGGACACTATAACATTTTGTAGGCCTCTTATTTTATTAGTAAGTTATATCTTTTGGTCTTTCCTTAGGCATTATAAGTTTTGCGCTTTCTCCAGACAATACTGAAGAGAATCACACATATAAATATCTATATCATTTACTTACAAATGGCTTTTAAGGAACCCAAAGGTTCATTGCCGCCCTCACATAAGCACACTATCGGTCCCTATCCTAGCAAGATTAATCCAGTCTCTACCATCATATCCCACCTCTCTCAAATCCATTTTAATATTATCTTCCCATCTACGTCTGCCTCCCTCTAGGTCTTTTTACTTCAGGTCTCCCAACTAACACTCTACATCCATTTCTAGATTAACCCATACGTGTTAAATGCGCTGCCATCTCAAACGTCTGAATTTAATGTTCCTAATTACGTTAGGTGAAGAATACAGTGCGTGTACTTCTGCGTTGTGTAACTTTCTCCATTTTTCTATAACTTCATCCCTCTTAGCCCCAAATATTTTCCTAAGCATCTTTTTTCGAACACCCTTAATCTCTCTTCCTCTCTCAAAGTGAGAATCCAAGTTTCACAACCATAAAGAACAACCGGTAGCATAACTGTTTTACAAATTCTTTCAGCTTTAAATATCTACACCATGCTGCCATTAAATATATGGAAAAGTCCCACAGAACTTGATTAATAACTATAAAAATATTTCATTTTTAATAACAGTATTGTTACCTTACGTAAGTTTTGTATAGACTACTATATAGCAGTCACTCAGTAAATATTATAGAAATGAAGATCTGACTTCAGATATTCTCTACGCCTACTTATATAACGCCAAAAGGTTTCACTTTCATATCATCAATAAAGCATTAATCTTTATAATTAGTGACAATACTCACATCATGGCATTCAGTATAATATTTCATTTTTAATGGTAATAATGTCATCAAACATTCTTAAGTTTTGTAGTTTTTAATATCCAATACACAGACAATTGTACTCGGAAAATTACACACCAGAGAATCTGACCTGTAAATTCTTTTCAGTAAGTCTTGAAGTTTTTAATAGCCAATATTACAGAAACGTTCTGACCGACATATTGGCATTACGATGTCAGAGAATCTGAGCCATCTGAACTCTAAATATGTCAGCAATCCTACAGGTCATGGCCTTCGTGTGATATTGTTTATTGTAGTGTGTTTGTGTTTTGCTTTATTCTGAAAAGCCATTATTTCTCAAAACCGACGACAGATGGATTTTGGAAAATAGGAAAATGATGTAGGAAAATATAAATTTCACTGAAAAACTACTATTTTTCTGAAAAAATTTGGTTTCCAAGCTTCAAAATAAGGGGTCATTTATTAAAATTCGTTCAGCCGTTTTTCCGTAATTTCCATTACCAGTTAAAATTATATTTTATACTAGCAGTACCCGTGCGCTCCGCTGCACCTGTTAGAAATAAATATAAAGTAATAATTAAAATAGGACATTTGATCCAGGGAACAACTTTTACAACAGCGCAAGATAATCTGCTTCACTCACTACCCAATTTTTTTTTTGCATTGCATATATTGCATATATATTTTATGTATTTTAACACGAGTCAATTGAGCATAGTTAAAATTTGAATTATAAAATAATGGATTGCTAAGCTAACGTACTATTACTGCATACTAAATCAATACACTCTCGTTGTTCGTTAATTCTCTGAGACAAAAATGAATGTATACATAAAAATTATTTTAGGAAATACATGAAACGAATGTACAGAATAGCCTATCAAGTTTTCTGTGCATAAGAAGCTATTTTAATCTTACCTGTCCTCAATTCACTCAGACATTACTGTAATAACATTACAGCATTATGTCCATCTAGAGAAACTACACTTTCCAATGGTGAAATAATAATTAATTATACAAATCGGTTAATTTAGCTTCCGATATTACTTCATACAAACACAGAAACATTCTCTATAGGCTATGTTTAATAGCTTTCGATTGTTGATGTCCAAGGCCCCTGTTTCGATTGTTGTTGTCCAAGGCCCCTTATAGACGAGGTCATTTGTTCCTAATTCATCGCACCGTCTTAGATGGCGTTATTTTAATTTTAAAACTCATTTATCTCATTAAATATCAGTCCTATCAAAATTTTGTAAAGAATAAAACTTATCGAAAATCATATTTAAAGAAACTTTTGTTATGTAACATTTTTCACAAAAATCAATAATAAGCGAGATATTTCGATTTATTTAATTCAGGCCCCCTTATAACCCCCCTTTTAAATAAAGTATTTTGAATACCATATAGCCTAAAATCTAAGTTACAACGAACTTAATTTATGTTCCAATTTTCATATAAATCGGGACATACAAACAAAAATTTAAAAAATGTGATTTTCGGTTTCAGGGTGGTTAATTATATATGTTAGGACCAATTATTTTTGGAAAATCGAAAATTACCAGAAAAATTTCGGCTACAGATTTATTATTATTATTAGTATATATATATATATAGTCTATATAAATATATATACATATATAAGCTCATTAGGAAGGAGTTAATACATTCAGAAAATATTTCTGAACCGATATTACGAACACCGATTTATTATGGAGGTGTTAGCAACCAACCAACCAACATTCTCCTGGCTATTCTGATAGAATCTCGAGCATGGCTGCTGGGATTCAACTGCTGTGAAGGAGAATCTTAAACAAGAGCGATCACTTGATCACGACATGCCTGTAGAATGTAGAACTGTAGAGCTTCCGACACCAGAAGTATGGGATATAAACATCATGGCAACAACAAGAAAAAGAAACAAAACACGGCAGCCGAACAAACTCCTATAAAATGAAAATAAAGAAGAGCAATAAAAGGAGTGAGCTATTTCTCTGGCGTAGTAATCTTCAAAACTATGGAGGTAATTCGTTATGGATCGCTTCCTGGTTTCTGGGCTCTGTAGAAAAGAATAGCAGGGATCTGACGTCATAACAACAACTTTGTTGTACAGGAGAGGCTGCTGGAAGCGTCGAAACCCGAAACTGGTTGATGTAATGCCAAAGAATGTAGGCAGGGTAAAAAAGAAAACAAAAGAAGATCACAACGCACGATAAAACATTAATTAGAAAGACGTTGTTAATAATTATATATATGTCGCATTATTGGTATATCAGAATGGAAGTGTGCGCTAGCACAAACATTGTGATTTATTCAACTTAAAGGTCAGGTTTTTATACACGGTCAGTGCTCTGCATTTGAGTTATTTTATTAAAGTCACGAACAAAGTTTCCCAGTGTAGATAACGATAAGAGAACAAAGAAAGAAGAATCTATGATAATCTAGCTATCGAAGAATATTCATATTCCCATAGATAGAGTTTGGTACTGAATCGCAGCTTCAACGTTTGAGATGACTTGTGGAATGTAGCTTTGTGCGAGTTTACCTATCAATACGTTATCGGATGACATCACGTTTAATGGAACGCTGCCGGATCATTGAAGTTTCAGTTTTGCTTTCAAGTCGATTGCACTGTAATAACTTTCCTATACAAGATTAATCATTTTCAGTATTATATTACATATCTACAGTATATAAAGATTAAATTTGACATATCGTGATTGTGTTCTTATAATAATTGAAATGTGGCACTCCTGTGTGTGGGTTCATCACTGTAAAAAGAAAATACACACGCCTTTTCAATTTACATTCTGCATGGAAAATATTTTAAGTAATAATAATAGTCAACCTTCAATTAATTCATCCACTCTACCCATCAAGGTCAAATGAAATTGTATCGCTGAAAATGTTTTTGTTCTACCTCAACAAGAACACGCGCTGCCTCTTACATTTTACTTGTTTAATCTAAATTCAGTATTATGGTATACAGTTGTCATGGAAAAATATTTGAAAAAAAAAAAATTAATTCAAAAAAAAAAGAAAAAAAAAAGCCTCTCTTAGATTTTACTTGTTTATCCGCACTCGTGGACAGCGAATATTTTCGAAGTCCACTTCGGGTCGCGGCGATGTTACACGATGCATGTGTTTGTACAAGCAGTTCCGGAACTATGAAAGTGTTCCATATCTGCGCCTCGTAGACCAGCGGTAGAGTTCTTGTTTAATGATTCAAAGGTTGTGGGTTCGGGCCTTCTTCAAGTTTTCATTTTATTTTTAATCGTTCTTTAGCGATGTAAATGATATTCAAATTATCATTTATATCCAGTTATTGTTCTTTATGGATATCACGTTATTTATATTTTGTTATCGTTCTTTAGAGATATGAATAAAATTCAAGTCATCATTTGTATTCTGTTATCGTTTTATAACGATATGAATAATAATTATTATTATTGCATCTCCAATGGGGTTAGCCCTATTTTACATATGTATGTTAGGGCTATAGTTTTATAAACAAAAAGATAACCATAAAGAGAAATGGAAAAGAAAATTAAATTAGCTTACGCGATGTAAACAAAACATAAACAATCCGTAAATTAGGCATTGCGATTGCAAAACAAATATCAGTTATCAATTTGAAACATACAAAAACATTAACAACACACATACGTAACACTTCTATAACACAAATATGCAGCTTTCCGTACCATACATCATAAATTAATACACAATAGTCACACAAACACAATCAAACTATAATTACGACATTGCGACGACATCAAGCATCCCATAATTGACTCACATACATAACAAATCAAGCATCCGTTGCAACACATACACTTCAACATAGTAACTACACTTTTAAAAGTTACAAATTTGGCTCCAAGAAGAATAAATAGGACACTGTTACTAATTACTATTCTTCTACAATTTCTTAAATACATCTGTAATAAATCTGTGAAATTCCGATATGAATAATATTCACATTTTTTATATTGTTATCGTTCTTTAGCGATATAAATAATATTCAAGTTATCATTTATATTCTGTTTTCCTCCATTAGCATTATAAAACAATAGTCAAGTTATTTATATTGTTATTGTTCTTTCGCATTATAAATAATCTATATTTTATGTAAGTAATTATTATAACACAAATAACCATTTTCTTTGTAAAATAAGTTATTTTATTTAGATAATTAAATGCGTATTATATAATATCTTATATTAATTAAACAAACCGATATCTATCATTTATATTCTGTTATCGTTCTTTAGTGATACTGTATAAATAATATTCAAGTTGTTTATATTGTAATCGTTCTTTAGCGATATAAATAACATAAATTTAATTACAGGTTTGGAAAATCCAGTTGCATAATACTGGTATTAGTTTTTCTTTTGTATTATTACATTATACTATCTTGAACCACAATAAAATGAAAAGGAGTAACGAGGAATTGAACCTGAGACGTTGACATCTAAATTCCGACGTTCGTCAGCTGAGCTACGAGGGCAAAATTGTGGAAACATTTTCGGAAAAATTGGCCCAATCACACTCTAAGATTTTCTGATGATTCGTAGAAGCTAGTCCAGGATGCGGGGGGGGGACAAAGGGTAATTGAGATTTCCCGGTCTCTTTTTTTATTTTATTGGGTTATTTTACGACGCTGTATCAACATCTAGGTTATTTAGCGTCTGAATGATATGAAGGTGATAATGCCGGTGAAATGAATCCGGGGTCCAGCACCGAAAGTTACCCAGCATTTGCTCGTATTAGGTTGAGGGAAAACCCCGGAAAAAAATCTCAACCAGGTAACTTACCCCGACCGGGATTCGAACCCGGGCCACCTGGTTTCGCAGCCAGACGCGCTGACCGTTACTCCACAGGTGTGGACTTTCCCGGTCTCTGATCGGGTCAAACATCCTGATAGAATTAATATTTAACCCTTGCCGTGACTTTCGGTGAAGTCCGGAGGGCCCAATTAGTCAAATCCACTCTCCTCATCTCCACGATTGGGCCCCTGGAATTTAATAAGATGCGAACAAGATAGTGGTGTGCGGAAAGCAACGGGATGTTACCGCATTTAGGCTTATCCTTCCCAAGAAAAACTGCAAACATGAACAAAGGAAGCTTTTAATAGAAGAAGAAGGATATTCTGCGGAACTCTGGAAAAATAACTAAGGAAGAGACTAGAGAAGTGCTTTGTGTGGAGTGTGGCATTGTATGGGGAAGGAACATGGACATTACGACGAAATGAAGAGAAAAGAATTGAAGCATTTGAAATGTGGATGTGGAGAAGAACGGTGCGTGTGAAGTGGACAGACAGAATAAGAAATAAAATTGTGTTTGAAAAAGTGAGTGAAGAAAGAATGATGCTGAAAATTGATTAGAAAGAGAAAAAGGAATTGGTTGGGTCTCTGGTTGAAAAGAATAATAGAGATATTAGGATATGTGGATCATATGCGGAGACTAAGAGGAAGGCAGAAAGTAGGAAAGATTGGAGATTGCTGGGTTTGCAATGAAAGACCCGCCCATGGACAGAACACTTATGTATGTATGTTCAGAATGCCTGGAATATCGTGTCTAAGAACAGTCGCTATTTGCAAAGACTAGTCGATTCCATGCCCACTCGACTGCAAGATGATCGAGATAAGCGGAAGATAGACTAAATATTGAATTGTGGCTTTTGTTTTGTTTTTTTGAACGCTTAATTGTTTGAATGTTTTAAGGCCGACGCCAGTAAATTTGTTTTGTTTATGCCACGAAAGATATTTCTATTGAGAATAAAATCTTTTTTTCTTTCCATTTACAGCCACAATATCATAATATAAAGTCATGGCATAATATATTAATGAACCTGATGTTAATTACTAAAATAATCGTAAAAGAGAAAGGAGCCACTATGTATAGTTTGTCTCTCTCAAAAACAGAACAAAAAAAAACATAAAAAGCACGAGGTTGTAGTCGAACGGAGGACCTCATGATTAAGAAGCCTGAACGCTACCATTACGCTATCCAATAACACACAGAATAATTCAATTACAACTGTAGATATCAGGCAAAGTGGTCCAACAATATGTAACATCGCCTGTCTCCGAATTGTAGCGAAGATAGCCCCAAGGGAACTTTGTTTCAGGAGAGCGGCCACTTTTTCTTTTGACAGCTTTACATCAATTGAGCGCGAAAGGACTAAAAATGCATCAGTTGAGCGCGGGGTAAGTTTTGGGTATACATCAGTTGAGCGCGGTGGTCAGTTTTTCCTAGGTTTAAAGATGACACGTAGCGCGTGAGAAAATTGGTGTGCAGTGTAAGTGAGGCTTGGTGTTGAAAAATTCAATCCTTGAGGCTTTCTAATGAGTATAAAGATAATACTGACAACGGCAAATGGTTGCACTGGGTATTCGGTCTTTAATTTCTTCCTCCAAATGAAGTCGGAGATGCAACCAACCTGTTAATGAAAGTATCACAGGCTTTGCTGATTATTTGGTATCAAATTTCATAGAACCGGATTCGTTATTTCCCCCTGAAATATGGGCTTCCGATACTGATTCATCAGATAGAGCTAATAATACATGTGAGGAGTTCTACAAAGCGTTTTTCTGAATTTTAATACTGCGCATCCTCATATATAGATCTAGTATTTGTTTCTTCAAGTCATTATTGGGACACAAACTAGTACATATATTAAAATGAATTACAACGGCAATATTTTTACAGCTAATCCTACATAAAAAAGGAGAAAACAGTATATGGAAGAATTACTTTGTAAATATAAACGCGGAAATATTATTAGAATTGGTTTCCCACAGAGAGTGGCCTACTATTATCCAATGCTAGAACAAAATTTTAAACAATTTATCGGTACGAGCATTTTTACGAGAGCAGCATTTTTAACCATACTTACCTGTCAATGTGCAGAGAGTCCTAAGTCTCTACAAAATGGGACGGGAAATTGCTGCCACTCGAACAGCTCGATTCACATTATAAGGAACGTTAACGTCACGTCACGGACTAGCAGCGTTACATCAAAATATTGTACAACGCATTTTATATATTAGCATACACATATACAGGCAACATCACGGAGAAAATCAAAACTCGAGGGGATTTAATTGACTATTACGGAACGATTAGAAGAAAGTATATAAAGATTAGAAGTAACGAAACTCAATACAATAAAATATTAATTGACTTACAAAAATACAACTGTCTTCAAATGTATTATTGTACCAAAAACATTACAAATATTACGCTAGATGCATGCTAGATGGCAGTAGTGAGCAATGCCTTCTCGTCGAGAAGTTCTCGATCTACACGTATACACGATGGCAATGTTACTAGTCAAGAAGGCTTTGTTGATTCAGTTTCATTTTATTATTAAAACAGTTGCATTCCACTTCAATTATCCGAATCCCAGTAATCAACGTCACTTGACAGATGATTTTCAATAAAACTTAATATTAAACAATTTCTTACGGGACTATCCATAATATCATATAGCAGAAGCTATAACATAACCTAACTAATATACTGTACACAAGTGTTAGAAAAGTTTTAATTAACGACGATGACATAAAAATAAACATGAATAATTTTAAAATGAATAATTATTGAATGTACAATTTTCAAATTTGAATGTGGTTGGTGGTCCAATTGATGTTATATTGGACGTGTGCTAATAAAGTGGAACTCGTTGATTTAGGCCTACATGGTGTATTCAACTTATTCAGGATTTCCGAATGATGCTCTTCATTTATTTGTAAATCGGATTTCAGAAGATGAATTGGTATGATCAGTGATTTTTATTAATTCTTGTTCTTGAATGCCAATGCGAGTCATATTTGAAACTGCTGTGCATCGACTGGAGTGGTTTGTAATTATATATACATATATATATTTTGACGTCAGACCAGCGCAGTTTCTTGTTGGCAAACAAAGAAACAAATGCTAGGGTGCGATAAAATTAAACAAATGCTGGGACGCGATAAAATTGTGCGATAAGCAGCCATGATTGGTTGAAATACGTCCTTTCGTACCGTTTTATTGGTCAAAAGTAGTATGACGTAGTAAGAGTGTAATAGTCAAGGAGAATGTTTTGACGGGACGGAACCTGTACGTGGACGGTTTGTTCTGCTAGACTCTAGCAGCACCGTTAAATATTAACATGTCGTAGCTCCTACGAGAGACAATCAATTGCATTGTAATTTTTAGGATTCATATATAAATGTCTAAGGAAAACATAGAAAAATTTGGAATCAAAATCTTTTTTGGACAGTGAGAAAAAAAATTACTAACTTCGAAGTCACCCGTTCAAAATAGACACTGACACTCTCAAAATTGATAAACGACAAACTTTTTTATTTTTCACGTTTGAGAGGTGTCAAAGCGAGAGAAATGTTTAGAAAGAATGGAAATTTCTTTTAAAAGTGGCTGATATTCTAAACCTGTACCGGTTTGCGAGTTACGGCGATTTAATGCCTGGTTATAAGTAGGCTTAGTATTCCAGCTACCTAAAGACTGAAGTTAAAGACACATTGGGTATATAGTACGCCCAACACAGGTAATGCAAGGGATAGGCTAAAGCTATAAACAAACAGGTCGTTGCTGCGTGTTCGTGGAGTACAGTCAACTCCCGATATTCTGAAGCTATACTATTAAACACATGCTTGAGCCGTGATGTTCATTTTCGTCGTGATCTTTGCAGTGAATAATAACGTGCATTCGTAAGTTACGGAACTTGAACATATGCGGATGTCACTAGAAATTGATTTTATATTGCAAGAAATTCTTTGAATAGTATATGACGTTATCGGTGCATGATGTAGTACAAGATATTGTCTGATATTTTTTTCGTGTTTCATTAAGATATTGCATGTCTTCTTCACTGAAAACCCACTAACTTTTATACGCACCTTAGTGCGTATTCCCTAAAATTCCCTAAAATGTAGATTATTTAATTTATTAATTGGAATGTTGGCACTGAATATCATGCTAAACTCGAGTTAATATCTTCATAATTTTCAGATTTTGACGGTATTGGTTCATTTGCAATACGTTCAACATACTTTCTGTGCCTTTTGGTATAGCAGTGTCTTTCAGTGCACTGTTTTTGTCACTTTTACGTTTATTTTAGACAATGTAGGCTATATGTAATGTTGCCTATATTGACAGAAAATATTAGTTCAAATATTCTCAATTATTCACTGCAGTATTACACTATTGAGCGTCTTACCTAAGGAATTTTACCTCTGCAATGAACCTTCAACCAGTCACAAAAGATTATTTAAATAATACGACTAGTAAGAGCAGTGATCGATAAGACTACTCACTATATGACTGCGTTCCGATTTTGACTTTCTAGAGCAGGTATGCTCAAAATTGTAAAAGCGCCGATTACACGGATGATGCTGCACTGCATAACACACACAGTGTACGGACTGGGCTGCAACTACATTGCAGCACCGACCGTGGCAGTTTCTCACTGTATTACAAATACGGATAATAAACTGAATTTGAAAAAAAATATTCAGTTATTACATTATTTATTATATTTTATACAGTTATGATATTATTATATCATAGATAATGTTATTTTCGTATTCCACATTCAACATGTGTAGGCCTGTTCTTTTCTGCAAGTAATCGGAAATCTATTTCCAAAATAATAACAAAAGATTCTCACCTGTTAATCGGGATCTAGGTTTAAGAACATTTTTGCATTTAGCAACCTTCATTCTCGAAAATAATTGTTTATATTATATTTCGATATTGACATGAATAAATCATCTTGGGATACGTTTTGTTCATTTTTTAATATTTCTATGCTTGGCAAGTCATATTCTCCGCATTTAGTCACAGAGCACATCAGCACAGCTGAATTCTACGAATTCTACGTGACTTTGTAAATCAATTAACTGTCCTGGAACTGCATCTCACGGATTGTACTCAATTTACTATGAAAGGATTAACAAAAAGATTAATATCACTTTCCATACGTCTAAAATCATTAAATCGAATTCACATTTGAGCTGTTCCAGTAAAAGATGTAATTAACTATATTTTGTTCAGGCACCATAGATTTATTTACAAGTTCACAAGGGTTTTTAGTGCCTTAGCTAATTCCCAACATACTAATAACTTGCTCCTAAACGTAGATTCTGAATTGTTCGACTCTCTTCAATGTTTGGAACCTTTCATGAAGTGCTTTCAATTCTTGAAAAGAGGCACGTTACACCCCTGAAAATTTATTTTATCATAACATGTATTTCTGTTGGAATAAAATCACCACAATAACAATAATTGTAATAATAATAATAATAATAATAATAATAATAATAATAATAATAATAATAATAGTAATAATAATAATGTTGATATATGAATACATATTTAGAAAACAGCTTCCTGTCACTTCGGCATGTTCTGATGGCAGAGTGTATAATGTTTATGTTGCTCAGTAGTATGGCTGACAATACCTTACAACATAGTAAACACTTTTACGTTTTCACAAAAAAATAGTCTTCCTCCCACACTGTACGGAATGATCGTTTCTTAAGAAGGTTTTGACTGTGTCATTGTAACATTTTAACGTTTATTAAAATACATGAACTTGCCTTCCGCAACCATCCGTCGAGCATTCGAACGAGGAACAGCATGAATCTACATTGAAGGTTGCGATTACAGAACGTAATCGGGAGTCAGAGAATGAGCATACCTATTCTAAAGGAATAGGGGAGAGGATGTGTAACTATTTTGTAACGAACGTACTTATACCTGCGCTGTGACGTCACATATACATTTCGGTTTTGAGTCAACTTCATTCCAGTTTTAGATGGAAACGGAGTATAGTTATAAGTGTAGTTCGAAGAGCGAAAAATCACTACAGCTCTTTACACAAAGTTAACAGAGCGTCAGACCTGGAACTCGAATTTCAAATATCAGCGAGACAAGGCCAGAGGGCAGCTACACAGAAGGGCTTAAACTTCAATGACTTCCTTCTGAAAAATAGTACTGCTAAAACAAGAGAATAACTGTCAATTCGTTACTCCATTAACCGACCTCTCAACCGAGTAACTAATATTTGAGGCCCCAAGAGCACTCTCCATCACTTTTGGCTAACTACATTGATCACGGTGACAACATAGATGGTGCTGCTGTTACCAGACAACACAGCAATAAACAAATGAATCGAAATGAAACACTGTAGTGCACTCCGATAACAAGTTCGTGCAAAACGTTTGAGGCGAGGCGTAGAAAATCAAAGCAATACACAACTCTGTGAGGTGAATTAGGCAACAGCTCTCAATTGTTTCTGGGCGGTAGGTGGAAACAGCGAGGCTCAGTCTATCACGTTTTATCCGTTGTTCGTTTAATAGTTCATCCACGCCATTTGAGTCGTGCCAGGGTCCCAGGCACCATAAAACGCTGTTCTTTGCTACAGTGAAGCAACAAGTGTAGGTGAAGAGACGTGGCATTTCAAACGAAGAGGCCGACCATGAAGTCAGACACCGAAGAAAAACAATGCCAAGAAATGTAACGAGTTCAGGATTATCAGCTGATATCACTCTCTGCGAAGATTCTTCTGCGAATACTGAATCGATGTTTATATTCTAGTCCACACCTGTGGAGTAACGGTTAGCGCGTCTGACCGCGGAACCAGGTGGACCGGGTTCGATTCCCGGTCGGGGCAAGTTATCTGGCTGAGGTTTTTTCCGGGGTTTTCCCTCAACCCAATATGAGCAAATGCTGGGTAACTTTCGGTGCTGGACCCCGGACTCATTTCACCGGAATTATCACATTCATCTCATTCAGACGCTAAATAACCTAAGATGTTGATAAAGCGTTGTAAAATAACCCTCTAAAATAAAAATATATTTTCTAAAATCGAAGAACAGTTGGTAGAAGAGCAGTTTGGCTTCAGAAAGGGAAAAAGAACGAGAGATGCAATTGGACTGCTACGGACAATCGGCGAAAGATACCGCGAAAAGAATAAAGAAGTGTATGCAGTATTTATTTTGTGAACCTAGCAAAGGTGTTTGACAGAGTGGCTTGGAATAAACTGATAGAGATTGTAAAGAAAATTGGCGTGGATTGAAAAGAGAGGAGTCTCTTCATTAATCTTTATATGAAACGGGTTAAAGTTAGGATAGGAGAAAAATGTCGGAAGGAAGCAAAATCGGAAGAGGAGCACGACAAGGATCCCTTTATCACCTACCCATTTCAACATCTACTTGGAGGATTTAGTGAAGAACTGTTCTCAGAACATGGGAGGAGTGATAGTAGGAGGAATGTAATGTATAAAATGTATAAGATTTACTGATGATATGGCGTTGTTAGCAGAAGAGGAGATGATACTAAGGGATATGTTATTGGAGCTAAATGACAGCTGTGAGCAATATGGAATGAAGATAAATGCCAACAAGACAAGACCATGGTCATAGAAAGAAAATTAAAGAAGGTAAACTTACGAATTCTAAATGAGGCAGTAGAGTAAGTGGACTGCTTCAGATACTTGGGGTATACTATAAGCCAGAGATCAGCAACCTTTTTGTAAGAGTGGGTCACAATGTTAAGAAGTGAAGGAGATCTGGGTCGGACATGATTTACAATTAAATTAATTTAATTATGTTTTGTTTAACGACGCTCGCAACTGCCGAGGTTATATCAGCGTCGCCAGTGTGCCAATATATATACTGACATGAGACTGTTCCATTTTAGCACACTTAAATGCAATCGACCTGAGCCGAGATGGAATCCGCAACCTCGAGCACAGAAGGCCAGCACTGTAACGACTGTGCAACCCACAAGGTCTGATCGACTGGACACTGCAACTTGTACATATACACTGCTGTCTACAGACGTGCATATCAGGACCGACCACGCCACATTACGCCACCTGCATTGCTTTAGTGTAGTTTCCTGTCCCCATCCCTCAGACAGCGCACTGAATGGAATACTGTAAGTAGACAACGTAAACAGCGTCAGATGAATACAGTTTGTGTAAGATGTACAGATAAATATACATAAATAAGGTGTAAAATTATTTCATTTCCACATAACTATTTTTGCTTGTGACTTCCGACTCGGTCATTTCCGGACCAGGGTTCCTTATCTCAAATTGATACATGTGCCCTTCGCCATCATCCCTGAAAGTTTGCAACACTACCTCGGAAACACCCTGTATACCACCACCACATATTCAAATGCTACACGGTTTAATTTTTACTGTAAACAAATGACAAATTTTAATATAGCCTATAGCGGACAATACTTACGTTCAGAACAGAACAAATTCGGTAGAAAAAAATGGTCGTGGCGAATTCAATTGTCATAATTTCGACAAAATTAGCGGTTTTCTAGTTACTATATGAAATGTGTAATAAAAACATGTTCTATATTTGTACCATTTTACATGCTAGTCTCCAATTTTTGTCAATGTGCGGCCATGACATGATAATCTGGTGAACATTCGAACTCACGACCTGCTGTTCCGCTCGAGCTGTCACACTGGTGCTGTAGCATGACCGAATCTTCAGTCACATCACTCGCTGCTTTGAGCGTGTGCCTCACAGCGGAAAGGTTTATTCCGTGCCATTGGATCGAGACCACGAGGACCTCTATGGGATACTTCTCTCTAGCCAACAACAAACACTAAGCTGTTCAGGTAATTTGTAGTTCAACAACTCTCATGTGTCTACCAGTCCTGGATTCCATTCCGGACAAGAGAAATAGGGATCTACGACTATCTCATTTCTATAGAAGTTGAGTTTGTGGACGTCATGTGTTTATTCTGTATTCTCCGAGTAGTGGTCGTCGCTCACTGAATAAATTCAAGGAAAAAATTGTTCCGGGATTGGGTACCGATCCCGGAACCTTTGGCTTAGCGCACCAATGCTCTACCGACTGAGCTACCCAGGAATTTCACCCCACACCGTCTCAATTTCTCCTTTTTATCGACATAACTCACAAGACGCCAGAAACCCACATCGAGTGCACACAAACTCTCTGTGACTTGATATTGTGTTTTCTGTTTACGTACTTACAATAACGTATATATTACGCAAATCTAGCTTTCAGGTGAAGCCCTGTGAAGCAGACTTAGCAGACTTAAACAAATTCAAGGGAAAAATTGTTCCGGGGCCGGGTATCGATTCCGGGATCTTTGGCTTAGCACACCGACTCTCTACCGACTGAACTACCCAGGAACTTTACCCGTCACAGTCTCACAGGGAGCTTTATCTGAAAGCTAGATTTGCATAGGTGCTCACTACTTGACAATTATTTTACTTAGTTATTTAACGACGCTGTATAAACTACGAGGTTATTTAGCGTCGATGGACTGGTGATAGCGAGATGATATTTGGCGAGATTAGGCCCAGTATTCTCTATAGATTACCTGACATTTGCCTTATGGTTGAGGAAAACTTTGGAAAAAACCCAACAGGTAATCAGCCCAAGCGGGAATCGAACCCAGACTCGACCGCAAATTCGGATCGGCAGCAAGCGGCTTAGCTGATTGAGCTACGCCGGAAGCTTAACCAAATTAATTTTTATTAATTAATTCACTTAATTATTGTTTATTGATTAATTTGTAAATAGTAAAAGTATAAAAACAGATTTAAATTCTAAATCAATAATGATGAACATTTCTTAAAACAATAATTAAATGCATAATGAAAGGATTATGCGAGAGCTTTAATTTTAGTATATTTGTACCCAGTTATCTACGTATTTATAATTAATTAATTAATTTGTTAATTCATTCACCACTTTTAGAGAACCCGTAAGTTCATTACCGCCCTCAAATGAGCGCGCCATCGGTCCCTATCTTGAAGAAAATTAATCAGTCTCTACCACCATATTCCACCTCCCTCAAATACATTTCAATATTATCCTCCCATCTACGTCTCGGTCTCCACAAATGTACTTTTCCCTCCGGTCTCCCAACTAATACTCTATATGCATTTCTGGATGCCCTGCCCATTCAAACGTCTGATTTAACATGCCAGGTAAAGAATACAATGCGTGTATTTCTGCGCTGTGTAACTTCCTCCATCCTTCTATAACTTCATATCTCTTAGGCCCGTATTCACCAACGTCAGTAATATTTACTATTATCTCAGATTTCTAAAACTCTGGTAATACCATTATCTCGGATAACGCTCAGTTCTATATTAACCACATAATTTATTATCCTGATTTTCAAAAACTAAGTTTTCGTTTCAGACTGCATTTGATCGTTAATTTTTTCATAACGAAACACCGAAAGAATAGAGGGAAACAACTGACTAGCGTCATGGAAACTATAAATTCATTACAAAAATAAACACGTTTAGGAGTATATATAGGTTAGGTGTGCGAAAATAGTTCATCTACCGTAAGTTATGGCCAGTGTTGACCAGAAGCGTAGAAAGAAACCTAATATGACATGTCAAGAGAAGGAATTATTGGATTTGGTGGCAGAAAATATAAATGTGATAGAAAACAGATGGTGTAACAACTCAAATGAAAAATGAACAGTGGCAAACATTTTCAATTAGTTTTAATTCTCAAGGAAACGATCCTGTTCGGGATGCTACAAACTTGAGAAATGTTTGGGAAAATTTGAAGAAGGCTTTTAGAAAGGTATCGGCGAAAATCAAGATGGAAGCATTGAAAACAGGTTGGGGCACAAGTAAGGTTATAACAAATGATCCTATCCTTGAAAGGGTAATAGAACTTATTCGGCCTTCAGAAGAGGGACCGAAAAACCCACACTGTGACAGTGAACCGTTAGATACTGTAGTTGTTAATAATGGTGATATAACTGTGCTGACAGAAGGATTCGGGGAAATTAGTAGTAATTTTGAGATTCATCCAACGCAATTCAATTGGAATCAATATACACAAATATGTTTAATTCTCCCAGGCATCCAGCACTACAATCGACCGTGACTGCAAGCTGCAGTAGAGCGCCGACAGCGCTAATGTTGAGGCCATAAAAAACTGCTCCACTGAAGCTACAAGTGAAGTTGCCTGTGACGACTCGGCCAACGTCAGTGTTACAGCTCCTTCAACTTCTTCAAGAAATGTCACCCCAAGCTGGACTACACGCAGAAGACCGATGCTTAGCAAGTCAGAAAAGCCCTTAGCAAAAATCCACACGTTGAAGGCTGAGGCAATACTGAAGGGCACTGAACAAGCAACACAAGAACACTTGTGGAACAAGGAGCTTCACTCTCTTCGACTGGAGCAGGAAAAATTAAAACTCGAAATTAAAAGAGTAAAACTTGAAAGAGAAAATGAACTACTCAAACACGAGAAAATAAAACTGAAATATTATTAAACAACAATTAAAATTGTTACAATGCAATGTGCTGATAATTATTAAATCAATTTCATTGTTTTCGATATAAGAAAAAATAATTTAGCCGTGCTGGTACATAAAAAATATGAATATGTAATATGTACATAAATAGTACATTTGTTTACAGAATTGAACCATTAAAAAAGCAAATTATTTCTTCTCTTTTGTAATAGAACAACAATGTGTAAGGAATATAAACATTTTTGTAAGACCTTTTATTAATGCAAAATTGCTGTGCTGCTACTGCTGTAGGAGATTTCTAAATTACACTACCCAAAAAGAAAAATGGTCATACCTCCGCGATAAAAGTAGATGATTCTCAACGAAAACGTTATGTTGGTTTTGAAAATCGCGATATAAATCTCCTACCACGTCAGGTTAAAAAGATAAACATTTATAATCTCATATACACGGTTTCAGATAACATATTCTTATAATATTTAACTAAGCGGGATGAAGTTACAGGAGAATGGAGAAAGTTAAACAGAACTACACGAATTGTGTTCTTCAAACCTAACATAATTAGGAACTTAAAAATCCAGACGTTTGAGATGGGCAGGGCAAGTAAACGTATGGGCGAATCCAGAAATGCATATAGAGTGTTAGTTGGGAGATGGATGGAAAAAGACCTTTAGGGAGGCCGAGATTGTAGATGGGAGGATAATATTAAAATGGATTTGAGGGACCTTATTCTTTGATGATAGAGACTGGATTAATCTTGCACAGGATAGGGACCGATGGCGGGCTTATGTGAGATCGGCAATGAATGTTGTTGGTTCCTTAAAAGCCATTTGTAAGTAAGTTGTTAATATAAATATGTATTCATGCTAATTAAGATTAATTCACGACTGTAGTTTTATATGCATGCATATGGGTCAATGGGCCTAACGTCAAAAAACAGATGGTGCGTTGATAAACAAGGTCGTCTTTAATGATTGCCCTCCCAATGCGCTAACTCGTCATGCACATTTTGGATTTTGAAACTTGTCTGCAGCAACGCACCATCTGCTTGCTCAGGACGTAGACCTGGTACAGCTGACGATCAATTTCAATCGGCGCTATGTCCTGTGCATTTAAAAACTTTATCACTTTCGTAACTTCACACGCGGCGGGAGCTTGAATAGGAACGTCCATCTTCAATCAATGCAACGAAGATTACTGAGAGCATCGGGAAGTTTAGCGCATGCGCCATGCCTTGACATTACTTTATCACGTTAATGGAATTTTGTTTTGTTTTATTGTTAAACGCGCAATATAATATGGTTTTTAGCTGTGGGAAATGGGAAAATTTATGGACGCGCCTTAACGAAAATATTCTAAACTCTAAAATATGGAGGAAAAATAGAAACCATAATAGTTCATTTTGAGCCTCCAATGTCCATCATTCACAGTTTAAGAAATAGACCATAAATTTCTAGAATTTGAGCATTCTTTCCTTCCTAATTACAGGGACGTCAGCACTATAGAGTCAGATAAACGCAAAGCCAAAAAACTCTTTCTCGTAGGCGATTATGTGGGTTTAATGCAACACTGAAGGAGAAAGAAAACATTTGTTGTAAAGAAACTGGAACAGTCAGCCTTCCTTAGTATCAAAGATATTGCAAAATTAAATTTTGTTGTGTGTAATAATAATAATTAATAATAATAATAATAATAATTTAATTATTAAAACAATGCAGATATTTATCAAATTATATAATATAAAGTTAAAATTCTCCCAGGTATTTCTAGATAAAAGACAGTATCAAGTGCTAATTGATGTTTAATAACTAATTAAGAATACTACAACAAAGGTTAATAATAAAGTTAAAAATGCAACATAAGGTAGTGACAATTTGCTCAACGTTCATTATTACATTGAAATTTAAATATTAATTGATTCACCACTATTCAAAATCTCACTAGAAAAAAAAACATTAAGAAACAAAAAGCCCGTAACATTTAAAACTGCATTATTTAAAAATGTATGTCAATTTCAAAGAACTCACTGATGTCACATAAATAATTTCATCAATACCTTTTTTATATATTAAATTCATAATTACTTATTAGTACGCATTCAATGAATTATTTTATGTATTTAAATCTTTCAATCTTTCTCAGTTTCATGAAAATGGCACTTGGCCCACTATGGCTCTCAGCCCTTCAATTATGCGTTCGTGATATAAGATTTTGTTCAGGGGGTTCATTGGAATAATATTAAATCACGATCCACCCTTTTTTGTATATTAAAAAAAACAATATTAGCCTATAGAACACAAGAACTATGAATAGCAATATCAGAGTACCTAAAGCATGACAATTTGTGAAAAAGAAATAGCAAACGTTAATAAAGTAATTTATTTTTCCTCTTTTGATATAACAACAATGTATATAAAAATGTAAAAATTTTGCAAACCTATTTATCCATGAAAAAATTTCTGGTATTACTGTTGAATGGCATTTTTTACGACATCTCATGGAAAGGTCATACCATGGATAAAATGGATTGATTCTCAACTAAAAGACTTGCGGCGAAGGCCAGTCTCCTATTAACTACTTCCTGATTAATCCAGTTAATCTCATATACGGTTTCAGATAACATATTCCGTCAAAATTTATTAATGCATGAGTTAACTCGTAACGTGCAGTGCCATTTTCGCTGCTAAGAATTACACTGAAGGAGAAACAAATTTAACATTTGAAAATTGTAAAGAAATGAAACATTGTTACTATCCCATATTTCAAGATAATCCAAAAATGGAAATTTTTCAGTGTAATAATAATAATAATTATTGCCCTTATTAATTCTGAGAATTCGATACTAATAAGCAGTTCCATATTTTTAATATCTAACATTTAATTATATAAACATAATCTTCCACTGATATAGTGGTGTATAGTACTAAAAATAAAGTATCCTTAATGTTAAATTAGGTAAATGGCTAACATTTTACGTAATGGAAGGCATTTCGCTTTAAAACAAGTTTTTGTGTGTGTTGTAGTATTCTTCTTTCATGGACCAGCAGTAATCACTCATCATAGATTTTCCTATCTCCCTTTATAACGCTGTTCCATCTGTAAAATGTCTTGGTAAAAGTTTGTCTTGTTCGTCAATCACTGCCACCCAAGAATTTTAGGAAAACAAATTTAAATGAGAACAGGAAGTGAATTTTGAGAGACATCCTGCATCCCAAATTTTATAAGTTTGAAGGAATTTGTTATTAAAAACTAGTTATGTCAGTTATTTTCTCCTTCTTGTTATTGGAATATTCAAATTTTAAATGACTTGAGGTGTTTGCAAGTTACCGTTTAGAAGTTAATTTTTTATAAAAAAATTGTTCACCCATCACTATTTTTAAATCTGAGGTCCAATGAATATTCCTGCTTTTAATTTTGATAACATGAAAGGGAACATTCTTCGTTAGATAAATTTGAAATATCTTAATTTGATCTTCATTTCTATAATTTACAAAGTTCTTTATAACCCTACATTTAATGTGTAAAGAAGGGAATAATATTTTATTAAAAATAAAATTTTTTTTATTTATGTTTCCCAGTGAGTGAAATCTTATTTTCTTTGATATGTGTCATTGTCTTCACTATAATATATTGATGTTGCAAAATTTACAGTTCCAAAGGAAAGAAAAAGGATATTTACTGATGAATCCACTCTGCATTCCAAGTCAAAAGACTTTAGTAGATAAAATGATTTTGCCAACAATGGTTTTCATATTTTAATGGCATTTCGAAACAATATTGACGCATGTTAGCAAACGTATGACATTTTTCATTGCTGCACTACAATGCCACAAATGATCAGAAAAGTTTATTGCCATTGTGTAACAAAACAGCGTTTTCAGACTAATTTTGAAACATCTATAAATAAGCACCACTCTTCAGCATTATGTGTAATAATGTCTAGATTTAATCAGTCCATTACATCGCTGCATGCACAAATCCAGAATCTGTCATTAAAAATGGTAATAGATCCTTATTTAAGTTTCTAAATACTGAAACATTAGTATCTTTATCCAGCACCTTCCGTTTTGAAGACGAGCAGAAGCTCAGCCAGCTGTTTAGTTAAGTACAAATCACGTACCAGATTTACTAGTTAAAACACAGTATCAATTAAATGTGATTTGTTTAATAACTTCATCTGGAATGTAGACTACCATCCCTTAATAAGAGGGCTTAAAAAATCACATGACGTTATGTAATTTTCCGATTCACTTGTCATGTAGAATTGAAATGGAAATATTAATTTTCACCACTATTGAAATTGGTCACTATAGCTGACGGGAGATTTAAGTGAACAGTCATTTAAAACTGCATTTTTTAAAAATGTATGTCAATTTCAAAGAACTCACTGATTAAATGTGATTTTTTGTTCACGCAATGCAATTGGTTTTAAATTTTAAAGAGGAAGAAGCTGAATGCTTTTCATTTCATTTCTACACAGAACAGTTCACTATAAAAAATCTTTACAATGAACTGAACAATGACAGATTGACTGTCTCTGTTTTCATTATGGGCATCCTGTAAGTTTATCTTATTTTTCAAGAATCAACAAACCATGATTCAGATGTGTCAAGTAATAAGGGTTTGATATAATGGATAGAAACCAAAGAAGCACTACATGTATACTAGGTTTTGAAAAAATATATGTTTTATATTTACAACGCTAAATTATTGGAATTTATTTATATATTAAATTGTTAATGGGAATACTTATTAGTACATCAAAAATTTAAACGTAGGCACCTGTAAATCTTTCAAAATTTCTCAAGCGGCCGGTAATGCACTTGGCCCAAAGTCTTTTGAAGGAAGTTGCATGGGGCATTGGTGATATGCGAATCCGTGATATAAGATTTTGTTCTTTACTGTCTCTGGACGGATTGTGGCATTCCTTCCTTTCTCCGTATGCCACCATCTCTGAACGAGAACAACGGAATTCCACAGAATAGTGTACAGCAATCTGCGCTCGCTCGCGAACATGACAGGTGAACAAGGAAATAGCAAACGTTAATAACGGCCATCATTATACCGATGGCGCGCAAAAGTTCAAATTCCATTTAAAGATCTATATGTACACACAATTTTCATTATGGTTCCATCAATAATAAAAATTTCCACAGACAATTTTAATACCTAGTAACTTGCCGCCCGCACTGTATTTTGGCTATTCAATTAATATAACATTGTTGCAGTGCCAGAAACCTCTTATTAAACTTCTGATTACATATTCGTTAATCAGCGCATCTAACTTGGTAATAATCAGCATTCTGTTTGTGCCAAAAATTTGTAGACTAGAATTATTATCCCGAATATATACATTTCCATCATTTCATTAACCTTTTCCTGACTAGATGGCTACAGAAGTTAGTGATATTGCTACATCTTGTGGTGGGATTCCTACGTTTCGTATACGATATCTGAAGGCAGGAAGACACCCTTTGACTATCGAATGGTGGTAATTCGTAAGATTTTCGAAAAATACACCCCGAATGTCCTATCACTCAAAGCAGGATGGCCAGGAAAATCGCACAACCTACTTCGGCTTACAGGTAGACATTTTCCAGAAGCTATTCCACGAACTCTGAAGAACAACCCAACCAGACAGGATTTCATGTGTAGCATTGCGAGAGACTCAAAATACAAACCAATTCGACACAAAAGGAGATACTACTGTCCGCAATGCAATGTGCCACTGTGTGTAATACCCTGCTTTCGAGACTATCACACGACAAGCAACATTTAAGGCCTTGATAACAGCACTGATGTTGTACTTCATAAATTAATCCATAAAAAAAAAAAACATAAACTGGTATAGAGTTCAGGAGAAAATCAAAGTGGGACAACTCGGGATAATAATTCAGGTATGAATGTATGTCTATTTCATAGTGATTTTTTTTAGGTATGTAAGAAAATTAGTGATGTATAGGGAGCGGATTTTTATGTGCTAAAAAATTTAAATATATTTATTTTTATGTGCTAAAAAGTACGAAAATATTTGCTAAAAACAAAAAAATATTTGCTAAAAACAAAACAAAAAAAAATTTGCTAAAAACAAAAAAAAAAAATTGTTTTAAATATGACAAAAATACCTTACTTAGCTTGGAAAAAAAAATGTTACTAGGTACTCACCAACCACACTTGAATGCTAGTAGTTGGCCGAGAATTGCAGTGAACAACAAAGGTCATCTCCAAATTCTCCATCACAAATGCATGCCGATTATCTCTGAACAACGACTTAGATTGTGAAAACGATCTTTCCGCATCACAGGACGTCAGACGTGCATATTTAAAGAGAGGAATGTCGCAAACACATACACCGTGAATTTCACCTACAGGCATATCCTCCAAAACTTGAGCAACTTTACACATTTTTTTATATCCACTGTTTTTCCCAAACACATTCTGGAATTTGTCCCTTAGTAATTGTGCTTCTGAACCTGGTAGCGAGTCCAGTTTAATTTCCACGGCACGCACCTCCCTGTTTCAGAGAACAGGTTTTTGGATGTTTCGAATTTTTTATGGTGTCACACAAAAAGCTTACATTTGCTAATAGGAAAGCCATATCTTTTTTTAAATAACCATCTTTCAGCATATCTTGAAGGATATCGATTGACCAAGCCCGATAACAGGAAATCACAACAAGACATAGGTCTACTTACTTCATGGACATGAGCGAGAGGCGAGAGATTTGTTTAAATTAAAATTCATACCCGAGCTCTTATCTGTTGTGTTTCACAAACAAAGCGTGGAATGAAATCATCTTCAGCAACAATAAACATTCCTAATTATGTGTTGCAAGATCTCTCCTCCTTGTCCATGTCAATTTATTATCAGATAATAACACTGATATGCTGCCTAGCAGTTCTCAGAACTTGAGGTGATACTATTACAAAAATGGATCACGGATACACCACACAGCGCTTAGAAACTCGAAGCAACCAAGGATTCTTAAAAAGATAACGTACTTCTGAGTGACATAATTGATTTAATTTTAAAATGTTTAAAAGTTCTTGTAAAAAAATTATTTAAGTAAAAAAACTCAAGATTTATGTGTTTATAATAGATTTCCTGAAAATATGTATTTACATAATTTTTTTTGTGAAAATATATGTTTTTATGTGAAATAAAATTCGGGTTTTAAACTTGAAACATCATGTTCGGAATTTTTAACTTTGTTAATTGTGTTTTATCACACGCAAAAACAATATTTAATTACATAGAAATCCGCTCCTTAGTGATGTACAGTGATTATGTAATATTAAATGACCTGTATACAAAAATAAAAAATATGATTCTTTTTTTCACAAAATTGGTAAAATATATAGGAAGGGAAGAGGTCAGGATCTCATCACAACACCTGAAAAATTATTTATCTGGGCCCAAAAAAATATTAATAACATTTATTTCCTCTTTTTTACTGGGAACAACACATAAAACATAGTGACGTTCTGAACTCTAGATACGAGAAAACAAAACCAATACCTTGCACGTTAAAGTTGCATTCCTTTATCCCACTTCAAAAACAGAGCTCCTAACTAAACAGTACATGTGGCATCCAATAAAATACGATGAAAGAGTAATGGAACGGAGAAAAATTCTCTCCGGCGCCGGGATTTGAACCCGGGTTTTCAGCTCTACGTGCTGATGCTTTATCCACTAAGCCACACCGGATACAATTCCGACGCCGGTTAGAATCGTCTCAGATTAAGCTCCAAATCTTGGGTTCCCTCTAGTGGCCGCCCTCTGCACTACGTCATAGATGTCCATGAACGCAGGACCGAAGTCCACACATGTGCTGAGGTGCACTCGATATGAGTGACTATGATGACGCAGAATATCTGCATGGAAATATCATATGTACTTCGGTACATTAAAATAATATATATCCAATAAAATGTTCAGTTCTCTCATGAAAATGTGTAGAGGGTTAGTAACTACTCTGCAGAAGGAAAACGCAGGTGGTTGAGGGGATCAACATACAAACTGATTAAACTATCATCAAAATGGAATGATCCGACCTGTTAGAATTCTCCAGCAGTGCATGTGAAAGCTCATACAGCTGCAGCTCCCAGAGGAGAAAAAAAACAAATTTGGCGGAAATTAAACACTCAAGATCCCAAGGCCTTCTCGGTATTACAACGAACAGCACATAATAAAAACCTCTCAATTGTTTACTATGCTCAATTTAATTAGCAGAGAACAAATATTTGTGTACAGCTTGACCTTGCAGAACTCAATATCCGTCAATTTCTGGGATCATTCCCCGGTCACGTAAGTCCAATTCCTTTGATTTCAGCTAAAAGAAGGACAGTTTTCATAATATATCAGAACGGTGTTCGATTCCAAGAAGATACTGAGGAAATTGTCCATGAAACGGCACGTCGAGCTGAAAAGCCGGATTCGAGTCCCGGTGCCGGAGTGAATTTTTCTCTGTTGTATTCATCCTTCATCATATAACACAGAATTCCTGCACAATTGCACAATGTCCAACACACCAATGTGCAGAGGTGCACTCATTACGAGTGATTAAGTGGCCGGGATCCGAGGGAATGAACGCCGTCTTTCACTAAGTGATTACTTAGGCCTATGCATATCATATTATTGTGATATACTGAAGCCGTATGATATTTGCACCCGTTAGAAATAAATATAAAGTAATTACATAATTAAAATAGGACATTTGATTCAGGAACATTCCTGTTTTATAGAAGCATAAATCGTTTATTATGTTACTTAATTTAAATTGTACTTGCATAATTAAAATGCGATCATTTTGATCCAGAGACCACTCATTTGGTCATACAAAAATTATTTTAGGAAAAAGATGGAAACGAATGAACAGAATAGCCTATCAAGTTTTCTGTGCATAAGAACTATTTTAATCTTACCTGTCCTCGATTCATTCAGAAGTTACTGTAATAACATTATAGCATTATGTCCATCTAGAGAAACTACATTTCAATGGTGAATTAATAATTAATTATACAAATCGGTTAATTTAGCTTCTGACATTACTTCATACAAACACAGAAACATTATCTTAGGCTATCTTTCATAGCTTTGATTGTTGCTTCCAAATTATAGAAGAAGTCATTTATTTTTAATTCATTACACGGCCTTAGATGGCAGTTAAAATTTTAAAACTCATTTATCTCATTAAATATCAGTCCTATCAAAATTTTTATCGGAAATTATTTTTAAAGAATTTTTGTTATGTAATATTTTTCACAAAAATCAATAATAAGCGAGATATTTCGATTTATTTAATTCAGACCCCCTTATAACCCCCTTTTAAATAAAGTATTTTGAATGCCATACAGCCTTAAAATCTAAGTTCCCAAGAACTTAATTTATATTCCAATTTTCATCGAAATTCGTTCAGCCATTATCAAGAAAAGGTAACAAACATACAGGCAGACAGACAGACAGACATACAAACAAAAATTAAAAAAAAAAAGCGATTTTCGGTTTTGTTAATTGTAGCCTATCTGTTAGGACCAATTATTTTTGTAAAATCGAAAATTACCAGAAAAATTTCGGCTAACAGATTTATTATTAGTATAGATACCGAAGTACATATGATATTTGAATGCAGGAATTCTTTATAAAATGATGAAGGATCGGTGGAGAGGAAAAATTATTCATTCCGGCACCGGGATTCGAACCCGGGTTTTCAGTTATACGTGCTGACGCTCTATCCACTAAGCCACACCGGATTCCAATCCCGATGCCGGATTACTCCTCTCAGTTTAAGCTCCACCTCTAGTTTCCTTTAGTGGTCAACCTCATGCATTGTGTTACAGATGTGTGACAGTGGCACAATGTCCAACACACTATGTGAAAGAGGTAAATTACGAGTGACTATGGCCGGACCCGAAGGAATGAGCATTCGTCTTAAATCACAAAAATGATTATATACGCATATCATATTATAGCGATGTATCGTAAGTTAAAGCTGAAAACCGGGTTCGAATCCGGTAAACGGAAAATTTTTTCCGCTCCACCGATCCTTCATGATTGGATAAATTAAGCTTGAATTTTAAATTTACATATAGTTTATTTGGAAAACGTTGAGAGCAAGTATCAGCAAGTTAAACGAGTTAAAAGAGTAGTTCACAAGCTGTGAAGCGAGGACGTAATCTTTATGTCAGGTTTAAAGATTTATTAACATAAGTATATTAACATAATATAGTGACGTGAGATGAAAAATTCGCCATTACATATACAGCAACAACCTTGTAGTTCTTCATATCCAGGGTTTTTGAAAGGACAAATGTCCAATTTAGCTCTTCCAGAAATTTTTACGTCTTACAAACACCTGCCTTCTTCGTTCCCTTACAACCCCAAGAGCTTAACATGTATTCCTCACTCAATATTCTCATCACTTATCAAGTAAAAGTTGTAAGTCGTCTTACCTCTAATGGCTGTCTTAGAACGACCCCAAAACAACGCTATTGCCACGTTTGTTTTGCCGTGAGAGTACTGATTAAGAAGTAAGAGCTGGCGAATATCATATTTTGAGAACTTTACTAATCTGATTTAAATTCTCACAACACCATTAGGAACATGGGATTATGAAAGTCTTTCATTTTAAAATAACTAGTGGCTTGTGCAGCAAATACTGCTGCAAACTAAGTTCGTTAGAAGTTCAAATAAAAATTTTTCAGATTTATTTTTAATGAAGAATACTTGTCTTTTTGATAGTTATTTGCGTCCATAATAATGAAACATACTCCCTCTGAATGGATTTTTTTAGGCCAAATACTTTTTCTTGAACCTATCCAACTTCAGTTTTTTAGTTTCAACGCGAAAACGCAAGTATCAATGTCAGGACGATAGTAGTAGCTATTTCAGGTCTTTGTGGATTGTAGGCAAAAGTTAAAAATGTCAGGTTTGCTAAGCTTTCGAACAATAGCATTTTCCATGTAGAACTTGAAATGTAGAGCGTAAAATCATTTTATCCTACTAAGAGATCTTGCTGAAATGATCTGGAGACTACAAAATTTTCTAGGCCTCTTATTTTATCAGTAAGTAATACTTCCTTAGCAACTGTAATTTTTGCGCTCTCTCGAGCCAATACTGAAGACAATGACACATATCAATATCTACACTTCACCGCCATTCATATATGAAAAGACCCAACCCCATTGTTAATAAGTATAAAATATTTGATTTTTAATAACAATATTGTTATCTTACTTAAGTTTTGTTATATATTGTAGTTGAGTAAATTATAGAAATGAAGATCTAAATTAAGATATTTATTCTCTACATTTACTTACATATGTTGTTGGTTGTGTTCACAAAACGTTTCACTTTCATGTCATCAATATAGCATCAATATTATGTACAATTAATGAAAAAATATATGCATCATGATATTAACTATAATAATATTTAATTTCTAATGGTAATAATGTCATCAAACCACCTCAAGTTTCGTAGATTTGAATATCCAATACACAGCTGTACAAAAAATATACACTTGAGAATCATTTTTCATAACAAATTGAATTGAGCTTTAAATTTTAAATCTGCAGGTCATGGCTTTCGTGTGATAGCCTATTGTTTATTGTAGTGTGTGTTTTGTTCTGAAATTCAATCAAGTCGGCCGTTATTGAATAAAATTAGTTCTCAAAACTGACAACAGATGGACTTTAAAAAATAGGAAAATTATTAGGAAAATTGACATTTCACTGAAAACTACTACTTTTCAAAAACTTTATGTTCCAAGCTTCAAAATGAGGGGCCATTTATTAAAATCCGTTTTTAAAAGTTGGAATTTTGTTTTGTAATTTCCATTACCAGTTCAAATTATATATATAGAAGATTATTATTGACTGAGGAAAAGATTATAACATTAATGTTATATGATTCCTGATTCTCTCTTCTTCGTTATATCTGTGGACAACCCTCACTTTATTTTTCATAACGCATTCAAAATCACAGCTCAATCAGCTTTACACGTAACTGATCTGTGTTACTGAAACAAAAGCTGATCTGCTACTGCAGGTACAGTACAGCCCTGTCGCGCTCCCCTCCACGCTGATTCACTCCCTTCAGGTAGGGGAATAGAAAGTGCACATCGCAAAGAGACAACTGCAGAATGTGCAGGGTTTTGGCATGCCTGGTCTGCACCGATCTACCCAAGCAGCACGGTGCTTTACCTGCACATCACGATCACGCAAGTTTATTTTCGCTACTAGTTTTCTATTCAACGTTTGCTTTTATAAAACCACTTAGACTCACAATAATTATACAATATGAGAAATTAATTTCATAATAAACCGATCGTTTCCACAGTTTCATAACGGCCTTGACTGACACATCGTGAGACCCACTTCCACCTGGAAGATCACGTACTACCTGCTTAATGTTGTCAAAATGCTACCTTCTACAACAATCCGCGTGGACTCATTATTGTAACTGTTAACGTCTATTTGTGAACTTGTTTAACTTAATTACTATATATTTTAATGTGTAACTCATTGAGGATTTATTATATTGTGATATCATTTTATCATTCATATCATTTGTACATATAGCGTATTCATATTGTTTTGTTAATTATGTACAATCTGATGATGACTCATTCCGCAGAAAATTTAATCTATCAAGTCTGAAATAACAATATAAGTATTTAAAAACCTTGTATATTGGTTATCGATAAGCATAACAACGGTCACTACTCACAGTTTACAACCTAGCAGTTGTTACAGTGTCGTTAAATAACATTAAATAACCTAGTAGATGATACAGCATCATTAAATAACTAACTAAAAAAGAGGCAATTTATCAACCGCCTACAGCAGCGTTGTCAGACAGAGACTAAGCGGAGCGGAGCGCTCCACTAGACAGGTTGCGTGCTCCGGTGTTTCCACAGACGTAAGCAAGTTCACGCTCCGATCTAGCTCCACAACCGGTTTTGGAGCTTACAACTCTGACACTACTGGCCTACAGAGACTGAATATATGTCCTTGGCTTGTATTTGTAATTTCATGTTGAAGTTTGCCGATAAGCTATTAATGTTTGACTATAATTATATGTGTACAAAACCGCCTTTGCTTACCATAAAATAAATAAATTTTCATTAACGTTTTCGATACTTGTGTATCATCTTCAGATGTGAAATGTTAGATTAGTATGATGAAAACCTTGCCTATTAGATGGAACTTCATGTGGTAATTTTCGGGTCATATTAGTGTGATTGCTTGGACTTAACTTAGGTTGATCTATGATATACATGCTATGCTAAGTTAAATCACTGCGAGTCATATGATATGATCTAAAATATAAAATAAAACTGTTTAAGAATTGTAACCACTATTAGCGTAGTTATTGAAATGTGAACACTTTGTATCAACACTTTAAATGTTTAAATCACTTTGAACATGTGTTGGCTGTATTTGTCGATTTAAATCACTGCAAGTCATGTGATATGATCTAAAATATATAAAAAATAAAACTCATATGTTCAACATATGTTCAACATATGTTCAACGTGATTATAATCTCTCAAAGTGATTTTACAAAGTGTTCACATTTCAATGACTACGCTAACAGTGGTTACAATTCTTAAACAGTTTTATTTTTATATATTTTAGAACTTAAATGGGAAACTTTGGAAAACAGACGTAGGAAAACTGGAATAACATCACTGTATAGAGCACATCTAGGTCAGAAAGCATGGGTAGACATAACGGCTCGGTTAGAAAAGCCAACGTACTATGGTAGGAACGATCATGATTTTAAAATCAAATGTAGGAAACAGAAAACGGATGTAGTAGGTAAATTCTCATTTTTAAACAGAACTATAAATGATTGGAATGACCTACCTGCAGCGGTCTTTGAGGGCTGTCCTTCCTTAAGGAGATTCAAGAATAATTTAAAGAGTTGTGTATAAAGTGAAAATTAAAATTAAGGTGACATTCAACATTTAAATTTTTAAGGTGACATGTATTTATCTATCCTTACGAGTTTACTTCCTTGATTTGAATTGTAAATTATTTAAAAATAGCGTGTAAGAGGGCCTTAGACTAGAAATGTTTAGTTTAAATGTAGTTCTGTTTATAAGTATGCATAAGAATGCAATTATTTGACTTATTTGAACTGTTGTATCAGTGAAGCGAGGTGAGTCAGTGAAGTTATGGTTTTACAGTGCAGGGAACAGTTCCGATCAGTGATAATTTATAGCGTCAATGAAATGTGTTCTATAGTGTCAGTGAAATGTGTTACAGAGTGTCAGTGAAATGTGTGCTAAAGTGTCAGTGAAATGCGTCATAGTGCCACTACAGGGAATGAGATGAGAGTAAAGTGAAAGACTATTGAAACTTATGTAGGACTTATACATAATTATGTAGGTTGTGTTGTAAAAGTAAGTGTTTTATTTTATGTTTTATTATTATTGTGTTAAATTGTATTGTGTATTCTTATTGTATTGTGTATAAAATTGTATATGTGTTGTAAATTGTATTATGTATTGTAAATTTTATTGTGTATTGCTTATCATTTTAACTGTGTATTGTTAATATTGTATATACCACTGCCACCGGGTGCTTGCCCACTTGCAGTGTAAATAAATACATACATACAGATCATATCACATGACTTGCAGTGATTTAAATCGGCAAATACAGCCAACACATGTTCAAAGTGATTTAAACTTTTAAAGTGTTTATACAAAGTGTTCACATTTCAATAACTACGCTAATAGTGGTTACAATTCTTAAACAGTTTTATTTTATATTTTAGATCATATCATATGACTCGCAGTGATTTAACTTAGCATAGCATGTATATCATAGATCAACCTAAGTTAAGTCCAAGCAATCACACTAATATGACCCGAAAATTACCACATGAAGTTCCATCTAATAGGCAAGGTTTTCATCATACTAATCTAACATTTCACATCTGAAGATGATACACAAGTATCGAAAACGGTTTTGTACACATATAATTATAGTCAAACATTGTATTTGTAAGGCACTATTTTATTTATAGCGGTTGTTTTGAGCTACGCTGACCACATCAACACAGAGTCGCTAGCATAGGTGGAGAGAGAACTGTTTCCTTGGGGGGGGGGGCAAAGCAAAACCATAGAATCCCCATATAATGGGGTTATGGAGGACATCATTTACCTCCTCCCCCCGTTATAGCTTTACTGTGGTAACAGTATATCGAAATATGATCATTTAATAAATGTATTTTCGGGGGGTATGTTTCTTACAGTGTTACATCCATATCCACGATGTTTCGGACTGAGTTGTATAGGGCTTGAACTGTAGGTCTACTACAAATTATAAAAGGGCACAACTTAAAACAATCTCCCTCTTTTTGTCTCTCGTACAGAAACACATGCATACATCAGTTTACTAACAGAAAGTCTTTTATATAAAGTTTACCTTCCTGAAGATATATGAAATGTTAACTCTAATTATTTTATTTAATCTCGTCTTTAAGTTTACACATTATAACGGGGTCACTTTTCTTTTTTCTGCACTGTTATGCAATATGTCATTCATATTTCTCCAAGTGGCGGCTTGAACACCTGCAAACTTCTAACACATGAGTACAGGCTGTTATAAAAGAAACATTACAGTGTTTCCATTCCTCAAATGAGGTATAGGAATTCTATACATTCAGAAATTTAAAATAAAATAATATAGTCCAGACACACGATCTGAAGACATTAATTCATGAATTTATGCACAGAAACTTAATCATAAATAAAAAAAAGATCTTTTGAATTCAATATTTCCTAATGTTAATAGAAAGAAAGAGTTGAGACAAGTTTGGGACTGCACCCCATAACTCCGCCTATGGTCGCTAGCTATAAATGCGTAAAGTTTGTTCACAATTCTGAAAATCAAGTACATCGCATCATAATCATCATCATTCTATTCTACTACTTGCAGAACAGTGGAGGTCTAAACTTAAAATGTAGACTATTAAGGGGAGGCAGAGGTGAATATCTCAAAATCCACAAAATTTATCCGATTTCTTTGAAATTGATCATGGATACTAAGTATGTCATTAGTAATGGACATACCAAGTTTCAACTTTCTAAGTACAATAGTTCTGTAAATATTAATAATTTTATAAAACTTTATATCGTTTGATATAAAATGCTCCATGCACCATATTGTAAGAAATTTTCAATATTTCTTTTTATTTATATGTTCAGAGAAGGTATATAAATAATGATAAGTATTAGTTTATTATGGGAAAAATATAGTAATACAGTTACCTTTGTTTTAATTTCATACTTTTAAAGGGCCAAAATCAAAAACTAACATCGGAATATGAAAATAAAGATAATACAAATGGAAAAAAAACAAATTTTCATTTTTTCTTCAGTTTTGTTCGAAAATTTCACCTCTGCCTCCCCTTAACAGAATGTCCATAGACGAGAAAATAGACTTCAAGCACATGGATATGAACAGAATATCTAATGGCGAGCCAACGAAGTATCGTAGAGAACAAAATCCCCTCTCATTGTCACGTATCCAGTACAAAAACAATCGAAAGTTAATCAAACAAGCCGTCAATTATGGACATCTGCAGCCAGCGGAGAGGCGAAAGGAAGAAAAATTATCGTAACGAGCCTACGCCTGTGTAATGACGGTGTGGGAGTGAAAAATCATACAACGTTGTCATGGAAACGAACGAGGTCTACATTTAATCAGGCTTGCTTGCCATTAGCTCTAAATGAACAATCGATTCATAAATATTCACCTGTCGCCATTATTTCAAACCGGTACTTCCCGGAGCAACAATACAAAGCGAAACAGCAGAAAGTGCAAGTCAGTTACAACACGAAATAGACACTCAAACGCAGTGACGTGCGGTGGCCCAACAGATTACCCAAACAGCCGGTAGTCGTTTTCTTTTCCTTCTTACTATTTGTATTTGAGGAAGAAAAAATACTTACAGTGTTACTAATAAACCGTGTATAGTTTTTATACAGAGACTTATGCAGAGTTGAGACAGAAAACGTTACTAATAAACCGTGAATAAGCTATGGACGTATAAACAGGCTGTAACTATACAATGGGAATTCTTTACAGTACTGGGTGACATTTCAAACGCATGACGTCACTGTTGTGAGTCAGCGATTACCCAAACAGCCGAGTTTCAGCTTTTATGTCAGACTATTTGCCTATTTAATCAAGGCGTTCAATCTGAACTTGAGAAAATACATATATTTGAATGTCGTAGCAACAAATGGCGGTCTGTAAAGTCTGTGTGCTACCATAACCTCTTTCGAACTGTGTTTTGCGCGGGCAAGTCGTACGCAGGGTATTTGTTATCATCGATTGCGTACGGCAACATTCCACAACACAAATCAAAATGCTCCGTGTCCATGTTGACCGTCCAAGTTAATGTCAACAAATACGTAAGTAATCGTCTTAACCCTCTCCCCATATCCCGACAGTAAGAAAAAAACTCACTTCAGTACGTGTTTCCAAACAGTTCACATTCTTGCCACTACTGGCGTAACCATACGTATCGGTAATAATCTTCAGAATGAATTATATTGCTGGGAAACGATAAATCTCGCATTTAGGTAATACGCCTCTGCTGAAGTGTAGGAAGATTGAATTTTAGGCTCATCGTAAAGCTAGCCACATGACGACATACAGCGAGCCATGACACATTTTGAACTGAACACTCAGTAGTTATATACACGAAACCCCTTGTTTAAGCGTTGTATATAGGGAAAAATGGCGTCCCTCCAACAGCTGTTCGTATCGACTGTCATTTTATGATGATGGTTATTTTAACATCACAGAAGAACAAACCAAAGATCATAGAATTATTAGAATAATATTTGTAGCTTGTACTCTTTGACCAAAATGTAATGTGGTAATCGATTAGAGCCTGTTGTACTATCGATATTTAACACGCCACACTAGAGCGCTCTACCGGATGCAGTAGAGAACCTCAGATATTCTATCACCTTTCGTAATGACGATACTATGACGTAGCTGTGTAACAGTTATGAAAAAAAAAACTGTTATACACGACGTATGTACTGATTATTAGTAAAAGTGAATCAACGACTTATAAACGAGCTACTCATTTGTAAGTATAAACAGTTAAACGTCTGTATATAGAGTTTTTATTAGTAAGATGATTTTATAATATAACTAATTATAAAAATACATTGGTATTTGGTACCATTTTTTTTTACAAAATCTATAAGATTATGTTAAAAACTACTACCTAAAATTAAAAATACGATTACAAAAGACTACTCTAAGTATTGGTAAGTCGTGACGAGTTATTCCATCTTGTTGGGGAAACTTGTGGTAATAGTCGACCCAGAAATTCATCAAGAAATTTTGTGCACTTTGATGATTTGGAAAAAACGCTGCAAGCCCAGAAAGAGTAGCAAAAATAAACGACATTCAGGAATACTTGAAGCACTTTGGGATAGTGCTAAATTTAAACAGTGAACAAAGAGAGCTTGGGGAAAAGGCGCCTTAATATTAGCTTGACACCATGTAATGAAGAGGCCATCACTGCACTTCCATCGTAGCTCTGTGCGACAAGTTTCTTACTGCAGTTTGAAAAATCTTGAATATCTCTTAAAAATAAGATCAGAATGTCCTGCCGCTGTTTTGTCCTCAAATCACGGAGGAACACAAACCGCTCTGTCACCCTTCCTTCAATAGTATATCGATAAACGAGAGAAAATTGTGATTTATTCGAGATGTCAGTTGTGTCATCAGCTAATATGGCAAAAAATCAGATTTCTGTAATTGCTGTTTAATTTCCTTATTAAGTGCACTGGCAACAGATTCAATTAAACCATCTATACTAATAATAAATCTGTAGCCGAAATTTTTCTGGTAATTTTCGATTTTCCAAAAATAATTGGTCCTAACATATATAATTAATCACCCTGAAACCGAAAATCGCTTTTTTTTAATTTTTGTTTGTATGTCTGTCTGTCTGTATGTTTGTTACCTTTTCACGCGATAATGGCTGAACGGATTTCGATGAAAATTGGAATATAAATTAAGTTCGTTGTAACTTAGATTTTAGGCTATATGACATTCAAAATACATTATTTGAAAGGGGGTTATAAGGGGATCTGAATTAAATAAATCGAAATATCTCGCTTATTATTGATTTTTGTGAAAAATGTTACATAACAAAAGTTTCTTTAAAAATAATTTCCGATAAGTTTTATTCCTTGAAAAATTTGATAGGACTGATATTTAATGAGATAAATTAGTTTTAAACTTAAAATAACTGCCATCTAAGGCCGTGTAATGAATTAAAAACAAATGGCTTCGTCTATAAGGGGCCTTGGACAGCAACAATCGAAAGCTATGAAAGACAGCCTACAGATAATGTTTCTGTGTTTGTATGAAGTAATATCGGAAGCTAAATTAACCGATTTGTATAATTAATTATTAATTCACCATTGAAAGTGTAGTTTCTCTAGATGGACATAATGTTATAATGTTATTACAGTAACTTCTGAGTGAATCGAGGCTAGGTAAGATTAAAATAGCTTCTTATGCACAGAAAACTAGATAGGCTATTCTGTACATTCGTTTCCTGTATTTCCTAAAATAATTTTTATGATCAAATGAGTGGTCTCTGGATCAAAATGATCGCATTTTAATTATGCAAATACAATTTAAATTAAGTAACATAATAAACGATTTATCCTTATATCAAACACGAATGTTCCTGGATCAAATGTCCTTTTTTATGTAATTACTTTATATTTATTTCTAACGGGTGCAGCGGAGCGCACGGGTACGGCTAGTTTTTAATACGATTTGATACATTTTTAATACTGTAGATGTCTCCAAATGATATTTTAGAAGAGGGTTGTTCTGAGTGGTGTAGTCCAAAAGTTCTAAATAATTACCGCGGTTGTTGGACATTTTCGACTTACCGTTTCCTCTAAATGAAAGTTTCAGTTTTACAAGTAAACAAATGACGTTTATAAGCCTTTCCAGAATGTCTCTATTGCGTGTTACCTTTTCATTATGTACAATAATACTTTCTTGTGTTTGGTCACTTAGCTCAGTTTCAATACGCACAGTTCCAAAAGTCGCAAGTGCGTTAGAAGCACGAATATGTGCAATAGCAACATCATGATCCCGTATTGCTTTAGTTAAATTACTGTATTTAGGTTTTGTTGCTGAATTAAATTATTATTATCACCAGACATAATCAAAACTTTTTATTGCACTTATATACACGTACACAATATAACTACAAAGTGTCCACATCTGTGGAGTAACGGTCAGCGCGTCTGGCCGCGAAACCAGGTGGCCCGGGTTCGATTCCCGGTCGGGGCAAGTTACCTGGTTGAGGGTTTTTCCGGGGTTTTCCCTCAACCCAATATGAGCAAATGCTGGGTAACTTTCGGTGCTGGACCCCGGACTCATTTCACTGGCATTATCACCTTCATCTCATTCAGACGCTAAATAACCTAAGATGTTGATAAAGCGTCGTAAAATAACCTACTAAAAAACTACAAAGTACCGGTACAAACAAACGCGATTTACACTCATTCGACTTCGCGCACACAGCCAGCCCAGGCAGGCTACCGGCTGCTTGGGGTATATGCATCTACTACAGTCTCGTGAGGCGTACATGCCCATCGCGCGACTTACAATTAACAAAACGTATTTAGAAACGTTTCAGGACTTTATGATTAAACAGAAAGTTTATTCATGGATTTACGTAGATATCGTGATTCTTATAATTAATCAGTGCTTGGGTGGACTGCATGTCACTGCTCAAACGTCACCTGAAAGAATGTGTCTGTTCTTCTGACACTGAAACAATACACAATGTTTTATAAGAAAGATTACTATGATTGGTAGGACGAATAAAATTTGGTTACACAATGTTTGTGCAAATTTTTGTTAGGGAAAGACCATTTGAATATACGTTTTAATTGTTAATTTAACGTCCTTATCAGACTAAGACTATTTACAGATTACGAGATGATGCGATTGTAATAAGGGAAACGATGGAATGATAACCATGAGGAAACTGGAACAGTCAGAAAATGCTTGTCTAAATTCAACTCAGTATCGAGTGTACGCCTGGAAACAGGTTTCGCTTAGTACGGCGCTGTTCTAAAAGTGGCACGGACTAGTAACAGTCAGCTTAGAGATGATTCAGCGCATCAGCTTTCGGTAATCAAATCGCGACTTATACTTGCATTAAGATATAATTTATTGGTTCACTTTACAAATGCTGGAACCAAACGACCATCCTCTCTAACGCACATTTCACAACTTTTGAAAAGATTTCTAAACACACGCTGACTTCGTCTCTATCGATGTAATTGAATCCTACTAAGCAAATAGCTCGTTTCATTCAATTTATGAACAACTGTTGTCTGTTTGAACGATTTCAAGCGGATTTCATGAATGTTAAGCTAACTTTCTTAAACATTTCGTGGGAGAATCACGAGCACATCGTTGCTCGCTATGATAGCTGTGCATTTGTCTTGCTTCCTACCTCCCAGAACCCCCAACCTCTCACTCACTGGAGTCAAACTCCGTCCCATTTGTATTTGCCTCTGACTGCTGAGTGGCGTATCGTCGCAATGTCTCTCTCGAAACCATGTACTTCTCTCAAAAACGAAAGTTTCAAGTAGGATGGGAGGATCTATTTTTTTTTTTTTTTTTTTTTTTTTTTGCTGACAATATGATGAGAATATTAAATGTATGATTTTTTCACAAGTATTACGAGGAAATGGTTGTATAACATAAAACGGCATTATACTACATGTCACTCATGAAACGGTAAACGGTCAAGTGTTATTATTATTATTATTATTATTATTATTATTATTATTATTATTATTATTATTATTATTATTATTATTATTATTATTATTATTATTATCTCTGTACGTCGATCCTTTTACAGCAGATGTACGAATAATGCGGTTAGATCTTCAATTTAAGTTCACAGATTTACAATGTGATGTTAAATGAAAGTTAGATGTAAGGACTTGACAAATGTTGAACTTTTCAAATCTTTGCCAGAAAATAAATATCCGAAGCTTCGTTCTTTCGCTTGCTCTGTTGACGCCATGTTCGCTACAACTTACGTTTGTGAAAAGTTATTTTCAACAATGAAAATAATAAAAACCAAATTTAGATCACCACTGACAGACAAATAACTTCGTCATCAACTACGACTGGCAGTAAGTGACATAATTCCTGATTTTGAAACTCTGTCGCAGAGACATTCTGAAGACAGTTAATTTTAGGTTGTGATAATGTGTCCTATGTTTTCTTATTCATTTCTTTCTTCGTTACACGTACTAAACATTAGTTTGTAACCTTATACTGTATAAAATTATATTTAAGTGTCTGACGTAAGGAAAATGAAAATCCGTTAATAAGTCAGATAGTTGCTTCACTTCCCCAGTCCACCTCCTCCATAGGTGCTATGCACGTTGCAGGTTACACATTGGCTCGGCGCACGATTACATTTTCGCCACGGGTGTTCTAGCCTATGCCATTGAGTCCATGAGTTGGAACACGATTTCGTATGTGCCTTCTTTTTTATTTAACACAAGAACCGCCGTAACTAGTTACATACTTAGAACCGCCGATGTGGTCATTTTGACCGTCTCTATTAGTAGGCCTATATACACAGTACAGCGCTAAATAACAAAATAAAAACAACTTTACTTAATAATACTTCAGTATTTCTATTACTCTCCTAGCAACTTTACAACACTTATAATATTTCTTTACTCAATACAATAAATTTTACTGTTTCTTGTACTCCTCCGGCATCAAGAAATCGTGCTACTCACGTTAGATTAAAACGCAGGAATCTAATAATCTCCCAGCCTGTTCCTACCCACTGTCTCACTGAAAACATCGTGAATCCGACGATGATAGGTGGGCCATCCAGCCTCAGCCCCTTATACAGCCAGATCCAGTTTTTGCTGACGAGTAGCGCGATAAACTCTAGGTGCCCGGAGCACCAAGCCTTTGCTATATCAGCATCGGAAACCCGTACTACCTTCAAGACTTCACCCTGACCTATTTTAATTATTGAAGATGATAGATGAAATAATGGGAGATGGAGAGTGTTGGTGGAATGATAAAGGAAACGGGAATACTCCGATAAAAAAATCCTCTGCAACATCTTCTTTGTCCAAAACAAATTCCATCATGAGCTGGTCAGGGATCGAAACCGGGCCGCCTGGATGGAAATTCAATGCGCTAGCACTTGAGTCACAGACGCGTCAAGGTTGGGATCCAGGTTCAGTTTCAACGACTGCGTTACCTTTGTTGTTCGAACTGTTACCTTTCGAATCATATGTAGGCTAGTAATTTTCGTCTGAGGAATTAGCCTACCACTATTTTCTATCAGCTCCCCTACATCGAGATCATCTTTCAAGTCTGATTTATCCTCGGAAAATTATACATATATACTCTTCAGCAATCTTTCATTTGTGGGAGGCCGTTGCCTATCACATTGCCATCGCTGCCTCATTCTTACTATCTGGAACAGCGTTACCAATCCTGCTGCTTGGCTGGAACGCACACTTGCTTACAAATTGTCGTACTTTTCATTGAAAGATCGTACACTATATAGGCCTATTTGGATTATTTTACCTAACACCTCCCTTACAATGTTTTATTTAAACGATTTTTTAAAATTCTTATAAGGAAATAACTGCTAAAAATTGAATATGGGTGCATAAAATGATTTTTCTGTTTACCTTAGGAGAATGTTTAAAAATGGAAGGCATCACCATTTTCCTCCTCAGGAGCAACAGAAGAACAGAACCTACATCTAGCCCTTTCACAGTTTTTCTTTACGTAAATTTATGAATAATTTACCATAATTTTCTATACCGGTATATTTTTGCTATATTTTACATTTAAGTACACACAATGTAGATTTTTGAGAGTATGGCTTGCTAGGACCAGTATTGATTCCATTGCCACTATTTTACGTCAGAACTTATCACGATTACACCTGCACTGTTTGTTACAGACTGTTACGTGTTCCAATGTATGTATAACGTATGTTTATATTTTTTACATTCCGGGGTTCCAAAAACATTACACCCAACATACATTAGTACATTCGTATGTGATAACTAGGGAAAGGGATTTGGAGTATTATAAAGAATGGTGAAACGTAGTATAGATATTCGTAGATCAGTGACTGTCAAGCGAGCTGCGTCACGGCGCATGGACGAGTACAGTCCACTTCATACAAACTTACACGCAACGTGCTATAAACGTATTTCAGAATAAACATATGGAACAGTTTAATGACATATAGTGGCCTACATACAAAATCTCAATTTCACTTTGAACTACATGTGTTTTTCTTGGCAACGCACAAGACACCAATAAACAACATTACAAATATACATAATTAAATATCAATCTCTGCGTCCTCGCGTGTCAAGGGAAATATTGATGGCTGATAGTTGTCTTCTGTATGGAACTCGACTCTGAATATGTGTGTTTTTCTGTCAGGAGCGTGCTAAATTAAAACCTTTATTTACAATATCATGAAATATGATAATATGTACACAACGTACACTACACTATTTAGAATATATAATATATGTAATACTACAATATTTACAACATAGCCTAATAGAGTATCATTAAATGTTGAACAAAATGTAGAGCCAAACGAAATGGTATTTTCAATTAATGCTATGTTTGGTGATGAAACAATTATTCCTGCTGTGCCTTGTTATAATAAATTGCAAATATCATTTTCAAATTTTCTAAACACAACTTTGCTCTTTTGCAAGGAAGGACATTTTTTTAACATGGAAAAACTCCGCTCTACATCTGCAGAGACAATTGGAGAGTACTTGAAACAAAATACGTCAATTAAATTCACATGTTGAATGACGTCATTGGGACACGTGTTTGTTAGTGCATCTGAAATCCGACTGAGAATACTGTACCTATCATTTTTAATCAAAACTCTGTTCATTTTTTCACCAACACGTTTTCCTACTTCACCTTCTACTGCACTCAGTTTATTTACAATAGTACTCATAATATTTATTTGCTCAACTAGTTCTACTCCTGACTGTACTAATCGAATAATGGCATCCGGTAAATATAAAAATTTGACTTAATATCCATGATTTTTTTTTTTGATTATTCTATCATTTAGCAGTTCCTGGCATATTTGAATCGCAGTCGAAAGACTGGACCACTTTCTTCACAGATTGGAGGTGATGTGCGTAATAATAATTATTGCAAGCTTCTAACCATGACCCCCATCTCTTAAGAACTGGACATGGGGGAAGCGATAATTTAGGGAATTGTTTCCTAAATTTTGATACTCGATCTTAGCTTTTACAAATATAGTCTTTCAATTTTGTATTGTTAGTTGGTTTCACTTTCGGCATTGTACATGCACTTCACTACGCTGAACTGCAAACCTGCATGTTGAAGTTCTTACGCGACAACTGTGCCGTTCACCTGTTGTTGACGTGCAGAGATCTGCAAGTATGTCATGGAGGGGAGGACTTGGTATGAAGGATTGTAAACAAATACTGTGTAGATGCCAATACTAGCTTTTACTACTCCAAATTCCGTTCCCTAGTGATAACAGTAGGCCTAATTATGTTTAGACTATTGAGAACTAGGAGAGATCATATCTATCTCTGAGATACTTGAAAATGAATGAAGGAAGAATCTTTATCCACAATGCCCATCATTTTCGAATAGCCACAAGTAATGGACACCAAGTACTTGTCTTGATTTCTTAACGCCACCCTATAATAATGTTTACCCTACGAAAATCAAGCTGTGTCCTGGACCTGCAGACACAGGAGAGCATTATTTAAGAAAATCTGCGTTGATCCATTGGACTGTACAGCTCTTGTAACTCAGAAGTGCTACACGCAAAAATACTTTAAATGAGTAAGTGAAATATAACACTGCAGAAATGAATAGATTTATAGAAAAATTTCAAATATCGTAGATTGTGACAAATTTATTTATAGAAAATTTCAAATATCCTAAATTGTAACACATTTTAAAGTTATTTTTGACATGTATTTTCCTATTTCTCGATAGGGTCATATATTTTGAGTAATATACGTGGGTTGGATCGTACGATCGTAAATGATAATTATTGTATTGTAAAGCAAACTCGGCTAATTTCGCAGTATCTGATATATTAATTAGTTACAGAGTTGTCCGTGTTCGTTTGAGATTAACAAAAATACGGATAAATAGCAGAACCTTTTGGGGAATGTTTCATGCAGGAAGATCATATTGCAACGCATTCTGGAAAAAGTTATACAGCTATCTGCTTTAGTAGGTGTGTGTTTGCTGAGAAAGCGTGAGTGAATTTGCAGTGGTGTGTTTCTGGACGTTTTATCGTCGAGATATTCAGAACTGTAAGTATTATACTGTGATTAATGAATTCTCTACATTATTGTGATTAATTCCAACCCTTCTTGTTGTTTTATCTAATTTAGTTTCTTCGTAATATGCCTTTGCCGGTACTCAATTTCTTAACTAATTTCCGCTAGTTGCCGACAGAGCTATTTGAGTTAGAAGTTTTACTGCTTTATTACTTCCCTTCCTTTCTGAAAATGAATAACAACTGTCGAAAATGGTTTGTTTGCCATTTCGTCAGCAAGATTAGTTCAGACAATGCCTCTGTCAACCCAAGAGGTTGCCAGAGCTGTCGCTTTCATTGATGACGGGCGCAGCCTCCATTACGCCACTGCTACCATAGGCTCACCATACATTGTGAAAGAGGCTGTGAAACGGTTCCGGGAAACACAGAGTTACTCCAGAAAACCTGGATCTCGCAGAAAAAGGAATACTTCAGCCCGAGATGACAGATATAATCACCCACTCTTTCCAACACAGCTGCATTTCTTATTGTCTGTCCACGTCACACGTTCCATTCTTTTCCATATCCATATTTCAAATGCTTCTATTCGCTTCTCTTCACTTCGTCGTAAGGTCCATGTTTCTGCCCCATACAAAGCACTTCACTAATCTCTTCCTTAGTTTCTTTCCAGAGGTCCGCAGAAAATGCTCCTTTTTCCATTACAAACTTTCTTTGCCAATGCTATCCATTTGACTTCCTGGTAGCAGGTCATGATACTGTTATAGTACACCCCAAGTATTTGAAGCTGTCCACTTGCTCTATTGCCTCATTTAGAATTCGAAAGTTTATCTTCTGTAATTTTCTTCCTATGACCATATTTTCGTCTTATTTGCATTTATCTTCATCACACACTGCTCATAACTGTCATTTAGCTCCAATAACATATCCTTTAGTATCATTTCCTCTTCTGCTAACAACATCATGTTATCAGCAAATTTTATGCACTTTATTCTTCCTCCTCCTACTATCACTCCCCCATATTCTGAAAGTAATTCTTTACTAAATCCTCCAAGTAGATGTTGAATAAGGTAATAAAGGACATCCTTAACGTACTCCTCTCCCAATTTCATTTCCTTCTGACATTTCTTCTCCTATCCTGACTTTGACTCGTTTCATATAAAGATTACTGAACATTCTTCTCTCTTTCCAATGCATACCAATTTTCTTTAGAATCCACATCAGTTTACTTTAATCCACTCTGTCAAATGCCTTTTCTAAGTCCACAAATACTACATACACTTCTTTATTCTTCGCTAGGTATCTTTCGCCGATTGTCCGTAGCAGTCTAATTGCATCTCTCATACCTTTCCCTGCCTGATGCCAAACTGCTCCTCTTCCAACTGTTCTTCCATCTTAGAATATAAACGTCGATTCAGTATTCGCAAGAGAATCTTCCCGAATGCTATATTAGACTGATAGATCTGAACTCCTTACATTTTTAGCATTATTCGGTATGGTAATCAACACTGTCTCTGTAAAATCTTCAGGCCATTCGCCTTTCACATATATTTCGTTACATAATGATAGAATTTGTTTATTGTCTTTATCCAACCATTTCACTAATTCAATGGGGATTCCATAAACTCTTGTTGCTTTCCTATTCTTCATTTTCTTAAGCGCTAGTTCGACTTCTTTTCTTAAAATTTGAAATCCCTTTCGTCTTTTGATACGGCTTCTTCGTCTTCTATAGCTAAGTCATCTGGACGATTCATTGTTTCATATAACTCTCCTACATATTTCGTCCACATTGTTAGTATTCCTTGTTTGTCTCATTTCATTTCCGTTGTCGTCCTCTGTCAACCCATGGATGTCCTGTTCTTATTTGTGAAGTCCAAACATTTTATTTCGCGGTATATGAAATCATATCTTCCTTTTCTCTCTAGCTCCTCTATTTCTTCACTATCCTCTTTCATCCAGTCTTCTTTTCTTTTAGGCATATCAGTTTCTCTCCTTAGTTCGTTGTTTAGTTTCCTTTAGTTTCTTCTACCTTCTTTTGTTCTTGGTTTTTTCCATTTTCTCCTCTCCTCTTCTCCAACATTTTTCCTGTCTCACACCTTCTGTGTATCCCATTGGTTCTTCGACTGTTGTCTGTATACAACTTTTTAAATGAGTGCAGCACTCATTATTATTCTCAGGTGTGGCCTCTAATGCAGCGGCTATCTCTTGAAAATTTGCTTCAAATTTTCTTCTGTCCTTTTCGTTCTACAGTTTTTACAACTGTTTTATAAATTCTAACTTTCAGATTTTTTGACAGGAGACTAGATGACAATAATAATAATAATAATAATAATAATAATAATAATAATAATAATAATAATAATAATCAAGCTGCGGATATTCTTAGGCACTAAAACAGTTGAAATAGGTAGGCAAAATAGGCATTCAAAATTCTAAAATAGGCATTTAAAAAGACACTAACAATTTCTAATTCTTAATGGCTAACACGACCATAGTGTAGCATTATACACTAGTTTCTATGCCATTATGGCAGTGAATAACTAAGTATTCGTCCAAATGTTATAATGAGAACTGATGTTTATTGTCTGTAAGAATGTTCTTAAGTTGGGAGAAACTTCCACTTCACATGAAGTGATGGGACAATACTTCAGGGATTCAATCTCAGCTGGGACCAAACCAGTGGGAACGCAGTAATGTCAATGCATTTTCCAATTAGTGCTTCTGATGACTTTTGCTTTGGTATATCTCCACGGTATACTTCACGTATTACAGCAGAAAATTCAACTTCATACTCAATTCACAAACTCACAAAACGGATACACAGTTTAAAACAACTTCCTTAGTCAACTACCACAATGATTCATGCGGCTTTCGAAATACATGTTTTTCTTATCGGTTGATTTTAAATTATTCAATTTCTCCGCTCTCTGGTGGCAGTAAAACGTAACACACAGAATTATCGATAGTTCTACATCACTTCCCTCTGCTGGCTAAAAAAGAAACAAATTACAGGTTCAAAAATATCGATAGAATGGTCAGTAAATTCAAGTATAATATATAATACGGGTATTTAGGCAACTTTCAGGCATTTATAAGCAAATAGGCATTTACTAGTAAAATAGGCAATTCTAGGCACTATAGAATTCGCATATAATACTCACAATGTCTTAAGATGGATATATAATCTAAAATCTTCCGCCTTCAGGTTAAGGATTAAAATAGGCATATAGGCATAAATCTGCAGCTTAATAATAATAATAATAATAATAATAATAATAATAATAATAATAATAATAATAATAATAATAATTTACTTTGCATACAACATAAATCATATTCTTTTGTAGTTTATTGTATAATTGGAATGAAATTTGAGGGTAAAAAGTTAAGAAAAGTATTTTGGGGTACGCTAGCAAAAGGAAAATGAAATAGCATTGCTATAAATTACTATTGTTGTGAAGTGTTGTACAATGGAAATACATTAACCAACTTCTCTTCAAGAAAGCCGTGCTAAATATTTTAACACCTCCAAAGTCTTATCAACTCGAAATATAGGCTGCGCCGGACAGTGTTTTGTTCATGTGAGTCAAACGTGAACTGTTCTGAGTGAGCAATTGATATATATATATATATATATATATATATATATATATATATATTGGTATTAAATTTCTACGGTGACTGAGTGGCCTGGACCATCGACATGTAGCGCAGATAGTCCGGGTTCGGGTCCTTTGTCAGGCCTAGCATTTTTTGTTTGAAAATCCATATTGACACTGGTTTTTTCTCTGGAGTCGTTTCCCCCGTTGGGCAACAGCACCATTCCGTCCGATTTGCATTCAAATAACATCCCATAGCATTCCCCAATTGACAATATTTTTCCACCAAAATCAGTATAGGCCCATTTTTGGCGCACATTCTGCTTAGACCAAGTTTCAACCGACGGACTTCGGTTCAAACGGTTATTATGTAGTACCGAGAATGACAAGGGCTGATTTATATAATAAGCTGCATTTTGTGATCGCGATAGTTAGATATTATGGAAAGAGTGAAATGATTATATAGCAGGTACAGTTCCTGTGGTTACGTATCTACAAAGATTGATTGATTGACCTGTGGCAATACCTCTGCAAGAGAAGGGTCTTTACCAGTTTTTCGATAAATCTTTATGATTAGAGATTTACAACCTGTAATTTGCATTTGTACATCTTACGTGTTTTGTAACACATTTATAACTCTAATATAGCAAGTAAATTTAGAGCTAAGAGTACGTTTATTAAGCTTAGTATTCTGGGGCATTTATGTCCGGTTTACTTTTAAGAGGCATTAACACAAAATAGTTCCTTTGATTGAGGTTCTGGTTGATATGTAGACTACATATATTATGAGGCAGTACATCTCCTTGACGATATGTGACAGAGGAAGAACAATTGTTTGGATGCATCTGAAGTCTGATTAGTGTATCGAATATTAAAATAATAAACGCACCACCTAAATGACTTTTGAAGCATACGGTTCACTGATAAGAAACTTGGTATGTGAGATATATGTTATTTTAAAGCACCGAAGTACATATGATATTTCCATGCAGATATTCTGCGTCATCATACGATGAAAGAGTAATGGAACGGAGAAAAATTCTCTCCGGCGCCGGGATTTGAACCCGGGTTTTCAGCTCTACGTATGCTTTATCCACTAAGCCACACCGGATACTCTTTCATTGGTATGTGAGGATAACCATATACTAAGAACTCAATAATGGTATTACCGAGTTTTTCTATAACCGAAAGTAGAAAAACTCGGTAATACCATTATTGAGTTCTTAGTATATGGTTATCCTCACATACCAAGTTTCTTATCAGTGAACCGTATGCTCCAAAAGTTATTTAGGTGGTGCGTTTACTATTTTAATATTCGATACACTTTTCTGTTTTCTTGATTTAGTAACACTGAATTTGTACAAAAGTATCAAGTGTGGGTAATTTTTGAAAAGCTCTTAATGAGTACTATTCAAAAATAAAATAATATATTGGGTATTCCATTTAAAATAAGAGAGTTGGAGTTACTTCCGGTTAAACCAGAAGTAGAAAAACTCGGTAATATCGAGTTCTTAGTATATGGTTATCCTCACATACCACGTTTCATGTCACTGAACCGTATGCTTCAAAAGTTATTTAGGTGGTGCGGGACTTTTAACTAACCCTGTATAATAGGCTATCATTCTACACAACGGTAATATTCACAGACCAGGTATAGAAATGGCATGTAATACTTTTACATGTATATGTAACCGATGTCGTTATTTCAAACGTTTAGCAATTGGATGAAGCAGTTTCAGTGGCGATATCACGTGATTGTAAATGCGCAGAAGTATTTGGAATCGGGACGTCTTCGTATCTGACAGCTTAGTGCAGTGAAAAGAATTCAAGCATTAAAGTCGTCGTGAAAAGAAATTTTACTACCTAAAAGTCACTCTGAAAAAAGTTCACAAGAGAAATGGTAAACTGTCAGCAGATCAAAGAGAAAGAAAAGTAAGCACAGCAAAGCCAATGAATCGTTTGTGGACACCCACTTGTGACTGGAAGTGGCAATGGACTCCAAAACACGTGGTTTTTAATAGCACGATAATAAAATAACTCGGTTGACGTAACCAACTGATTCCATTTTCATTAAATTTAGTAATTAAGAACTTCCAGCGCCAGTAAAAGGAATAATGATTCATAAAACGAGATATTTTAAGCACGCACAGCTGTTTCATTTTTAACAATATCTTTAGGATATGTGTGAGCATTGCAGAAGGGTTAGGCCTACTGTAAGCACATAAAAAGTTTTAGTCATAAAGTTAATATAATCAAAAGCAACCATTAATATTTTCTCATTTCGAGACGTTTATACTCCATTTTATTATCACCGTCATCATAAACACCATTCTCGTCGTTCAATACAGAGGAACCGAGTTCGATTCTCGGCATATCTTGTGAAACATATGAAGAGTTCGCGGGAAAAATTATGAATGTCACATTTCTGTTAAGGATTAGATAATGATCTAATTGAGTCTATAACTGCAAGATGTAGTGCTGTTTCTATAGAAAATAAAGGAAAGGATTACTGTATTCGTGGTGATAATTCTCCTTTTTACCATTTTGCATAAGAACAACATTAAATTTCGCAGTGATCCATTGAGTTAGATAATGACATCAACCTTAACAAAACTGTGACATTCATCGTTTTTCCCGCGAACTCTTCATATTTAATTTGCTATCACAATTATTATAACCATTATCTTTAATTCATAAATAGTCCGCCGAGTTAGCTCTGTGGTAGCGCGTCTGCCTCCAAACTAGCCAGACCGGTTTCGATTCCCGGCGGGGTCAGAAATGTTCATGTAAAGTTCCTACCTCGGGACTAGGCGAGATGGCGGTGCACAACTTCTAATCACTAAATTGTATGATACTACTACTATGTTACATTCATTTATCTATTAATTTTCTGCCTTATTATCCCCGCGCTCTCATGGTTAACATTCGGCAGGTCTTTGAAATTTAATTGTATTATTGTTTTCAATTTCTTATGTCGCCGCTCCAATCACTCGCCTCAATTTCAATATTGCAACCAATAAGCTGCTTCCATTATTAAATGACATCTACTTGTCTAATCCACGTGGACTAAAACCGAGGTTGCAATGTCTTGTGCTGAGGACGAACATTAAGGTATGTGATTAAAAATTATTATTAAAGAGTTATTATTAAGAGTTAAGAATGTCAACGTACTCTGATATGAAATTATTATTATTATTATTATTATTATTATTATTATTATTATTATTATTATAGCCATTTAACAATATAACAAACTAGTGCTTATTCTTATCGAGGAAGTAGATGTGACAACGTGACGCTTAGAGTGAAACCTACAGAGCAACAATCGGGTTTCATTTCGGGTATCTATTCAATGTATTATGTATGTAAATTTAAATAAATTTGAAGCACACCACACGTTATTGTACGATGCCGGCATTTTAAACATGAGGCCGCGGCGATAATACCAGATGTGCAGGAATTGCAGACTTCAACCAACGTGACCCTTACATTTTATGATACTTTTATATACACGTTAATATGGCATAATTAGTAACATGAAATTTCAGTTCTATGTATCGTATTTTAAATTAATTCCGAAATTTAATGTGCTTGTGAACGCATTTATGAGTAATCTTCTACATTTCTAAACCTTTAAATATAATGACAGGAACTGGTACGAATTCTATCTGCATTCTGTCCTATACATTAACTCAGTGGTCGGCAAAGATGACGTCATATAAAATATAATCCGCAAGACACAGCAAAGACGAAGATAGGAGATCAGGGAGGTCAGGGAACTCCTTCACTATTGCCCTTGAAGACTGCGTAACTCTGGATGAACAAGCGATGGCTAAAGAGAGGCAATCATGCCTTATCCCTCCATCCTGCTTGTGTGTTAAGGCAGCGGTCATCAGCACAGTGCACCCCTCGGGCTAGTGTCTCTCACCCGCGGATATGAGAGGCACTGGCGTGCTTCCGTGACTGCTGGCGGATATGCTGTCTCCCTCTCCCTTTTGCACGACGGAGCATATTTCGTTACACTCCTTACCCTTTACCCATTTCAGCGAGTGCTGACGACCACTGTGTTAGGGGATTACTGAATATAATGAATTTAATCTTAATGGCAAAGAGACTTGGTTCTTTGCAAAAATTCCATTCACTTTTCAGCACATGACTTCGAATTTTTCAAAATTATTGGACTGGTGGAACAAAAGTAACATAGGCTATATTTGAAAAGTTTCCTCTACTTTTCCTCTCACTTTTAAATTTCCAATCCAGATTTGTAGAATGATAGTGGAACAGAAACTGTAAAGAAAAGGGTAGACCTAAACTGTAAAGTTGTAAAGTTTAATGGTTAAATAGTCTCCAGATCGTCCAATATGGAGAATCTCATTCAGTTGGATCTAAGTGTGAAAAATAATTATGTTAACACATCTTAATGATTACCTAAATATTATAGTTTACCTTCCCCCACAATTTGTACAATATAGTCGGAAAATCTTCCAAAATACACTCGGTATAAGATTTCTGTCATATTTTACAAGGTGAATCAAAAGTCTGGAACCATACAAATATCTTCCATATGCTTGATTTTCGATTACTATAGGCGTTACCAGTATTTGTAAGACCAAATGCTCTACCAGTGACACATTCGATTCTAGCCCTCAGCTAACTCAAAAGCCGCCATTTTGGATGCAACTTTGAAATTTTAAATTGAAAGTGGGTCATGTAGGTACTCAAAATCATGTGAAATTTTCTGAAAAAAAAAATGGTGCAATCTGTTTTGAGAAATCTCTAATTTTTCTCAAGTTATTTAAAGGTAACTGTCATAATGACATAAACATTAGTTACTGCATCTACAGATATTTTATAACGTGGTACCACAGTCTAGTATATACAGTCACAAAGCTTGAGTTGTGAGGTTGCTAGGAACAATAGACTGTGTAGATACTATTTCGAATTGTCTGTAATGAGGCAATAGTTTATGCAACTATCTATGGATAATTTAACATATTTTCCTGCTTTACTGTTTGGAAAAGGTATTTTTATGCAATTCTGATAATTAACTTTTCCTGCTTTACTGTTTGGTTAACCTGTGACAGGTTCATTGCATTGTTGTGATTATTTGAAGCTTTCCTATAACAAATTTCTTGATATTCGTGATTGCATTATCGAAAGGGGAAAGAATTGATATTGCATTAGTGCAGGGGTTCCCAACCGGTGCATCTCCATGCAATGTGACGCGAAATTTTGGAATTCAAAAATAAATTTTATGCGATCCAAAAAGTATCTTTACTGCGCATTTTTTTATTTGCAATGAAGTCTTTCATATGGTACATTTTATTTTGAGACAGACTTTACCAATGAAACGTGAATACCTGTAACAATGCTCAGTTTAGTTTTTCAACAATAAGGCCACGTATAGAGAAAGTCTGAGTGAGAAACTCACCAAGCGCAGCCTCCACATTATTTTAAATAGGCGAGTTTTTAAAAACGATAATACATTTTTTTATCGGACGTCGACATAGATAGGTTGAGATTTTTTTACATATATCTTCGTTTTTTTAATGCCATTCAAGTTGCCGCTTGTTCTTTTACAATTTTCTATTGCGTGTTAACATCTACCTATCTGCAACACTGGATGTCCGAAACTACATAGAAGTTATCAGTCCTTTTTTTCTGGTGGAACGCGCTGTAACGGCGTTTCGACACATTTTTGTTGCATTTTTCATCATGGAACCGAAATGTGTGTTAATAGCTATGTTTTTAATATAATTTTTCTTTGAATTCCGCTTAGATGTTGAAAGTCTTAGTTGGACGAAAAGGAAGTTAAAAACGACAAAATTCTTGTGCATTTAACAGTAATTCTGCAGTGCTTGGGAAAAGTGACACAAGTCAGTTTCCACAAACCTGTTTTGATAATTTATTGACAACTTACGGAACATCTCCTCGCTTGGAAAAAAAAATACATAAGTATTTCTCCCATTACAATAATTCATACAGAAAAAAATTAAATCGACATAAACCAGTGTAAGCTGTCAATAAATTATGAAAAAAGGTTTGTGGAAAGTGACTTATGTCATTTTTCCCGAGCACTGCAGAATTAATCTCCCAGTCCGCTGTAAAATATTCTACAGTTCACCACCTTTTTCTCTAGCAAAAAAGTACTGGTTATTATTATTATTATTATTATTATTATTATTATTATTAAAATCAAATGTGTGTCGTGATATCGTGGACGATCAGTAAAGTGTATCGTCAGTTAAAAAAAAAGTTGGGAACCAGTGCATTAGTGCACGTCTTTCAGTTTTCCCTTTCAAAATCGATAAATCAAAGCATAAAAATAAATAAGCATCAATACGTTACAAATAAAAGTTACAGTTAAATAATTTACAACATTCATTTCTAATTTCAAGTTGTTTTATTTACCAGCAAAATAGGCTAGTTTTCGATTCTCAACTTCGTAATGCAGTCAGACCTAGAGAACGTGTGGGTGCTGAGGAGTGCATTGATTCGAATTCGCCACACAGACGTCTTTGTTGTAGCCAAACTTCGTAAATGGGACAGAACTGAAGTAGTAGAACACTTGAAACAATGAGCGGCGACATACATGCGCCATCTTATTTGTCTCCCCAGTCTGTAATCAGCAGCCTTCACGTCTCGCAAGACTTCTTTATCAACCAGCACATGTCTTCTGGAAATATGGAAATGAAACAGCTACATATTGTTATCATACAGTGCAACTGTATCTTGAAACTGGAGTGTTATGATAAAGGTGGAACATAGCAGACAGTGTATGCGGGATGACTTAAGGAAAAGTGAAGTTTTTTCGTATCGGAGTATATGGCACGTGCCGCGTCGTCTGTCTTTTTTGTACCTGGCGAATACAGCAGCGTACAGAACGAAGGAACCCCGGTCCGTTCATAGTAACATTGCAACGCAAGGTGTGCAGTTGTGGTATCCTGCTCAAGTATTTAGAACGAGTTGTATAGTGTAGTGCTGATCCATTCATAAATTCGCTCAGAGATACGAAATGCAATTAAGAAGTATGAGAGTGACATTTTAAGTTTTAACGAAGACTATCGTGTGTAATGCATGTAAAATTGAAATAAAAACCAGAACAATTCAGGTTATAGAGAAACATTGCAACAGTACATCGCACAGGAAATGCATTGAAATTAAATCTGAGGAATCATCATCATCATTTAGTTGTTCGGGTCTAAACAACACGTGCAACATGATGCTCAGTGCAAATATTCCTCTAAAGAAATTGAGTGATCCCCATTTTAGATTTTTTCTTCAGAAATTCTCTCGATACAAAAGCTATTTAAGCGATAGGCGAACACGATTCAGCTTCGACAACTTACTAGAATATATCGTCGTTTACTGCAACGCTGGTAATTGCATCAATGATGACGAGGACTGAACTTTCAAGGTATGCTTCTGACTGTACGGAGATACAGTAGCATGTTGACGTCGTCTGTTTACGTTTAAAAACTGTTGAGCCAATGGTCTGAATGAAACACTTGTAACATAAATGTGCACCTACATTCAACAATAAGACAGTCATCCCGCATCCACTGTCTAAACATAAGAGATGTATGTACAAGGAAGGAAGAGGGAAGGAAAATGACGAAAGATGAAAAGAACGAAAATATGAAAGAGAAGATGAGGGAGATTACTCATAAACTAAAATCAAGAAGAGGGAAGAGACAAGAAAAACGTGAGGACAATATGAGTGAAAGAACAGAAAACTAAAGAAAGGAAAAAAGGCAGAAACAGGAAGAAGATTGGAAAGAAAGGAGCGGCGGAAAGTCGATAATCAGCAGACTATAGAAATAGATGATAGACGTAATAAGGAAGAAAAACAGATATGAAACAAGAGAAATTGCAAATACGGGAATAGAAAGATTGTTATGATGAATAGAATAAGTAGGAGAGGGAGGAGAGGACAGAAAAAAGAATCTGTGGTATGCATTACAAAGAAAAGGAACAGACGAAAGACAGGAAAATAAGAAAAACAGGAGAGAAGAAACTGTAAGAATTGAAAGAGGAAGAGAAAGAACAGGTTTCAAAAGAGGTTAAGTAAGAAAAGAGTACAGAAAAATTCAAAAGAAAGAAGTATGGTTATGGAAAGAAGGCGAAGGAGGAATATAGAAATCGAGAGGAAAGAAACAGAAGAAGAAAGTAAAAAAGCTCATGAAAATATTTTGATTTTAACACCAAATCCAAAGGAAATCGGAAATACAGCAAGTCAAAATCAAATTACAATAATGTAATAGAGTGTAGCAGAATTACAATATAAAATCAATGCCACATATTGTAAGAACGTTTGACGCAAGGTTCTCTACTCCCAGTGTAGTGAATTATTATGCAAGAAATTCCATAAAAACGACGAAATTAGCCACAAACATACATATTTGTTGAGAAAAAACAGCTAATTCTGAACACGGTACACTAAGTTTTATGTTACTTAACGTGAAACAATGCAAACATTATGGATTTCTTCACAACACCGAAAGAATGTCTAAATAAGAAACAGTTTAAAATGACGAAGTACACGAAACTATGCGCACAACAAAGTTTTAATAAAATATACAAACTTCGAAATTTTATAGTATTAACTAATCATGAGTTCCTATCTATGCTGAGATCTTTTTCACATTCTGTCAGTAATTTATCGCACTCTTCTCGCCACAAATTCTTGCCTTTATAATCATTTGGTGGAGTATTTCGTGCTTCCACTACTCTTTCAATTTTATTGTTTCCACCTCCTCCTAGATCTTTTCCGTTTTCTTCTCTCAAATATCTGCTCAGGAAATCTGTTCCAGCCCGCATCATATTGTTGCACGATTTTCTTTCTTTTCTTTTTCAATCGTCGTCTTAAAAATCTCCCTTTTTGTATTTAATGTAACATTATTATTACATAGGACCCAATGTAATACCTTGCAAGGGCTTTTGCTTCATTAACTCTATCACTTAAGCTCCTTAGAGCGACTACCTTACTACCCCTTGTACCCTACCCACCTTTTCGACTAGTGCGGTCATAGCGTTCTTGTTACGCTCGGCTGTATCAACATTTATTCTCTCAGCGGCAGGTATACAATACGCTATCAAGAATTATAAATGAAAAGATAATAAAATCCTTAGGAACATTCCTTTAGAAAGTAAGAGAAAAATGAATGAGGGAAATAAATAAGTTCAAAGACATGTAAAATACATTTTAAAATGTATGTGTGCATATAATTTAAGAAGGTCTGCCTATGTATATATCGTCCTATTACTAGTAAAGCCGATTAAGTCCATTTGTTGTGTAAAATAAGTCAAGTACAGTCCCCGACTTGTCTTTCCGTGCTCTGTATTCCATTAAAATGGAATAAGTCCGAAATGTTGCATGCAGGCAACAAACCAATTACTTTATCTGAAGTATTTATTATGATTTTTCGTGCATTAATAAAGTTTTAATTCCTGTTTTTACAAAACTTGCATTACTGGTCTTAACTAGTTTTACTAGTAATAGGACGATTTATAAATTGTACGTTGAGAAGTGAGTGATAGCTATATGACCGGATGTCAATGCTGTCATTCAACATTGTAATGCACTCCAGAAAAATGAACAAATGAACAAATAAACAATACGCGTACTGCAGTTTAAAGAGAATTGGAACATGGCTAAACCCGTGAAGAAATACCACTTCCAAAGGAAATGGGAATATGATTATTTTGTTGTTGAAGACGAAAGAATTGGTTGTTTAACTGTGTCCCATCCAATTTATTTCTTCTCGTCATTTCAATATTAAACCACATTTCAACAAAGCTCATATTAAGAATTATGGAATACACAAACTTTCGGGTAAATTCATTATTACAAACTTTATATTGATTATTTATTTATATACTGTTAAATTAAGGACATCACTCGTTATGTTCATTTTGAATTGAAATGAATAGTGACTTTCTAGATTCATTACTTATATGCTATAAATTTATGTTTCCGTAGGTTAGGAGGAAAGTTTTCGAAAATCTAAAGCAGGCTAGGTGCAAAGAAATCTCAAAGAAACTACCGACAGGAAATCTAGCATAATAGTAAACCCTGAAACGAGATAACGTATTATAAATACAATGAATTTATTACAACCCTTTTGAAAATTACAGTGCCGCCACTGATGGACCTTGCACGGGCAAAGAATGTAACAACTCTACGTGGAAGTCGATCATCCCCAATAGAAGTGGAGTGAGGCTGACGTCATATTTCCCCTACTTACGGGTTCTGCAGGCCAGACTTAGTTCTTTTTCTTTTTCTTCTTCACTTCATGGTATAGGCAATCAAATGCCTGTTCCGTCTTCAAAGTCCTCCAGCCATCGTTTCCGTCTGCGATCTTCTTCCTTTAGGATGATATTGCATTATTTGTTTTAAGTCTGGTATCTGGCATTCTATCAACATGTTCTTTCCAATTTGTTTAAAATCTTTTAATCTTTCCAGGCGCATCCAGAGTAAGTTTCTATTTTTTAAAAAGTCACTTTAGGAAAACATGATAGGTACAGCAATGTTTATATTTTTTAGCCAACATATTGAGTCTTGTCGTATCTGGCATTCTATCGACTCTGCCGCCTCTGAATTCTTTCTTCAATTTTGTTTAAAATCTTTTAAGAAAACTTTCATTTATATTAAAAATTTCAAAAAGCTCTTCTCATTTATGTTTTCTTGTTTTAAGTCGCAATTCTCAGTGTTTCATAGTAACATCAGCGTTCACATTTCTCTTGGAAGGAAGAAATTTCATTTCTGTCGACAGCGTCTGTTTATTTTGACCGGAGATCCACCATACCAATGTTGCTTGGTTTGGTTAATGTCCAAGTCTCAGTTCATCGCCAGCGTAAGATCCTACAGCCATGACTTTCATAAAACTTTAATTTCGTTTCTTAACGTATTTTGTGTTTTGTTTCTAAATGTTCTATTAATTGTTTTACATCAGCTTTGAAAATTACATTCTTTTATTCGGCCCATAGTCCAGAGCTCATATTCATTTTATCAAAGCCAACATCACTTCCCAGATAATTACTTTCAAGGGGAAAAAATGGGTTACTTTCTGTTGCGTATATTAAAAATTTCTAACTCTTCTCTTATGTTTTATTTTTATAGCTATCCCTTCACATTTTGTTCTAATCGGTTCCTTCCTATGAATGCCATTAATTTTGTCTTTATTAGACAAATTTTGAAAATTACATATTTTATTGTTCATCCAATTTCATTAAGTTTAAAAATAGATTTTTTTTGTAAATGCCATTCCCTTTGTCAGACTCATTATATTCTGAATAACTATTCTGAATAACAACTAAATCATCGGCAAATAACAGTATATTTAGAAAGTTATTCTTTGAAATTTGAAAACCTACATTCACTAGTTGTTTCCACTTCCTCACTAGATCGTCTATATAAATACTAAAAAAGTATAGGTGATAAAGTACACCCTTGTCTGACACCCTGATTAGTAACAATATTTACAGAAGTTTTGCCATTGTTTTTCACAAAATTATTTTTCTTTGGGAATAGGAGCATTGTATCATTCTTACAAGTTGTTGGGGATATCCTCTTTCTTCCAATATTTTCCACAATTTGCATCGGTTAAACCTATCGAAAGCCTTTTCAAAGTCGACAAATGCCATATGCGTTTCTTTATTATACTCCCTGTGTTTTAGGTTTACGCTATATTATCAAGACTAAAGATTGTTAAAATTGACTCCCAAATATTTAAATGAATTTATATGCTTTATAATTCCTATTTCTAAGGCAAAAGTTATTCTAATTTATCCAATAATCATGTATAATACTTGTTAGGGCCTATATTGGATATCACTACAGTCTTCTGCCAATAGTAGGCCTATTTGATTGTCGACAAGTAGGGAAATGCACAGGTGTTCAAGAATAAAATAAATATAACACAATATTTTAGTTTTATAGGTTTGATATAAGACAGATGTTTATGCCAGAGATAAAAGCTGAAGTCGAAACAGAAAAATTATCTTATTGCGTGACGTAGAGATGATGCTGATGATTATGATGATATTTTTATTTGATTAGTTACCTCTTCGAAACAAGGTTTTTATGCCAATAAGAGATGGTAGCACTGCACACAAATGGTAAAGACGTCTAAATAAACAGGTTATTTAAGAACTTCATCATTTCAAACTGAAGAATTATGAAAGCCGGCTAGAACCTGTCCAAACTACACAAATCCTACCGGGTCTTGAACTCGCGTTCACTTGGCTCGCATCCAGAGGATATTCCTGTTTAGGATATCCAGCGTTCGACCTCTGAAACCTAGCATTACTCATACGAAGTAATTATAAATTCAGCATTATATGCATAATGACATCATCGGTTGCTATGGGAACCAAGATTCTCTCTATGATTTCACACACGCGTTTGAAACCCACTGCAGGTCATTTAACGGAGCCATATTACAATAACAAAATGGCACGAACATTGTTCTTACATCAATCTAAATTAACGTACATTAGATTCTGCATTGTTTCGCCCAAGGACCTTTTACTAAAAGGAATGCAGTAATTAATTTTAAACAAGTAAGGATTTGGGAGGTACGATGGTGTATAATGTACACGTTATATGAATGACATTTGTATATTAGTACCAGTTAAACTTTACAAGAAAGAAGGACGTATCCTCACTTTCTGGCGATGTGCATGCAATCAGTCTGCGTTTTGCATATACGGAGTCCGTAGAAGTATAACGCACAATAACAATAAATAATGCTTTCAACTTCTCCGCCCTTCAAACATAACCTTGATGATGAAGAGGCAACTGAAAGTTGAAAAGCTATATCTACACACAATTTTACAAATCGAATTTCAGCCACAGGCGTGGTTCAGTCGGTTAAGGCGTCTGCCTGCCAGTCTGAAGTTGCGCTCGAGCGCGGGTTCGATCCCCGCTTGGGCTGATTACCTAGTTGAGTTTTTTCCGAGGTATTCCCCAACCGTAAGGTGAATGCCAGGTAATCTATGGCGAATCCTCGGCCCCATCTCGTCAAATACCATCTCGTTATCACCAATCTCATCGACGCTAAATAACCTCGTAGTTGGTACAGCGTAGTTAAATAACCAACTTTAAAAAATAGAACTTCTCTTGTATCACACTAACATGCATCTTCAAAAACTTTTATGTAGTTTCTATATCAAGAATTACTAACCGATGTATCACGGCACACGAATGTGTCGCTAAGTTGCACCAGATCAACTCTTAAAATAAACATTAAAAATCATGGAGCAGGAAAAAAAACTGAAGCATTGACCATCAGTGTATAATAAAATTATCTCTTCTCTAAATTTTTACACACTTGATCAGTAGGTGTAATCATTTTATTCTTAACAATAGCAACTAGTACTATACTAGGGTTATTCATTATTCCAACAAGATTTTGATTAATTCCATCACGACATTATATTGTTGCACCAGATATTTAGAATTATTTTAACTTAAATGTTTTTTATGTTTATCGCTTCAAAACAACAATAATTCCTTTCTACAATTTAATTTAAACACTCCCGTCAACAATGGGATTTCCACTCCACACAGTAACACAGTACTCGTTATTGCACTCCACAGACGACAATGACAATTCACTTGGATTATTGAAAACAACAATGTACTGCTAATCTCGACTAATGTTCACAAAGCACTATTTACAAATCATTTATTTTATCGCTCATGCTGTACGTAACAAAAAAGTATAATATCATATTGGTGGAAAGTCCATAGTTTTTTTTTTTTTTTCAGAAAAAAAAAATGTTCCCCACCCCCTCCCGAATGTGTAACATTTTCTTATTCGGTAACTATTGCGATTAGGATCGTGATTTTTGTCCATATCGTAGAAGATCTAATAAAAATTATCACTATGGCATATTTCAATAGCGAATCAGAATTGTCAGTTCTCAGTTCACAGTTCGTTTGCCTTGGCTAGTTCTTCTAGCTCATTCACTCGAGTTCACAGTATCTCGAACCCCAGACCTTCAGAGACAGTCCACTGAACTTAGAACTCAGGTCCCCCAACTGCGGTCCACTGCACTCGAACTCAGGACTTCCGGCAACAGTCCACTGGCCAGGACCTTCGCACAGCTGCGGACACACTCAAGTCGAACTCCGGTCTCGAAGCTGGCTTCACTGCTACACAAGACTGACTGGTTTGCTATCCAAAAGCTAGCAACGACTGCAACTAACAGCTCAGCTCCCTTGCGTCTCCAATTTATAACTAGACCATAGTCTCGGGAAAGTACGATGCTGGAAATTTCTACAGATGTCCAGAAGATGGCGCCTCTCGACTTCTCTGGATTTCTTCCCTCAGTCGCAGGCGCATTACTTCCCCCTCTCTGCTTTCGTCACGTCCGCGCCGCCTCCTCACGTCCCCCTCTCCTGCCGGACGCGCACGAAGTTCCCCGAAGCGCCAAGAGTATTCGGCCTGCCGTCTCATTACGATAGACCAAAGATTTTCAATTGCATTTGGGTCTGGGCTGTTACCTGGCCAGAGAAAGACGTCTACATTATTTTCAGCCAGAAAATTAGTTACTGATCTGGCTTTGTGACAAGGTGCTCCTTCCTGCATGAAGATACATTCACCATCAGGGAACCAGTCCCTCATTTGTGGAAAAATTTGGGTTTCTAGGACTTTTTGTACTGATCCTGTCGCATAAAGTCCTACAGAATTATTTTGTGGTCAGTAATTCATGCTAATTATGAAAATGTAAAAAATGTGGTGCTGAGTCTAAATCTGCACAAGTCTGTATGCCGTAGATATTATGGTAATGTCAAAATAATGAATACAGTGTACTGTAATATGTAGCCTATTGTGCAAATATAAAATCTTCAAAGAGAATTGCCACTCTACAGTGAAATTTTTAATACAAATATTTATCTACAGGGACATCATTTTATTTTTACTTCAATTTTTATTGTACCTGCGTTCCAAAATGTACTTGACTCCCACCCCTTTCACTAACGTCCTTGCTAACGTCAGTCACACAAACTTACGTCCGCTGTTGCTAGCAGTGAAATAAACAGTACAGAGTACAGTGTGTTTCAGAAATATGTTGCATTTTCTATAGAAGAAAGAGTTATATTATTTAAGTTTATTTTCACACAGGTATGGTGTGTAGCATAACTGAATTTATCTGTGTGGACTGAGTACAAGTGAAGATTAGAGTTACCGAAAGTACGGTACCCTATAATATGGTACGGTACTTAACAGCATTATTTAAACAAGAGTTTTGTTTTACTGTTTGTAGGTGTGAAGGACGATGATGGAAACTGAAATTACAATATAACCGAATGTGAACAACAGTTTTTTTTTTTTTTTTTTTTTTTCCTGATTATATCATTACGGAATATTTTCGTAGAGATGTCATTAATCTGGTAGATAAATTTAGAGCAACAGAGTGTACAGAAAGGAAGAAAAGTGTAAGATGGCTAGCTGTAGAAATTGGGGTTTCTTACCGAAGTGCTAACAAAATTCTTAGGAATAAATTAGGTTAGTAATATGCTGAATAAAGTAGACATTACATAATGTATATAACCGCCTGAAGACTTGAGTTTGTGAAACAAAATTGTTACTATTCTACTGTTTTTTGATAAAATACTGTAAAGTAATGACCAAACTCAAAATCGTAGCATAAATGGATACACTATTTTTCTCTCCTCCTATAGCTAGTAAAATGATTTGTTTACATATTGCACTAGCGACTCCAAACTCCTGTAATGGAAGAGAGGTAACAGTGTTTCGGAGTATAGCCAGGTTAATGTTAAAAATGTTAGTAAAAATAAAGTGATGTCTCTGTACATTGTGGTACAAAGAATACTTCAAATAATTCAAATTATAATTATCATCCTATCGTCTCACATTAAGAGTCTGCAGATTAGATGGAACAATTAATAAAGAATTACAATGACAGTCATGTTATCGGTTTTGAATAGAGTGTGATGTTGAAAACGGCTGCTAATACCTTGCTGTAGCTACTGAATATCTGCAGCGTTTTGTTTTTTTAAGGATTCCTATACAAAAGACCTTGTAGTATTTCGCTTTCAAAGCAAACTCAGCTTACTGAGTTGATGTTATTCGCAGTTTCCGGTGACAAAGGCCAGTCAGTCACACATGCAAGAGCATTAAGTTTACAAATGAGTCAAGCTGTGTAGAGAGGCATGCAGAGCCACCGAAGAGCGTCAAGTGTCGTCACAATACACGCACAATAACTAGCGGACCGAAACCGACCATTTGGCGTGACTCGCAGCTCGTTTCGTCCCAAAATATAATCGTAAGTGGAGACGTATACGAAGATCTAGTAGAGTACAATTTTTTATAACATAAGTTATTTTTAAGATTACCTAACCAAATTTTGCTATACATTACACACACAAATAAATGTTTAAGAAATGCATTCTACAAATTTGAATAACATTCATTAATTATTTACAAAATTATACAAATTATAATTTTTTTGTGAAAATCGAATACATAGTAGAGTTAAGAAGTTCGTACCAAACATAGTTTTCAGGTTGGATGCAGCCTAACATATAGTTTACGCTGGCTCTATTAGGCTACACTAGCTGTCTTCTGTGTTCTAATAAACAACTTAGAAGTATTTCCACAAGTTGCATGGATGACTTTCGTAATTACATTACAGCAATATGCACAGTAGAGAAGCAGTTTCATTACGTGCTGACGTTCGCAGTGTAATTGTGCAGTTTAGTGAATGGATTTTAAAACGGCAGAATTTAAATCACTCCATCACATGAAGTTGATTGCAATACTTAAAAGGTTTACTGATAATCATATATAAAAAAGGAGAAAAATTTTATTGGAAATTATGTAGGCCTAATGTGGAAATATAATCTACAAAAATAATATTAGTTCATGGACTCTGTTACGGAATTATAGAATTATAGAAATATATATATATATATATATATATATATATATATATATATATATATATATAGCATGGAATACCTTTCTTTGCATGGAATATACAACAATAAAGAGAAACATTCTACTTCAACATCTGACTCAACTAGACATAATTGTATTCTTTCTCAACCTATGTATAATGTTGGTATGTTTCAATATCCCTTCTAACAATTACCTTCAGCAAGCAGCAATCACTCCTGCTGGATTCCAGAAATGTAGAAATGGCTGACGACACGAGATGTGGAAGAATAATTATACTGATTAAATATAGGCTATACTGTATATAAATCCGCAGACGATTCAATATTCATTAAAGCAAAAATGAAATGTTCTTGAAAATAATTATGGGTTTAACGTGATGTGCCAAATACGAAATGCACTTAAGATTCACAAAGTTATGTTTGTTCACTTGCTGATACAATAAGGGATTCTGTATCATATTTAAAATTTTCTCCAGTTACGTCTTGTAACATATGACGAAGATTTTCAGGGTACAAATACTAATTTTTCAGAATACAGAAGAGTATCTCTTTCGATGAACTGAAAATGTACATTATTATTATTATTATTATTATTATTATTATTATTATTATTATTATTATTATTATTATTAATTGTAACAGGGCAGATACATATAATTATGTATTTTGTTTCTTATTGTTATATGTGTGGTAAATCATTTTATATTAAAACTAGCTGAAAATACCCGGCATTGCCCGGGTTTTCCTTTGTGCTTCTATTTTTAATTAAACTGGTTATTAAATTTTGGAAATCTCGGAAACCTAACTATACACAACCAAAACGAATTGTCTTTACTAAGCTTTCCTCGCCCATAAAGATGAATCTTTACTTAACGTCACTTACATGAATTAATGAACTCAGCCAAATGCCCCAGGGTTTCAATTTAGTTGTAAATCAGCCACCGAAAAGAAAACATTTCATCATGTGCCTGACGTTAAACTGTTGTTTTAAATTTATTTATTTATTTATTTGTTTTTATTTATTTATTTTATTTATTTATTCTGGTTAAGGCCATTAGGCCTTCTCTTTCACACCGCCAGAAATACAAATAGAGTAATAGAAAAATCAAACTATAAATAAAGTAAAACCCAACGAAAATATAATTCCTTCTCCTCTTTCTGATCAGTTTCATCATCAAATCAATATTATACATATATAATTTAATTTATATTGGAAAATTTTTTTACCTCTTGACCACTGTGCACCACTTAGACTATACGCGTTTCATATCCAGTTTTTTTTAATATAACTTGAAACTATATCTCATAAATTCAGAACATATTATATTAATTCTAATTTTACACACAGAATACAGATACAATATTAACTCGCAATAAGTCATTCTTTAACATAAAGACTAATATTCTGAGAAACGTACAGGCCTACCGGTATTTTAGAAATTAAGAGATTTTTATTTTCACAACGCTTAACATATTAAATTTGCAACGTGAACAACAATATTTTGAGAATAATACAATGTTATTTTTAGTGGGATTATGTACATTCACATACTACATTAGTAACATGACAAAAGTATCATTGAATTGATTATTGATATGTGTAAAATCTTTTTTTTTTTTCACTTCTTTGTATAAAATATAGTTGAGGATGTGCAAAACACGCAGTTTTTTAGTTAATGTCTGCAACTTTGAGCGACTGTCCTTGAGCTTCATTTTAATATGGCCATTACAAATGCTAGTGGCATTGAAATTGCAGTTGCTTAAGATTGAAGAGTATCCTAGAAATACGTGGAATAAAAACATCTCCTTTTATTTTTGCAGTTAATATTATCAATTCTATTACGTTTCGTATGAGTTTTTCACACAAATTCTTATTCGTGCATAATTTTGGTGGGTCAATATTTCGCAATAGTACTATTGGTTATTCAATATTAAGTAAATTATGTGGTAGCAATCCTTGTAGTTTCAAAGAATTCTAGAATTCAGTTACATAAAACAGTTTGCTCCTTATCTACAAAACTGCATCGAGGAATTCATAATACGGTCCTGGAATGAGTAAAGATACTTACTGCATGAATTATCTAGTTTTAGCCTTCATAATCTGTAACAACAATGTAATTTAATTTCGTGTTAAAATTTCTAAGGCCTCGTGAAAGTCGATGTTGAATACAACAGACAATAATAAAAAACAATTGACTGTAGAAGATTTTGTATTTTAATATTATGCATGAAGATTTGACCTATTTATTTTTATTTTTCATAATTGTAATGAATTTAACTTCCATTTGCACAATTTTAATGTAGCCTATGTTCTTCTCCTGGTTATGAAGGTTAAATGTGCCAACTTTGGCACATATCGGTCAAAGCGTGTAGATTTGTATAGGGAACATACACACCCACATACATACATACATACATACATACATACATACATACATACATACATACATACCCACATTCAATTTTATATATTAAGATTACGAAGATTCTAATTGTCAAATGTCTTCTTTTTTTTTTTACAATATGATTTGTCTGTTTTGTTTCTTATTGTAAGGTACAAAGACAAGTTTTGGCCACCACCCGACTGTACGTGCACATGTTTGTTTTGCTTGTTGACAGTGTGAGCTGCGTTACTGTTGTTCATTCGGTGGACAGTCCAAGCTCACACAACTTAATAATTTCGGTACGAACTTCTTATCTCTGGTCATAAGAAACATTTTTTTTCAAAAACCTACTACTGCTATGAACATGAATGTCTTTATAGTGATTATTAGGAAGATATTAAAGAATCCTGCAGAACACAATTTGTCTAGATATCCCAAATTTGAAGAAATAATTAGTTTTATATTTACGAAAAAAAAAAATACTCTCAATAAACTTAGGAAAACACTATTCCACAGGAATGTTCAATGGAGTGTTTGAAACAAATGTTCAAATTTTATGTAAATTTTAAGCTCCAATAGTTTAGGAGAAAATGTTCCTTAAATAGATTACTAAAAATGTGAGTTACGGAAAATAAAGAGGCAAACTTCTTAATAAATAAATATATAAAAACTTTGACACTTTTAGACCTTTGTTTACAGCAGAAACAGGAAGTGCACTGGTAGCCATGTTGCCACAGCCATCTTGTGACATGCACCAAATTGTTCTGAATGATTGCCGGTCCAAATTAAAAAAAAAAAGTTAATTTTCTCCAATTCTGCACGCCAGGAAGGGCGTGGTTCTGTGCATGGTGAAACAAAAATAATTTTAGACACATCTGTAGGCAGTGAGGGAAGTGGGAAAAAAACCAGAGGGGGTATGCTGCCCCAAGATTTTCCCCTGGCATACCTTGATTTAAAAAAGGCATACCCCCTCCCTTACTATACGTAAACATGATATATACAATACATTTTATTGTTTCGTGCAGTCAGTAACGCGAACCTTTGAAGCTTATGCAACATATTAAATTTCTTAATAAAATAATTTCAAGTTACTTAAGTTATTTACTATATTATTTTGCAGTGTCCATTGAGACTTAACATTTAAAATAATGTTAAAGCTTCAAAGTTCCTTACTTAATTATTAATAAAAAGTGTAACAACAACAAAAATGACACAGTCAATAAATTGGCAACAATGGCCACAACAAGCTATAGACTGCAGTCTTCTATACTTGAAATACTACCATTGTAAGGATTCCAGTGGTTGACTTATCAAATAAACGTGTCTAAATACACGTTGAATACAGTTCCAGAAGGCTGTGGTTTAGATTTACGAAGCAAACAGATAGTACTCTTTGCTATTAAGAAATGTATAAAGAAATTTTTACGGATCACATTTTTCAGTGACGGTATGTCATTTTTCACTAACGGTATGTTTTCTGGCCATAGAAACAGTGGCGGTATACCATACCGTTGCATACCGCCTCACTTCCTTCACTGTTTGTAGGTTGAATATAGACAGACTTACGTGTAATATACACATTTTAAATATATTCTGCTTTTACATTACTACATCCAACTCGTAAGGACTCTTATCATTTACGCTTCGACTTCACGAATCCCAATAACTGATTTCGCTGCTCATCCACAAACGACTATGGAGCGACCCGACGTTATGTCTGAAGAGGACATGTTTCAAGAAACTGTTTGGCGATAGGCTTTCATGCGATGTAGTGCACTCGTATTGCCTATTTTCGGCTTTCTATTTCTTTAAAATAATTATGAAAGTCCTTTCAGTCGGATAGGTAATTGCGAATGAGACAAATGGCCAACAGTCTTGGAGCTTGCATAGAAATTCCATGAACCTCGAGATACCTTACAATTAGGCGAGATCGCTTGTATCGTTTACGTTTGTGTCGTTTAGATTTCTTTCTCTAAATAGATCATTAAAAACTACTTGGGGCGACGGACTGATAGCTTTTGTCTTTCAGTAGTCATGGAAACATGATATTTTTACATTATCATCATCATCATACAATATACGGTTATGTTGAAGCCCCTTCCGAATCCAACACTTCCTAGGGCGTCTACTCTTCATCTTTCACCGTCTCTGCAGCTCATCTCTGGAACTCTCTACCACAACATGTCAGAGACTGTTGGACATTGTCTAGTTTCAAAAATAAATTAAAATTGCACTTTTTGAATTAGATTCCTTTCAGTTATAAGCCCTTTTCTCTGCGATAGTTTTGTAAAAATATAGGCTATATATTTCTTTTTCCTTCCTTTCCCCTTTTTGTTCTCTTTATCAGCCGATGAATTTATTATCATAGCCTTTTTTATTGTGAATTTTATTTAATTTTCGTATTTCTTTTCTTTTTTATTATTATTTTATTACATTCTATTTTGATATATTCTTCCTTAAGTTTTTCCATGTTAACCATTTGTACTAAATGAGTTGCTTTCACTATATTCCAATGTATTTTACTTTTTTTTTCTATTATGGTATTATTTTCATGTTGTTTAGTGTCGATTTTATTATGCTATTATTATTATTATTTATTATTATTATTATTATTATCATTATTATTATTATCTAACGTCCTTTTTCACTCTTGCCCGGTAATGTGGAGCTTCTTTTGGAAACATTACGAGTATGTTACAGTTTCAATACTATACTTCGTTCCATAATGTCTGACAGGCGACGTAACATTGCCGACAGAGGAGGAGAGAAGTATAACTGCTGTTCAGCCAATGGCAGAGGTCTCATTTCACGCTTGTCTTGAAGTTGGGAGGGGGTAGAACGCTTCAGACCGCCCTTCTTCAAAATAAGCATGAAATGAGACCTCTGCTATTGGTTCAATAGCAATTATCATTCTCTCTTTTTCTCTACCGGCAATGTTTACGTCGCTTGTCAGATATTATGGAACGAAGTACAGGATCTATATGTTCGTTACGTACTCCACTGGCCCATGCCTCATCGCGACGAAAACGTACAGACTGATTATTTAGTCCTCACAGCTCAGCGACGCGAAAGAGGGGAAGTAATAGTAGTGGGGAGAGTTCCGGAGTAGAGATAAGGGCGAGAGGTTGGTAAAGGAATGCAGTACAGCTTAACTGTACTGGAAACACAACGCTATACCGCATGCGTGACATCCGATCGCTCTGACTGCAGGCGACAGACTAACCGGAACATCCCTTGGCGTAACTTAATGGACTCGCCTGACATAGGCGCACATTATCGGCGACTGTCAGGACTAAATAATCGTACTGGACTCCTTGTCAGAGGGCGACTGCGGTAGAGTTGCTTCACTGCTCTGGAGATGCTTAACATCTACATAATTTAAGTCGACACTAACATTTTTCTCTGTTTATTTTTGTAACTTAAAATACAGTGAAAAATAAAGGATGAGGATAGTGAAAATTGAAAATGAAGAGAACTGAAAGCTTGCTTTACGGGTACTCAAGTAAAGATCTGAAATTTTAGTTCTGTCATCATCGTGTGTCTCGCTCTATAAGAAAAACAAAATCTATCTTCATGAAGTCAGAGCAATCTCTCTCTTTACGGACAGTACAAATTGTCTTAGCAGGTTACAAAAGAATTCGTGAAAGAAATTATTGTCTTGTTTGTTTAACGTCATCAATGTCAGCATCACTATCATGAGCAATATCATCCTCAGCAGCAAAAGCAAGATTCAGAACACCAACATAATCAATATCAATACTATCATCATCTTCGATACCAACAGTAGTACAAATATACTGTAGTAACATCAGATGTCCCTGAACTATTTCTTAGGCCAAGCATTCCGTCCTTCCGCATAAATATAATCACCACCACCACCACCACCACCACCACCACCACCACCACCAATATGTTTCCTATTCCTCTGATCCTCTACAAATTCTACAGTGGAAGAGTAATTAAATGAAGCATAATAATATTGTTACTTTTATACTGTTTTAATAACGTCATCCTAAGTGAAACTAGGATTAAAGCGTATGAATATTAATTCAGTCTCCGTTTACTTGATGTATTTCAGACACATGTTCAAGTAATGAAACCGACTCCCAAAATTCTGGAGTAGAATGTCTCGGAAGTCTAAAGAAGATGCGAGACTCTTGTGGGAATTCTGTAACAAAGTTGCCTGGAAGAGGATTAGCCAGTCTGCACTTCTATATTCTAATTAGCTTACAGTAATCCTACGAGAGACGGAAGAGTGTTGCAAACTTTAATAAAGACACATAACAATCTATGATTACTCTAACAATGAGATACAAAGTTTGGTTATTGAGTCAGCTTTAGACGAAGTTTCGATATAATTCCAGGTCACTCACGTGCGTTCATTGCCCGGAACGCCACCCGATGTTATTTAAACAAAGTTCACTAGAGCTATGAATTTTTGACTCAATATGTTTTCATATGTACTGCAATAAAAAAAAAATTGCAATCAGCGATACTTCAATTGCTGTAAGAAAAATAAGAGAGAAAGACAAGGAGTAAGTGAAAGTGGAGAAGTGCACAAATAATGAAGGGATGGCAAAGAGAATAAGGAAGGGAAGATAATAATGACACGGAAAAATAAGGACGAGAAGATAAGAATAAAGAGATTAAGGGTAAAAAGATCGAGACGAAAAAGAATAATAAAAGAATGAGGACATTAAGAAGAGAAATATGGTGGCAGAAATAAGAATTAATATACGAAGAATACGAAGAATAAGGAGACAAAGAATAGTAGAATGAAGATAAGAAGAAAAAGCAGAACGAGGGGAATGGAATGGAATTTACGTAACTGAGGGGGGCACGGATGGCCCAGCACTACGACCTACTGAGATCTATTGCGCTAACTCTCGATATGGAATTAATTGCGTACCACAGATCCCCTAAGCGCACCCACTAACCACATGACTCCCTTAACGATCGGACCCTATAGCCTAGTGGTCGTCAGTAGAGGCCGGCAAACTGTCGATCAGGCTTGCCCATGACTGTTTACGTCCGTGAGCGGGCTTACGCTTCGTATCGTTCGCCCGCCTGCAACCTTCCCTCTCAAGCAGGCAGGCAGTGTGGTTGCACGTGACTCCCAAACAGTCCTAAGAGTGACCCAAAAGACCTGTTGGGTTCCGTCGACCTGCAGCAGACTGCTGCTTTCAGATGCATGATAAATTTATTTTATTTTATTGGGTTATTTTACGACGCTGTATCAACATCTAGGTTATTTAGCGTCTTAATGATATGAAGGTGATAATGCCGGTGAAATGAGTCCGGGGTCCAGGACCGAAAGTTACCCAGCATTTGCTCGTATTGGGTTGAGGGAAAACCCCGGAAAAAACCTCAACCAGATAACTTGCCCGACCGGGATTCGAACCCGGGCCACCTGGTTTCGCAGCCAGACGCGCTGACCGTTACTCCACAGGTGTGGACTGCATGATAAATATGAACCAAGTCATTCATACCTGACAAGAAGCCTATAGATATAGATAAACTACTGAAAACTTAATTTGTTGTCTTCTGAAACGTACCGTTAATAAAGACAAAGGAAACTATTTCTCGTCAACATAATATCCATTAAATGCCAACAGTTATTATAAATTACTTGCACTTTCCTTTTCATCGCAGTAATATAAATTTAATGCAAACCATTCAAACTTTCAGCTTCATAAATAAAAAGAAATCTGTCCCTCAGAATTTAAATAGCAAATCAATATTCTGAAGAACGAAAAACTTTTATACAGTTTACAGGTATTCATGAGGCTTTTAATTGTTGATAAGGAAAAAGTTAAAATGAAATATTTTTCTATAATAGTTGTTGATATTCATAATAATTGTTACCAATATCTTTTCAACGTATCTATTTATCTCCTCCCCCCTCCCCTCCCCCTCCCCTCTCCTTCCCTCTCCCCTCTCTTTGTCTACTATCATAACCCACCTCCCTCTAATCCATTTTTATATTATCCTTCCATCTACGTCTCGGCCTCCATAAAGGTATTTTTCCCTCCGGCCTCTCAACTAACACTTTATATTGCATTTCTGAATTCTGGCTAACGTCTTCATTTACGTCAGGCGAATAATACAATGCGTGCAGTTCTGCGTTGTGTAACTTTCTCCATTATCTGTAACTTCATCCCTCTTACGGGAAAAGTTTGACTAAGAGAATTAATACTGGTTGGGTTCTTCTTGTGTGTTTTTTTTTTTGTGTTATCTTATTGTCTCAGGCCATTTTACACAGCGTGATGCGCGTAAAGAACTCTTTTCATAGTTGAGCGACCATGTAGACCCCACACATAATCCCCGCTCCAGTCTGACTGGTAGGAGCATTTGGTTTCGGTGCACTTTGAATATAAGTTGCCGGACTATAATAATGAGAATGATAAATTGAAAGGCAACATGAACTAATACAATTTAACAGTTACGAGGAATGGAAATGTGTACGTACTAGAGATGAGAAATTAACAGCTGTCAAAATGGCGACATGTATGTATGTATGTATGTATGTATGTATGTATGTATGTATGTATGTATGTATGTACAGGGACATCATTTTATTTTTACTTGCATTTTTATTGTACCTGCATTTCTGAATGTACTTCACTCCCACCCCTTCACTAATGTCCTTGGTCAGACACACAAACTTAGTTTGAAGTCTTCAAGCAGTGAAGTAAACACTGCAGTGTATAGTGTGTTTCAGAAATATGGTTGCGTTTTCTATAGAAGAAAGAACCTATATTAATAATATTGTACTAAAAATTATATTCAAGAAACGATAAATTCAATTTCAAAGAATATGCTTCAAAATGTTTTTAATAATATGCGTAAAGAACTGAAGCCTGCATTGTAATGAACGGCAACCATTTTCAGCAACTTGTTTGAAAATTCAGATTAGCTTATTTTTAATTGAGGTGGCTAGAAGCAAAGGAATGCTAGTGACATTTGTAATAACATGAGTTAAGTGCATCCAGTGTAAGCTAAAGTATCTAAAATTTTAGTGGCAAAGGGATATTTTAATCGCATCACACATTAAAATTTAAATAAAAATTTCACCGGTTTTACGAAAGCTTAAATATGTAAACCCCATTTTCTCAAAAGTAACAAGTGCACTTACAGCCCTTTACTTATGAGTCTCTCAATTTAAATGCACTCTCTATATTGTATGTGAACACCAATAATTAATATGCTAAATAAAGTAGACATTACATAACGAACATAGCCGCCTAAAAAGTTGAGTTTCTGAAAAAAAAAAAACATGTTACTACTCTACCGTATTTTGATAAATTCCGTAAAAGTAATGATCAAACTGAAAATCGTAACATCGTATTTCCCTACAACATAAATGGATACACAACTTTTCTCTCCTGCTATATCTAGTAAAATTATTTGTTTACATATTGCACTAGTAACATCAAACTCCTGTAATGGAAGGGGGCAACAGTGTTTCCGAGTATAGCCAGGTTAATGTTAAAAATGTTGGTAAAAATAAAGTGATGTCCCTGTATGTACGTATGCATGTATGCAGTCCCTTAAGACTCAAGAGTTATAGAAGATGCCCTTTTCATTCTCTCTCCAATCCTAGTTCTTTTACATGCCACTAAATCTAGTGACACTCTCTAATTCAACCCTACCTTGTTCGCGTTGTGAGGAGATGTATTATGTTAATAACCAGTGAGACACTTACCTGAAACAAACAGAAACACACAATTAGACAACACTTTACTTTCAATCTATGTGCTATGCAATCTACTCGCTTCCTTAATAATTATTAAGGTTACGAAAAAATTAGAATTCAATATTGGGAGATCCTGTGTGATTTTTTGTGAACAAAGCGACTGTTTGGAAAGGTTTCTCCCAGTAATTTATGTCCTTTATTACTCCCATTCCGTTACTGCTTCATTATTACCGCACCGTCATCTTATAGTAACTGGACATTATCAGTAGTTGCAAAGGACCATGTCTCGATTCTCGGCAATTTCAGAGTGTTGCTTGCAGTGAATTAATCAGTTGCGAGTAAGTTCACTCCGAATAGGGTCTACTTTCAAGATTCCCATGTCATTCTCAGTTACCACTGCTCTATTATCTTCGCACAATCATGCTATAGTTTGTGAAAAATCTCTGTGCTTGAGAAGGATCAGAGTATATAATTGACTTGTTCCATATTCTAGCTGTGAAGCAATGAATGAATACCATGGAATGTTAGTAATACAGGGACATCATTTAATTTTTACTTCAACTTTCATTGTACCTGAGTTTTTGAATGTACTTCACTTCCACCCCTTCTACTAACGAAGTTCCAACTGTCCTCCACACAGAACCAAGGCCGCAGTACTGAGTTAGTGAGTATAGTACGTTTCAGAAATATGTTCGCGTTTTCCAGTGACGAAAACTTCCAATATTGAATCATATTTTCGCAGAGGTACTGTCCGTTACTGAGGAGAAGACGAGGGGCAAGACTATCGCTGTTGATTATTATAAACATCGCTCAGATAAGCATCCCAGTATCCAGGTGCAGGAAACATAAGTAACAATGCGTATGGAAATTAAAGCTAAGTTGAACAGACGGAGACCTAATGTTTCCGCTTACTGCAGTACAAATATTGACGTGTTGTCGTACGTTATCTGTTCACATCCCTTGCCCCTAAGTCCGCTCTCGTCTTCTCCTGAGTCACCGACAGTACTGTCGTCCGTTTGCCTGCGTCGCATCCCGATTTCCCCCACCTGCTTCTGCTCGCTCCACTGTAAAGACTAGTGGCTGGGCTTTCTTAGCTCTTTTCTGAAAACATTAATTTCTGTTAGGAATTAATTGACGTCTTAATATTATGCAACTGTTTAAAATCGTTCCGTTATAAGTAACTATCACGTGAACATTTACGATCGACATAATCACTTGGACGGACAGTAGATAGCATGTCTGAGTAATTTTATCTGTGCGGGTCGGGCAGAAATGAAGACTGAATTTACAGTACGTAATTCTTTTTATAGAGCAGGTACAGAATTATTTCAACATGAGTTAAATGAAGGACGAAACTGATAATTGGAATTAGATGCAATAGTCTATAGTTAATCACAAAAGATTCTGTATTGAAATGAACGAGTGTTTAAATATCCAAATTATGATTATTTTTCAATTTAACTTCATTCTCTATATTGTACGCTAATTTGCTGTAGACAGTATAATATACGTTGCATAATGAATACGTTCGCATGGATAACTCAGTTCGTGAGTAAAAACACTGTACTGTATTTTGATTAAACAAAACCTAATGAAAATTATCAATCTCAAAATCGCGATATTTCCTACTTTACGTAAATGGATGAACGACTTTTCTTCCCTCCTATACCTAGTAAAGTGATTTTTTATATTTTACGCTAGTACCATCGAACTCCAGTCGTGGAAGGAGGTAGCAAACTGTGTTTCCGGGTCTCAATCATTAATCCAAAGTTATAGCCAGGTTAATACTAAAAATGTTAGTAAAAATAAAATGATGTCCCTGTACAATACAATACAATACAATACAATACAATACAACAGATTTACAGTGAATAAACATTACCTCCATGTTCTTCAGTTGGACGGAAGGTCTTATTTCGCCATCGTTCCATTAGCCTATAATTGTCACAACATTTAATCGTTAATGAATAGCCTGTGCAGGCTGAATACAATTCCATTCTTGGCAAATTTTAAGTAAAGAAGCGGTTAGCAGGCTGTTTATCTTCAAGTTCTTCCTTTTCCTCTGATGTTTTCATTCCAACATTAACAGACCGAGGATTTATATGCACTAAGGAACGCTTAAGTGTAGCGTAAAGTTGCCTAATGCCGTGATATACCTAATCCCGTGATCCGTTTTTAAAACTGAATGTCAGTCACAGCTTTACCCTTCGATCATAGCGCTAGACATCTTTCTCAAAAGATTGCATCTTTCAGCTACTTTTGAGACATCGGTGAACTTCTAAGCAAGATACTCAATCCCGTGATAGTCAGTGAAACAAACGTATCAAAGAATTAGGGATATCACGGCATTAGGCAACTTTACCCTACTTATAATGAGAGATTCATAAAACTTTGGTTACTTTCACTTTAAAAATTTCTGACGACAAATATTAAATAAATACACTTTTGTTAATGCAGCTGTTTTTTCCGTAGTTTAAATGGCAATAAACTATAACGTTTTTTTCCAGGTTTTCTTTTGTGAAGGAACGCATTTTTTTTTTTCAGTTAATAGAATCCTGTATGCTGAAAATGCGTTCAGCATCACAGGATGTAACTGGAACAAACTTAAAAAGAGATCCCTAGTACTTAGCCCAGAGTTCATCTGTCCCTTCAACACAGATGCTACTTTCTGCAAATGACTTAGACTACTGCAAATCAAGATTTCAGGTACAACTCCCTGTAAAGTTGATTTGAATAATTTCAGGGAAAAATTGTTGGACCGGGACCTTTGGTTTAACGTACCAACGCTCTACCCTGAGCTTCGGGAAGTTCTAAGTGACACCGATCCAATTCTTCCCTCTATATCCACACACCTCAAAGTGGGCTGACAACCGTCAAGCAACAATTTTTCCCTCGAAATTATTCAAATCAACTTTACAGGGAGTTGTACCTGAATTCTTGATTTGCATAATACACGTTACTGTTCGTTAACAGAAAACCACAATTTAAGTCACACGGAGTTAGTGTGCACTCGAAGTTGGTTGCTTGACGGTTGTCAGCCCACTTTGAGGTCTGTGGATATAGAGGGAAGAATTGGATCGGTGTCGGTTAGAGTTCCTGAGTAGCTCAGTGGTAGAGCGTTGAACGTTAAACCAAAGGTCCGGGTTCGATACCCGGCTCCGGAACAATTTTTCCTCGAAATTATTCAAATCAACTTTACAGGGAGTTGTACCTGAAATCTTGATTTGCATAATACACGTTACTGTTCGTTAACAGAAAACCACAATTTAAGTCACACAGAGTTAGTGTGCAGAAGTTGTTTTACGGTTGTCAGCCCACTTTGAGGTCTGTGGATATAGAGGGAAAATTGGATCGGTATTGTTAGAGTTCCCGAGTACAGTGGTAGAAGTTGGTACGTTAAACCAAAGGTCCGGGTTGATAGGCTCCGGAACAATTTTTCCTGAAATTATTCAAATCAACTTTACAGGGAGTTGTACTTGAAATCTTGATTTGCATAATACACGTTACTGTTCGTTAACAGAAAAGCACAACTTAAGTCACAAGAGTTAGTGTCCCCGAAGTTGGTTGCTTGACGGTTGTCAGCCCACTTTGAGGTCTGTGGATATAGAGGGAAGAATTCATCGGTGTCGGTTAGAGTTCCTTCAGACACGTTAAACCAAAGATACCCGGCTCCGGAACAATTTTTTCCTCGAAATTATTCGACTTAGACTACTATTTTTATGGTACACTGTGGTGAACTGTTGAGAGAATTTCTCTACGCTGCTTTCAGCCTCTTCTCTACATCTTCACTACAGTCAAGGGATCTAGGAGAGGTTGAACCCTCATCTCCAGTTTTTCAATGTCCTTTGACAGGAACGAGAAGTGCGCTGCTAGGAATTCCAGTTTGTTCTACAGACCAGGCGATATAGCGCCTGCCTTCAATTAATATGTATTCGGTGGAACTGAAGAGCCGACTACCCATAGTCGTCCGTTTCTGAACTGTGAATAAGCAGTTTTTCTCCTTCTTCTTCTTCTTCTTGGGGACTGGATCAAACAAAGCGCATAAACAATGAAACATACTGGAATGTATGGGCATCGCCATGATCACGAATTCCTTGAACGTGGTTGTGACAATCATCCCTCTCACTTCAAGAAATTTTTTAAACTTTTGTCATAAAAAATGTGTGAAAAACACAAATAAATGGCAAAGTTGCCAATTATATGCGATATTAAATTAAAATATGCATTTTCACCAAAATTGCACAATATGCAAATTAAATAATACTTTATTGTTCTTATTCGATTAGTCTTCGTTCAAAACGCAAAGATATATATAGGGTGTTTCCGAGGTGGTGTTACAAACTTTTAGGGATGATGGGAAGGGCACATGTATCAATTTGAGATAAGGAACTATGGTCCGGAAATGACTGAGTCGACATTTATAAGCAAAAATAGTTGTGTGGAAATGGAATTGTAATCTGGCAACACGTGCTCTCCTTCCTTTAACCTTTGGAACAGACGTGGAAAGATGGTATGAGCCGGATGTCTCCTACGTGGGTACTTGTCCCGATACAATCTGTGAGCTTGTCTACTGTTCCCATTGGTTCATCCGTATTCGAAAATCAGGTCTGCTTATTCCGCTTTCGTGTACTCCTCCATTTCACTAGGACTGATCGACTGGACACTGCAACTTGTACACATACACTGCTGTCTACAGACGTACATATCAGGACCGACCATGTCCGTTACACATTATGCTATCTGCATTGCTTTAGTTTAGTTTCCTGTCCCCATCCCTTAGACAGCGCACTGAATGGAATACTGTAAGTAGACAACGTAAACAACGTCAGATGAATACAGTATGTGTAAGACGTACAGATAAATACACATAAATAAGGTGTACAGAGGAATAAAATTATTTCATTTCCATACAACTATTTTTGCTTGTAACTTTCGACTCGGTCATTTCCGACAAGGATTCCTTATCTCAAATTGATACATGAGCTCTTCGCCATCATCCCTGAAAGTTTGTAACACCAACTCGGAAACACTATGTATAAGTAGCCTATTTCTTAAATATGACGTATCACTAAAAACATGCATTTTTATGCAATTCTTCCGTCTAGTCATTAATAAACTTCATTATAGCAGTGCGATCATGTAATCATCACTGAATAGCGTTCGAGCTGAGAGAGGATATTAAATAAATATGTTTTCCTTTTAGTCTAAAATAGAATATAAAATGCCAGACTAACCACCTGGCCATTAATATTTCCTAGCAATACGTTTTTTTAATACCTCGAGAATTCTCTTTGAACTGTCTTTTTACCATTCTGTGTTCCAGAGCGATCGTCATGTGGCAATGTGGTGGAGTATCAGGGAAAACAGGTGTACCCTGATATAACCTAATAGTATTTCGTCGTTGTTCCTGCAATAACTTCTATGTCCAAAATATAAAATTTTTCAGTAGGAAGAAAAAACAAATTTATTCATCCTATGGCAGCCGTACATTCCATAGGTCAGTTTCTATCTGATTTTCGAAACAAATATAATTGCATATAGGAGATTTATTATCACCTTTACTATTTAAGTTATTTAATAGAAAAAATTAGGAAAATCAGGATAACAGGCAGGGTTTGCAGGAATTGAACGGGTTACATCCTTCTTGTCTATGCAGATAATTTTCATTTTAAGTAGAAAATCCACAAACGATTAGGGAAAACTACTATTTTCAAAGAAGTTAAAGTGATGGTTTATGATGAAAGTACTTCCTGAAAAGACAAGGGATGATGGTAAAATATTCTACAGGAAAATGGAAATATAAAAATTGAGATTTCTCCTTGAAGAGGTGGAAAAATTCAAATATCTTTCAGCAAGTGTTCATCAAATATAAATGACACTACAGAGGAGGAAATTAAACTGGTTCAGAATAAAATGGGAAATGCGTGTTATTATTCGGTTGAGAAACTCTTATCATCCAGTCTGTAAAATGTCCAAAAATCTGAAAGAATTTATAAAAAGTTATATTACCAGTTCTTTAAATGTGAAATTCACAATTAACGAAAACTTACCGAGAGAGGAACATAGGTTAAGGATGTTTGAGAATAAGGTTTAGGAAAATATTTGGCGCTAACGTTTGAAGTTACAGGAGAATGGAGAAAATTACATTGCCATCACAGAACTGCTATTTTTCTTCGTCCTATATTTTTAGGAAACATTAAACCAGACATTATTTTGATTCTGGCATGTGCATCATGGAGAATCCAAATCTTATTTGATAGATTTAGTTGGGAGTTGAGGAAAATCCCGTTTACGGAAGAGAGACGCCTCGTATGGGAGGATAAATTAAAATGGAAGGGAGGTGGGGTGGCTTAGAGACTGGATGCATCTTTGCACAGGATAGGGACCGCTCATATTTTATTACTGTGAATTGGTTTGTAAAGCCATATTGTAAGTAAGTAAGTAATGGCAATTCATAGAGACTGTTGTTTTACATTTTTAAACAAAGAAATGTTTCTTCTCAAGATTTTATTATTTACTGTATCACTATTTCAGTTATTTAAAAGAGGAAAAATCTGAAAATCGATAAATATGTCACATAGGAGTTATTGCAGGAGCAACGACGATTTTATCCTTCCTGTAGCAATAATTTGCATTCAAGTAGCTGGTCAGATATGAAGCCTACTATGTTCCAAAAGATGTTACAGTGGTGGTAAGGATGAACAGCCACTTCCTGACATAATTGCACAGGGATGATGGTAAAATGTCTACAGGAAAACGGCTTTACTTTAAAACCCAAAACTGCACTTTGTGCTTGTTCCCTAGTTTATTTTCATTCCAAGTGTTCGTCAGATACAAGTCACTGCAGAGGATAGGTTACACGCAGCGATGGGCATTTGAGTGCATTTGCCCTCCGTGTGCACGGGGAATTCCAAGTGCGAGCGCTGCAGTGTGCCGGCAGCTATAACAGATCTTACAGCTTTTATATGAGCTGAATTTAGGGCTTCAGGGAAAAGAAATTCTTAATACACAATTTGCAGATAGTATTGCAGCTTTTAAGGAGAAATTGCTGTTATGGATATGTCAAATGCAAAAGGGCGAAATATATCATTTCCCATCCTTATCTAAGCGCATAGAATTTTGAACAATGAAAATTTCGAAATGTACGCATGTATTCTATCCGGTCTATTAGAGGAATTTACATCAAGGTTCCACGATTTAGATTGCCTGGAAATGGATTTGCGTATTTTTGCTACATGTTCTGATTCCAAATGATTATTGATAACGTCCCCCCTTCATTATAGTGTGAATTGATTGACCTGCGATGTGATCGAGACATGCGAGCGAAATACGATTCAAGGTCGAGTCTTATGCAGTTTTATGACGGATTCCCAAGAGGACGCTTTCCCAATCTGCATAAGCTGTGTGAGAAAGTTTTGTGTTTATTTGCTTCACTTATAGATGTGAACAGTTATTTTCTGTTACGAAAATAAACAAATCTCAAACAAGAAATGATGGGGTTTTAACGGCAGTTCTTCGCATAGCTTGTGCTAATACAGTTTCTCCAAATCTTGAAAAATTGAGTAATATGAATTAATGTGCAACAGACATGTTTTGTTTTGTGTTTAAGGAAGTGTCTCATTATTTTGTGTTCTTATTTAGTTTGGTAGAATAACATTTTCTTTTGAAACATACAGTACGTACCGCAACTTGAATAAACCGGTTTTCGTGCACTCTATAAGCACACTTCTCTCGTAGTACTCCGTGCAAGCACAGAGTGCATAATTCTGCCCAACCCTGTACAGTATTGACCGACAAGATCGGGCACTTGCTCATTGAGAGACGACAATGAATGAAATATCAAGGAAATCGAGAATATAGTGAAATAACTTGCTGAAAAGCGTTTCAGCCATCACACATTCCTCTTGAGATTTACTGGAATTTGAACTCAGTTTTCTAGCGTGAAATCTGACGCCACGAAGATAAATTTATTCAAGAAGTTTCTGAAGTGGTCGTATAAGACATGTGTCGCCGCCCAGCGGAATGTCCAGCGTCAGTATCGACTCACAATCCTGTGACCTGAGTCAACTCTAAGCGTGACCTAGCCTTGAATCAAGGGAGAAGGACGCTTTCAGGCATTACGATTCCGCGACTTCTATCCCTGCAGTATTACGTTCCACCACTACCATCGACATAATCATAACTTACAATGGAGTTTTTTTAAGTAGGTTGTTTTACGAAGCTGTATCAACATCTTAGGTTATTTAGCGTCTGAATAAGATGAAGGTGATAATGCCGGTCAAATGAGTCCGAGGTCCAGCACGGAAAGTTACCTAGCATTTGCTTAAATTGGTTGAGGGAAAACCTCGGAAAAAACCTCAACTAGGTAACTTGCCCCGACCAGGATTCATACCCGGGCCACCTGGTTTCGCGGCCAGACGCTCTAACCGTTAATCCACAGGTGTGGACCTTACAATGGATTTGGTTACTGAAACGCCACCTAACTAGTCATGCACCGTTTCTTCGTCGGTCTGATTATGCACGCTATCTTCTTGATTGTACACTTTGTAAAAATAATGAAAGTGCCGGCGTCTGAGAGACTAAGTTCGATTCGGGTATTTCCGTGAGCGCTCGGGACAGCCAGGCATTGTTCAAAAGATTGTGTATGTTTTTCTATGGGGAACACAACTATTAATCACTAAAATCTTCTGAGAAAATAATCCATACACGAGCTTTAAAACAGACATCGTTCAGACTGTTCAGAGTGTTTAAACAGTGAATATTGTAACACAAACACTATATACTGCATAACAGGTTCTCAAGTGGAGTATGATCACTACTCGTTACAATGCCATTTTTACTGCAATAGTACTCTAGGCTTAGGGGTAGAGCGTTAGTTAATTGTTCGTGAGTTTGCAAGTATAGATCTTCGTGAAACTACTAACTTTTTTTTGCCTTTTAAATGCATCAGTGAAAATATAACAGGTTTTCGTCATTTTTTTATCCTTAGAATACTTTTCGCTTTATTATCTTTTTCGCGTTAATATAAACTTTTGACGATAGATGGAAGTAATACTAAATACGACAATTAGGGGTTTTCATATGAAATGCTGTGTTAATTATTTTATTAATCCCTGCTGCTTTGCACTCTATTGCCTAAAGAACATTCAGTAAATATGTTGACGATTAAATAATAGGCAATAATTAATTTGAAAGTTCTGCTACAGAGAATAGGATCATTATACTAATCTAAATCCGTGATCATCAGGGCCTAAATGTAGCAATTGTAAATAAGAAGAAGAACCATAATTCTGACGACAAATTATATCTTGATTACCTAGAATTATAACACAAATTTTCACCAATTTTATAAGTAACATGAATTAACATAAGCAAAATTATTTGATTATATTACTCTGAAACGAGTTGTAAAAAAATAAAAGATAGGACAAAAAAAAATTTACTACGGAGATTCGAAGCATGCTGTGGACTTGTGGAGGTAGCCCAAATCAGCGCCTTGTATCATGGAGTTAACTAAAACGGCGCATGGAGGTTTTCTGTAGTGAATGGACTTGGAAAATTTTCACTGCTCAAGAGATCGGCCACTTTCATCTTGACAAGTGTACTGTAGGCACTTTCGTCGCCCGTTATAATGATGTTTCGAGTTTCGAGTTTTAGTGGCATATATTTCTAGATTATGTCTGATTTCTGCATTCCTAATTTTCTTGCTTTCTATTCTATAACCTTCAGCTCAGATGATAAATTTAATCTTAATGGCATTTATTTTAGTTATACCTATTTATTTTTCGTACTTCTTCTTTCGAATTATCGTTACAATTCTGAATGTATTTTGTAATGTTTTTAATTATTGCCAGAATTAGCTCATCATCCAAATACACTATCCGAGTGAGTACTCCTTCTTGAGCTCAACAGAATTTCATACAGTACTCGTTCATCCAATCATTTTAAGGTAAGGATAATAATTCATAAACTTACCTCAGCGTTAAAAATTTGCAGACATACATAATGCGGCCAGGTTTTTTTGTATTAGGAAATACCAAATGATACGAAGACAAAACTTTTAGGACACTGCTTCATATGCTTCTCTTTCGTAATCCACCTAGGGACTCTATTGCCTACATTCTTGGAACAATACCGAAGAATCGAAACAACCTCCCTGGCTTTAGCTTCGGGAGATTTACGATAGTTCCAAATAAAAGGAGGCTCTCGTATTCTCTTCAATGAGCACTGATGACCTCATTTTTCACTTCGGTCATTTGCAAGGAATGGCAGTCTCGCCCAGGGATGCAGAAAGTTTTGTCTGGCTAACGCTGCAGTACTCACACACATGATAAATTAAGTATAATAATAACAACAACTGCGTCTTTGCGATTATAACACATAATCATCTAACGTTTCGCTAGGCTGAGACAATGAAATGTTATGTAGCAGTAATGAAATGAAGTTATCGAAGAAAACCTATTCCACTACAGATCTCACAGAACCTATCAGACACCGTACTCCATTCGCTTTCTATTCTTGTGTGTGTCTCGAATTGTCTTACGCGGTAGTCTAGTATCGAATAGATATATCATATAACCTATAAATTCCACTGCTTATGTATGTCTAATGTTGATTCATACAAGGTACAAGAATGAACTGCTATTACTATTATACGTATAATCACCTAACGTACCATACAAGGAATGTACTGTATTCCAACCAGAAGAAAGACTCAGGGGAATGAGACGGAGCGGGGTAATGCTGTGAATGAATGTTGATGTCATAAGGCCTCACACGAGGGTACACGCATCTCCATTGGTTAGCTCTCACAGCACAAACGATAACATTGATACACACTTATTTATACTATCCTAGTTACAAAATTACATCACGGTTAATCTCCCGGTCTTTTAATCTCTCCATACAGGAAATAACACATACAGGAGAGCACATGTTTTTTTTAAACTGACGTTATAACGGTAATATTATCTATTTACTTCGCTCCAATAGATGACGCAATAGTAAGCACATTCCTTTCACGGTTAATCTCCTGGTTGGAGAACATTATTATTATTATTATTATTATTATTATTATTGTCTATGCGGATGACGTGAATGTGTTAGGAGAAAATCCACAAACGATTAGGGAAAACACGGAAATTTTACTTGAAGCAAGTAAAGCGATCGGTTTGGAAGTAAATCCCGAAAGACAAAGTATATGATTATGTCTCGTGACCAGAATATTGTACGAAATGGGAATATAAAAATTTGAGATTTATCCTTCGGAGAGGTGGAAAAATTCAAGTATCTTGGAGCAACAGTAACAAATATAAATGACACTCGGAAGGAAATTAAACGCAGAATAAATATGGGAAATGCCTGTTATTATTCGGTTGGGAAGCTTTTGTCATCTAGTCTTCTGTCAAAAAATCTGAAAGTTAGAATTTAGAAAACAGTTATATACCGTTGTTCTGTATGGTTGTGAAACTTGGACTCTCACTTTGAGAGAGGAACAGAGATTAGGGTGTTTAGAATAAGGTTCTTAGGAAAATATTTGGGGCTAAGAGGGATGAAGTTACAGGAGAATGGAGAAAGTTACACAACGCAGAACTGCACACATTATATCCTTCACCTGACATAATTAGGAACATTAAATGCAGACGTTTGAGATGGGCAGGGCATGTAGTACGTATGGGCGAATCCAAAAATGTATATAGAATGTTAGTTGGGAGACAGGAGGGAAATAGACCTTTGGTGAGGCCGAGACGTAGAAGGGAGGATAATATTAAAATGGATTTCAGGGAGGTGGGATAAGATGATAGAGAGTGGATTAATCTTGCAGAGGATAGGGGCCGATGGCGGGCTTATGTGAGGGCGGCAATGAACCTTCAGGTTCGTTAAAAGCCAGTAAGTAAGTATTATTATCATTATTAGCAGTAGTAGTAGTAGTAGTAAGTAGTAGGCCTACTGTTCTGTGCTATTAGTTTATTAGCATATGTATTTCTTTATTGCAGTTATTGTTGCTTTTGTACAAATTCTATAATTACAAATTTAATTACTTTAAAAGGTAGATCTAAGTTTAAAACAACGTTACTCACTAAGATGAGTAGACAAGGCTATGTAAATGTAAACATTTGTTATGTTAATTGAATAATATTTTCAGTTCTAATGCATGACTGCGTTGATATCCAATCCACATCAGTAGTTCAAGCGCCATCTTTCATCCAGGCGGCTCGGGTATGATTCCCGGCTGGGTCGTAATGGAATTTTCAGTGGACAAAGTAAACGTAGCAGAAAGTTGTTCTCGGTGGAGTTCCTGTTTCCCTCTATCATTCCACCAACTCTCTTCACATTTCTCCTCATTTTATCTATCACCTGAAATAATTAAAAATATTCTCCGACAGTGATGGTTTCCAATACTGATATAAGAAGAGCTTAGAGCTCCGGGCCTTGGCACATCCCTATCAGAACTTAGGCAGGAGGGTCCACCTGTCAGCATCGGATTCATGAGTGGGACCTAGGCCAACTATCGGACTTTGACAATCGCATGGGGCGCATGCTCAGCCATTGTAAGCCAGAGTACAAGGATCTGTCGCGGGTCAGGCCCTCTAAAAAGCCAAGCGAAGCAAGCTGATTACCCGAACATGTGACTGGACATCCCCGGGACACAAGTAACGAGTGCCAAGCTGCTGGCTGGCACACTTGGCGTCGATCCCGGGCTGTACCTTGCTCGTCCATGCGTGGCGTCACCCGTGTTTACAAAACAGGAACACCTTGCCACTGAAGACACCAGTAAACAGCGATCTTTTTTTTTTTTTGTTACAATGCGCGGGAAACGCCAAATTCATGTAACACGCAAGAATAATCCATATTTTCCACGTCTTTAATACTGTTAATTTATACAACCATTTTATATTTACTATAGACTGGAAAAAGTTAATTGATGATGTTCAAAGGTCACCTTTATTCAACATTTATAATAATAAAGTAATAATAATAATAATAATAATAATAATAATAATAATAATAATAATAATAATAACAATAATGCTAATACTTACTGGCTTGTAAGGAACCCCGGAGGTTCATTGCCGTCCTCACATAAGCCGGCCATTGGTCCCTATCCTGAGCAAGATTAATCCAATCTCTATTATCATATCCCACCTCCCTCAAATCCATTTTAATATTATCCTCCCATCTACGTCTCGGCCTCCCCAAAGGTCTTTTTCCCTCCGGCCTCCCAACTAACACTCTATATGCATTTCTGGATTCCCTCATACGTGCTACATGCCCTGTCCATCTCAAACGTCTGGATTTAATGCTCCTAATTATGTCAGGTGAAGAATACAATGCGTGCAGTTCTTTGTGCAACTTTCTCCATTCTCCTGTAACTTCATCCCTCTTAGCCCCAAATATTTTCCAAAGCACCTTATTCTCAAACACCCTTAACCTATGTTCCTCTCTCAAAGTGAGAGTCCAAGTTTCACAACCATAAAGAACGCCCGGTAATATAACTGTTTTATAAATTCTAACTTTCAGATTTTTTGATAGCAGACTGGATGATAAAAGCTTCTCAACCGAATAATAACACGCATTTCCCATATTTGTTCTGCGTTTAATTTCCTCCCGAGTATCATTTATATCTGTTACTGTTGCTCCCAGGTATTTGAATAATAATAATAATAATAATAATAATAATAATAATAATAATAATAATAATAATAATAAACAATAATCAGAGATCCAGAAAATTAGAGAGGAACAAGCATAGTTAACATATGCTGCAAGATTGTACTAAAAAAAAAAAGAGTACTCAGAAAAAATTTAATATATGAAGACCAAAATAACTGTCGAAAAGGCCGATCGTGCACTGTTGTATCATTCGCTGTAAGATTATTAAAAGCGAAAAGGAGATTATGTGTATAACCTAGAAACACGTATGTTGCATTTAGATTTAGGAAAAAACTTCGATAACTTACAAAAAACACATACTCGCACACACAGTATAGCTCATGCACTATGTCCAGACACTCCTCCACTCTTCCTACAGAGCTGCGCACGACATCGGATGAGTCTATTTACGAATTATAGGGGAATGAGTTACTCTTTGCTTTGAATTCGGTAGATACACGCCCGACCTTCCCTTCTATCCTATCCCCTCCACAGAAACGTTGTTCCCGTACTGCACATCGCGAGTATCTTGACAAAATGCATGAGCTGTATATAGATGATATTCTCAAGTAGACAAAAATGAATAATGGAGGAATTCAAATTACTAGACCAAAGAAAATTGCAAGTATATTAGTCGCAGAATATCAGCTCATACAGTATTAACTTATGAGATTCAGAAGTCAATTTACAGTTCGCAAGTCACAAATTGAACAAAATTCTAAAAGGCAACGGTCTATACATTGAGACCAGGACGGAGTATAACTCGATTACAACTTGATAATGATTATGATTTTGATGGCAATAGTTGATTCTGTTGAAGGACTAAAGCTATTTATCCAATTTACTAGATTTACTGCACGTTGACACCGCTCTGTTCATCGAAAATGATAAATAAATGCAGTATTCGTAATCGTGGTTCTGTACAAAATTACTCAGTCTTCAACTGTTTATAACAGAGATGATACCACCATAACGAGTATGGAGGCATCTGATAGATAAAGACAGATTTCGATTCAACTCTCTCTGTTCTCCAGAGGAACTCACCGACAGTAGATATCAATAAAGCCCAGACTAATTCTGAATGACTATTTCAAGTGTTCATCACTGAAAATAAAAAAATTGTTGCTGTATCTATGGCTGTCATTCTGAACTGTTTGCTGGTGTAATATTTGTATTTATTTTTTCGCTATTCGAAGTACATGTATTGTATAGACAAATTATTGCAATTCTGAGAACATATATTTCGAGATTTCAAGAGATAACGAAAAAATAAATATTTTGACATGCCTTCTATCTCTTACTGCAATATTCTCTCACAAATACTCCAATGAGATTTTCTCATGCAATATCTATGAGCAGTTTCATGGAACACTACTGCGGTTTAAATACCAATAACTTGGCTGAAAAAATATACGTTTCAGAATAATTTAAACCCAAACACAAAATGTTTACAGCTCGCAAACGGATCAAAGAATTTTCTTTTCGACTTTATGTGTGTAAAGCGTAAAGCTACAGACTGCACGTTTTTGTTTCTTTTTGTTTCAAGAAAATTAATTATGAGTAAAATTATATCCCCTACCGAAGACAATTTAAGATGAAATTTTAGGACTTAAAGAGACATATATCCATTAATTAATTTAAACTAACGTAATCTTAGAGCAACAGTAACAAATATAAATGACACTCGGGAGGAAATTAAACGCAGAATAAATATGGGAAATGCGTGTTATTATTCGGTTGAGAAGCTCTTATCATCCAGTCTGCTGTCCAAAAATCTGAATGTTAGAATTTAGCGTATAAACAGTTATATTACCGGTTGTTCTGTATGGTTGTGAAACTTGGACTCTCACTCTGAGAGAGGAACATAGGTTAAGGGTGTTTGAGAATAAGGTGCTTAGGAAAATATTTGGGGCTAAGCGGGATGAAGTTACAGGAGAATGGAGAAAGTTACAGAACACAGAACTGCACGCATTGTATTCTTCACCTAACATAATTAGGAACTTAAAATCCAGACGTTTGAGATGGGCAGGGCATGTAGCACGTATGGGCGAATCCAGAAATGCATATAGAGTGTTAGTTGGGAGACCGGAGGGAAAAAGACCTTTAGGGAGGCCGAGACGTAGATGGGAGGATAATATTAAAATGGATTTGAGGGAGGTTGGGTATGATGATAGAGACTGGATTAATCTTGCACAGGATAGGGACCGATGGCGGGCTTATGTGAGGGCGGCAATGAACCTTCGGGTTCCTTAAAAGCCATTTGTAAGTAAGTAAGTAATCTTAGACTAAAAACAATTATTGTAACAAGTCTGAAAGCTGTCAACGCTAACGACAGTTCCATGGTAGTGTTTTCTAGGGACAATTTAACTGTTAAATGAAATTTTTCATTGAGAGTCTTTTCATTATATTTCTATCAATGAAAAGTCGCCATAGAAATTAATTGTTTTAAGGAAACAGTTCCATTATATTCTTCTACAGAAAGAGATTTTTCGTGAAAAGTCACTCTACAACCTTTTCTACGAAACGTTCCACAGAGACTCTTTCGTAAAAAGTACTTCCACAACTTTTTCTATGAAAAGTCATTCCGTAGACATTAATATATAGAGAGCAGTTTTACAGATTTCTCTTTTACGAAAAGTGATATCAATAACATTTTCCTAACAGTATCGTTACATAAATTATTCTATTACCAATCGTTTCTTAGGAAGTTTCCTACAAACATTCATTATAAAACATTTTTTCACGGATACTCCTTTTTATAGGCTAGATTTGCCTACCGAAATCCGCACCATGATATTTTCATAAGCATAGTATTATAATAGATATTTTCTATAGCAATCAATTTCATAAAATCGTTTCCCCTTAGAAAAGTCGTTTCATAGATTCATTGATTTTGTTATTTGAAGTAATGTATCAGTTAAGAAGTGTGTTGTGTCAGTGAAGTGCGAAGTGTGTTTTTGTCAGTGAAGTGTTATAGTTTATAGTGGTAAAGTATTTGAACAGTGAAATGTTTTAGAAGTGTTAGTGAAATCAAGATAGTATCAGTGAAATGTGTCGTAGTTCCAGTGCAGTGAGTGAGTTGACAGCGAAATGAGTGTAGTGCTGAAAGGTACTTCTGCATGTATGAACATATCATACTCGTGGGTTTTAGTTCGAACTTAGGATTAAGATACAAATTAGATTTACTTTAAATGTTATTTTAAGTGATTGTGCTTCATTTAACTTAGGATGCTCCTTGTTTTTGTTATTATTATTATTATTATTATTATTATTATTATTATTACTTTATTATTAATTGCATTTTTATTAATTGTATTTATTATTATTTGTCATTAATGAGTGCAATTACTTACCTCTGTCACCGGGTATTTACCCATTTACAGTGTGAATAAATACATACACATACATTCGTGTTTTTCTGCGAATTTGTCTAATAAAAATATCATTTTTAGAAATACGGGACCATTTTATAGAAATGAAAAACACATCACTGTCGTAAGGTACAGATAAGTCTAATATCGCACTGTCATTCTAAAAAAAATCAGTTTCATCCACAGGAAACCCAAACTCTGATAACTTAATTATTATTAAGTAGGCCTACTAAACACAATGTGTACAGAGAAAAGAAAAAAAAAACTTAATAATACAGGATTGGGCAGATAAAACCGGCCCGTCTCATCTCATTTGATATGAAACAAACTCTTTTCAAATAAATTGAATAAAATGTGTCCTGGACTAACCTTCATAACATATGTTGAAAGTGCCCTCCACCAACATCTAGACACTTCTGTGCACGTCTTAACAGGTTCATATAGAACGTGTCAATTCCTTCCTCACGGTGATAGTGCGGATGCTATGCCTGATGTTATCCTTCAGCTCATCAATAGCATGGTGATTCTGCTCGTACACTTTCCCCTTCAAGTACCCCCATAAATAAAAGTCGCATGTCGACAAATATGGTGACCGCGGTGGCTACAAGCCTTTGCTCACAGGCCGCTCATCAGTGAACATCTGATAAATACGCGTAAATGACCTATCCGATGTGTGAGATGTTGCTCCATCTTATTGAAAGAAGCAGTAATTACTCTCCTCTTCTGTTAGTTGGGGATAAAATTCATCCAAGAAGGTCAAGTATACATTCGTGTTGACTGTGGTGTCGAAGAATATTACATTGATAATACGTTTCACAGTCATGGCGCACCAAACACCGATCTTCTGATGTTCACTGAAGAGCGGACTGTGAGCAAAGGCTTTTGGCCGCCGCGGTCACCTGATTTGTCGACATGTGACTTTTATTTATGGGGGTACTTGAAGGGGAAAGTATATAGAAGCCGCGCTCATTCGAGCCCAGGCGCTTTCCTTTGTAAGCGACAATGAAACACTTTTCACTGTGGACCACCTTGCTACTAATTAAAAAAAAAGCGGGGAGGTAGTTTTTTTGTGACGCATTGTTGCCGTACTTCATACTTTATACTAACAATTGAATTAGAGTAACCGTACCTTTACTCGTCGTCGTCGTCGTCGTCGTCGCTGTCTTCCACATGAATCACAAATCTCTCCAGGGTATTGTCTGTGTCGTGATTTATGTACTTGTTCTCAATTTTGACTGTATGTTGGACGATGACCAAAGCTGATTGTTAATTGTCTTCACTCCATCCCGTAAAAGTTGACAGACACTAGCATTAAGGGTAGGGGTAATATTATTCTTTCTTACATAAGATTTAAAATACCCAATATCAGTTCGATTGGGTTTAGTAGACAATGGTAGGGGGGGAAGTCGCAACACTTCATGTCCGAGTGAGGCTGCAAGCTCATCCACGAAGAATTCCTTTGTTATGTTGGCAGATCTTACAGATTCCAACAAGACGGTCTTTATTGTACGAGGTTTGGTACTGGGATGTTCTAATTTGTCATGAATGAAATTATATCCTATACTTCAGTATTCATGGTTGGGACCCTAACCAACAACCGCGAATGATAACTAGCGTTGTCGATAATAACGACACATCTTTTAACCACTGGTAAGTTCGCCAATAGACAATTTGAAAACTAATTTTCAAAAACTTGTGCCGTCATTTCATTTTGGCTCTCAGCTTTGAAATTCCCAATGTTTATTGCAGATATAAAAAGGCAGTTTGAGACACAACCCTCACTGCTTCCAGTATGGAGTACCATAATACGCTTTCCTCGCGATGAAGAAGTCTTCAGTATAGCCTACAGTTGCAGGTACCGTCGTTCCATCCTTTCTTCACGACATCGTGGGTGTCATACCAAGTTTCGTCCAGATAAATGACTCTGCAGCCTTGTGATCTCAGCTCGCGTATTCGATTTAGGCTCTGTAACGGTACCGCCAAGCCAATATTCTTGCCATTTCCATCCATACAATTTTTTCTGCAAACGCTGAAAGCGAAATCCAAGTTTTTAAGAGTTCGCGAAGTGTCATTTCCTCGTAAGGAAAAGCAGAAACAGTTTTTTAGTGTTTTAAAAGTTCACGCACTGCCGGCGGTTGTCAATCTCTAAAAAACCGATAAACTTCGTGTCTAATGAAATCACAGCATAAATAGTCTATTTTATTACATTTTAGTGTCTAGTTTCCTGGTTTTTGGCGTGACAACACCTCTCTGGACAATTCTTCGCACTGCTTTTCTGTCTAACTTCAAAATCTTGGCGGTCTCCGGAATTGAGCCTTCTCCTATATTGTTTTTTTGAATACACTCGTACGCATTAAAAACAAACTTTTGGCTTTGTTTATTTAAAGTTTTTGTCGCTTTCCTTTTCTTTGGGGCACCAGAATCACTAGGTTGAGGGTCACTTTGCTCATCTTCAATAGAAGGGAGTTGGTTTGTTTCCCAGGGCCTCCACATATTGTTAAACCTATTCGCACTTAATGCACACTATCCAATATTACTAAAACTATTAACTACACACTATCAAATAAAACTAGAAAAATAATAACTCTATACAGAAACTTCCAACTAAAACACGTGCTCACTGAAGAAGAATGTACTGATTAGCACCAAGATGTTTTAGCAACAGCGCTTATTCTGGCCATAAATTATAATCCACAGCTACAAGACGGTGTCTTTGACATTGACATTGTCGTCAGCTCTTTATACCCCAAAGCCTTCCGCTTTCTTTGATAGCCCCTGGGCACGGATGAGCGCGGCTTCTACAATCAGAATCCACATATTCAACTGTAGGATAACACCAGAAATAGCATCCGCATTATCACCCGTGAGGAATTGGCATGTGTCTATATGAACCTGTTAAGACGTGCATGGAAGTGTCTAGATCTTGGTGGAAGACACTTTGAACATCTATAATGAAGGTTAATACAGGAGACATTCATTTATTCATTTTATTCAATTTCCTTGAAAAATGTTTGTTTCAAATCAAATGAGATGAGATGGGCCGGTTTCTTCTGCCCAACTCTGTAGTATTCTTTCGCTTAGAACAGTGATGTCAAAGCAAGCGAATTTGTCTGACCTTGACGTCGTGCGCGGGCATCAAGCGCTAGGTATGGAAGGAGCAAGGATTATGTTTATGAATAAGCAGTCTGTTGGATTAAGAAAACAGTGCTGTACAGACTTCAAACAGAATGTGAAATTTTATGTCGTTATTTTATATGGCTATTTGCTATTAGCTAAGTTATATTGTCTGTAAAACAAAGTATTACACCAGTTTCTTAATATTGAAGTTAATAACATAATAAAGAGTTACGAAGGAATATTCACATAAATTTCATAGCAGTAAAACTATGCCATATTAAGTGAAAGAAACATCATTCATAAAAGAAGTGATATCCCAAAGAAAGAGATTAAGCTTAAGTATGACATGGTAAGTTGGAATTGATATTGATGGTATCTTTAGCCTTATAAAAGTAATCAATAAACTAATCAAAACAATATTATAGTACGAAGCAAAGTTACCTAGGTATATGTTTCAACTGTAACTAATATTACATAACAAAACCCTTATCGCATTATGCTTTTAAGGTGATATTGGTGGACAACTTCCTATCATCAGAATTTTACATTATTATTTTCTCGAAATCTGCTGAAACTATAGAGCTGACGTTTTTACAACACATGGGCACATATCTTTGTTTATGATGTAACAGTAGTTCCTTTGTTAATTCATTTTCTTACAAACATTTTCCATGCGAATATTTTCAAAATTTTCAATACGTATCTTCAGTAATACATATTTACGATATATTAGATTTATGAAAACATTGTTTCAGCACCTGTAAGGCTACTAAATAAACATATCTGAAAATTTCACCTATCTGTAAGAAGTTGAGAAAATACTGCTTTTGAATAAACAGGAAACTCGTGAAAAATGAGCATTAAAATTGAAACTTAAATTCTTATCATGCACTTATACTTCTCAGACAAATCTAAAAATTAACATGGGTATAGTTTTAATAAGTTCTCTTCCCTTTATCTATTGAATCAGTGCTAGACATCCCTGTACATAGCTCGATCAAGCGGTATATACTATCTCTCTCGTCTGTCTCTTTCCCTTCCGGTTTAAACCGCTCAGACTCTCCTGAGCTCTGAAGCGCGCGCTTGCCCATACGGGCATCAGTTGACATGACTGGCTTAGAATGATATGAATTGAGCTCTGCACAAAAAAATTATACTTTCGTTGAAGCCGTTGCAGGCAGTCTTTATATTTGACATCCAATATTCTAGACACACGAAGTACAAATTTGAATCTCGTATTACGGAAGAGTTACATACGCGATACACGACCCCCGCAACTTTTATGACATCTTACATACATCAATTACGTGGTGCAGAATTTCTAATTAAGTCCCTTAACTGGATATGCCTCAGTCTCTAGTGACATCCAGACACGGTTTCATATTATGAAGCAATTGGTAGCAGCGTGAGACGCAGGGAGTTTCCTTATCGGCCTGAAATTTGTAGCAACTTAATAGATAAATAATGAAAGGGTAGCTACGGCAACATGAGAAAGAGGATGGGTTCACTGCTTTACGAGCTATATAAAACTAATTAATTAACTAACCATAATGAGCAAGGTGAAGGAAGGGGAGAGATGATTAGCAATACTGCAAAGAACGAACGCATTAATAAAGCAACATGTAATCAGGTATTACAAGCTTGGAGAACAGACTTTTATGAAATGTTTAACAAGAAGGGCCTTCCTCCCGTCAGAATCTCCATACTTCATCTACATTTCGTATAATGAGAAAGAAAAAAACACTTCTGAGATAAGCTCATTCATTAATGCTGTACGAATTACGATCGACTGGAGAAGAATATATTTACATAATTATGACAACAGAGTCCGTATAGGCCAGGTTATTTAGCGTCTGAATGAAATTAAGGTGATAATGCCAGTGAAATGAGTCCGGAGTCCAGCACCGAAAGTTACCCAGCATTTGATCGGAAAAAAACCTCAACCAGGTAACTTGCCCCGACGAACCCGGGTCACCTGGTTTCGCGGCCAGACGCGCTGACCGTTACTCCACAGGTGTGGACTGAAAGTTTTAAGTCATACATATCTCCTTAAATGATTGACCCCAAAAATTACGATAGCTCTCAATATCTTAATTTAATCAAATTCTTTTTTTCGTGTTACGTGCATCTCACAAATCACTCTAAGAAAACTCATTACATAATCACGACTGGAGAGTAAGGACTACATTTTCACAATCACACAATCAATATACTCTATTTCAATCAATATTGCTATTATTATTTTTTCAACAAATACTCAAAAGTACTTAGAGATCACACACGTCGAGCAGGTAGACCCTATTAGTTTCTCCTAACCAATGAAGTGAAGTATTAGATAATAAATAATTGCTTTTAACAATAAAATGGTTTTTACATACAATTAACTTTTCCTATTTCTCTTTTTGTTCCTAAAAAAACCCTTCCCTCTGCGATTTGTTATATATGTACATGTATATTAAATAACTTAGCAGCCTAATTAGCCCTATTACATAGCCAGAAATTTAGTAACGCAAGTTATTGTAATAATTTCTGCCTTCATTCGCTGCACGTGCCTGTACTGTACATCCCTGTTGTCTACATTACAGTGGATGCGCTATGCGCCCGTGATCAAGGTCGAGCTCTTCTACCGTGATTGGGAGCTGATATCGTCTCATCCCAGCTTTAAAGGGACAAAAGGTGCTTTGAAATTCAATATGGTGACTACACTTGCCATGCAAGTCATCAATTCGTCATCATGAGCTCCAGGTTTCATGTACGGTGCGGTTATATCAAAGTAACACGAGTTCAAAGATCTGCTAACTTCGCTGTATGTTCAGCAATGAAAGTTTTTGTTGTTATTAATGATATAGTACCGGAGTAGGATTAAGAAGTCTAAACGCGCCGACATTTTAGCGGTGTCGGATTTGAGTCGACTGCACGTGGATTAATTTGATGTAATTATCAGCTGACGCATTGATTGATATTAAATATCTGCCGTTGCGCCGATCAAAGATAAAGTTTCTGCTGCTTTCAATATAATAATGTTGTTTCCGACCAATCCTTATCGTGCATGCTTTACCGCAAATGATAGTATTGATGAAGAAATGGTAATCTGAATGCTAAATGTCATTGTGAATATTAACTGTAAGTACTAATATTTTTGATTGGATGGCGAACTGGATGTTGGAATAGGAAAGACTAGAGAATGCTGGGTTTGCAGTGAAACACCTCCCCTTGGATAGAACACTATGAATTAATGAATGAATATATAATATATATATTTATAGACCTACTGTATGTGTTGGGCGTTGTGTGAAAAATAATTATATATAAAATAGTAAAATAATTAATGTACGACAATTTTACGCTGAAGTACGACAGTTTTTATAAGTTGGTACGACGATTGCGTTTCATTTATCTGGCAACCCTGATAGAAAGTAAAATATGATGAGCAAAGTTTCAGTTGTAGTCTGGACATCCCTGTAATAAAGTGGGGAGTTGCTTGGAATGGGAGGTTTTGATGTAATAAATCAGATGATATTTCTTTAAGATACTGATGTCAGGTTTATCTACGGAACATATCGCGGAATAGTGCATGGAAATTTGGCGAAGTTCTGAGGTGGGAGTTCTTACCGTCTAGCGTGCTGGGGATATAGCAACAGCGACAATCTTTATCACTGCGGAGTAATATCCGATTGTGTCAACGCTGTGACCTGAATAGAAAGTCAGGTTCTAGAAAATGAAAGGTAAGAAACTTGTACTTCGCCACTTGCCTGAAAGGAAGTACAGTCACGTGGTTTTTAAGGCTTGGCTCCTTCTATGTGGAGTCTATAAATCATTTCTGTGAAAAAGCGGAAGCATAAACGTAACAAAAGTGTCTGTTCAGTGCATATATTGTAGATTTTAAAATTCCTTCCACAAAGTTATCGCGTGGCCCCTCTTTGTTTACATCTAATATCTGTTGCACATTTTATATACCTGCTTGCAGGACAATATTTTAATTAACAGCTGTTTACTATTCAGTACATTTAAGCTTTATGAACTGCACAAGAAATTTTTAAAAGTTTTAAGCATAACAAACTTTTGTTAGATAATTAAAATGAAAACTCTCTATTACTATTAAATTATATGTCACAATTTAATCGGTATAAATATTTATTTCAAATGTTCTAGTAAAACACAGTAGGCGAATCATATTTCACTGATCAAACAGTATATATTTTAGCTTATATTTGAATGTATTTTCTATCTGTTCTGGAACCACGATATTCTATACTTGCTCCAAAATTTGTATAAAAATGTATTAATTATTTCAGATGCGGTTTTTTTTTATTACAGGTATGGTTGAGTGTGCGCCTGTGGATGCACAAATCGACCCGACAAGGGTTTTGTAGTGAAAAAGTTCACTAAGAATCCTGGAAGTAGGAAGGCCCGGACTTCTAAAGCCAGACGTGAGGGATGGATTCCTACAGAGAGTTCTGTTCTTTGTGGGGTAGCTACATTTTGAAGAATTCATGCGGGGAAAAACACGAGAGGATGGAAGATATTGACATTACTTTTCACACAAGATTGGAAAATTTGTTTAATGTGCCGCTAGTGAGATAAAATGTTACTCCTAATGCGTCCCAGTTTAAGAATACTTCAAGACTAATATGTGACTCTCAGTTTCTTAATGTTGTGTCAAAGGGTAGAGGATGACAGAGATTTTTTAAGTGGCTTCCGAGATGTTTTACAAGAGAAGCGTAATGCTATGTGTAATGAGCAATGGAGATATTTAAACAGACTGCGAGCCTCCAAAATGAGTTACAGTGAATTGAATTCATTATATAATATTTGTGGGTATATAATCTCTGGTATTATCAAAACTATAAAAACTTGTGAAGTGTGTTTAGACACTATTGTCTCAAAAACATATCATCATTCTTTAGAGTATTGATATGTTAGATTTGTAAGTATTAAGTGCTTCAGAGAGAACTGCTTGTTTTTTTTTATTTTTTGTAATAATTTAACTCGAATTTTTCTGTAAATCAGAGCATACTTGTAGTAAATATTGAGCTACTGTAAAATATTTGATTATTTACTTGAAAACATTTTTCCTAAGCAGAAAAGAGAGTTATAAGTTTTTGCAATGCGCAGCATTTGAAATATTATTGTTCAATTCCTGCAGATTTTTGTCTTCGTTGTTTGAAAATGAAAATGAAAATGATTAGCCTAAAATTGTCCCGTTAAGGGCAAAGGCCTCCTCCTATAGAGGGAGAGCTCTATTTGTCTCACGCGGTGAGCTAGTCCGCGTAAGAGATGTTTATAACCTTGGAATTGTTCACTTGGTTCACATTCTGCACTGTTTGGTATTGTTCGCTTGTTTCTGTCGCAATGGTTTTAGTCGCTGTTCACTTGTCTTCTTAGGTTTTTCCAGTCTTCCCTATGTCTTGCTCTGCTTGACCAATGGCTTCCTACTCGTTCACTGAAGAGGTCGGCCCATCTTGTTCTTGGTCTTCCGGGTGATCTCTTGCCAATGCGGGGATCCCATAGTGTGACTTTCTGCGTCCATCTTCCGTCTCTAAGTCGTGCAACATGGCCTCCCCACTTACATTTGGTATTGGTGGCTTAGGCCTACATAAGCATTCTGCTGACCTTGTTCATTTAAGTTTACGAGACTCTAGTGATTCATGGCTTCAGAAATTTGAGCTATTGTGAAGGACGTGTCACCCAAATAATTGCGGCTTTTGGTAGGGCCTATGCCTTGCATGAACAAATATGTGACAGGTTAGGTTAGTTTAGTTTAAACTTTCAGTATGCCTTGCATATACTAAATGAAATGAGCATTTCGCGTTCATTTGGAAGTGTTCAACCTCTTCATTTCACAGAAAACTTTCCTGTTTCATGTGTTTTTAGGTTATCTGTTTCACTAGATTTCGTAAAATATATCAATATAATTTCATTATTATTCTTACAATCTTCGTTCTTAAAATTTCTAGCCGTGAAGAAACCAGCACTTTTTGATAATTCTTTCCCTCTTAAAATCGCAAGTTACACTAAAATATACGAATAAACTTGGGGACATACTTGGGTTGGATAAAAAGTAATGGCAACAGTTCGATATTTCTGACATGGCTTTATTCACAGGGTACAGCATTTACGCATCTTCTATATAGTCGCCCCCCTTATTTATTACCTTTTGCCAAATGTTTGGAAGGCGTCGTACACCATCAGCGCGTCCATCTTTGTTGATGTTCCGTATTGACCGCCCTAAAGCACGGATAAGTTCATCTCTGGTATTGTATCGGGTCCCTCGCAGTGGTTCTTTCACTTTGGCGAAAAGATCGTAATCGCATGGATCATATCGGGTGAGTACGGTGGATGTTCCAGTAGTCCGCGTTTTCCGTCTGCCTTGGAGGTACAGCGTGGTGCAGTATTACCCCATCAATGTCATACGCCACAATGAACATAACCTTCACAGCACTTTGTGTAGGGTGCACTTTCTTTGGACGAGGAGAACCGGGATGCTTCCATTCATTTGATTGGCGTTTCAAGTTTGGTTCATACGAGCGGTCCAGGTTTCGTCCAAGAAAGTCGTCACCTTCCCTTTGGTACCGGTGCAACAAGGCCTTCCCGGAACGCTTTAACCCATCGTGCAACTGTGCGATATGGCAACGCTGCATCGCCACATCTTCACGCAGTCCCTGAAAACATTCTTGTGCATTTATGACCTCGTGCCATTTCAATTTTGATCCAGGAACGTTGCTCTAATTTTGTAAGGATGGTCTTAGGGGCTCGCACTATCCCTATGAAAGTGAACGTTCTACACACTGCAGTAGATTGATGGAGTACTGTCGCCGCTGGCTGCACTAACTCATCTAACAGTCCTTGTTCATGTCCACACAGGTGGCAGCTCTCGAACGCACCATCGTCACGTGACAGCAGTGTTCCCATTACTTTTATCCAACCTATGTATTTTCTCCACCTAAAGCATAGAAACATGTTACATGATTCAGATACGGAATTTTCCCAGTGAAGTTATTCTTGCACAATGTCGAAGTATCAGCAGTCATATTAAATAAATTGATGGGGACGTTAAGCCTGGCGGCCCCCTTGGTGCTATTCGACAGGAGTAGGCTACGTGCCGGCACCGGGTTTCCCCTTCTCCCTTCCTCATCATCATCATCACTCATTCCCGACACTACACGAACACTTACACATACACTCACCCTAGTACACGACATAACTCTTCACAGATACACATCATGTACAGCGTGACCCGCCGTAGTGGTGTACAACTAGAAAATGGGTCACAGTTCTGCCATCTATTCGCAGCATGCGGAACCCCAATCACGCAAGTGAAGTGGGTGGGCATTGGATACACACACATATTAAATAAATTTATGAAATAATGATTTTGATATATTTTCGCGAATGTTCAAAGATTTATAGTTATTTGATTATTAAAAAATTAACATACAGACACTAGACCCTACATAAAATAAAGTTTGCAGGCTTTTCAGGCACGGCTCATATAGTAATGTTAAATATATTCTACGTTGAGATCAGTAAAAATACTGAAACAAAAATCGGACCTAAATAAAAAAATAAAGATTAAATAAAATAAAAAATAAAAAAAGTAAAACCCGAATTTCTCCATACATTTCAACCAACTCACAACATATTTTCAACACAACTGCTAGTTAATTTTAAACTAATATCCTTCAAAGCTATAAATAAAGATTAAATTTCTTTAAGCCTTAGTAAACAATTTAATGACTACATTTAGGTATAGTGCTTGTGCCGTCAGGCTACTAGATACGAGCCAGTAAATGTGCATTTTACTAAATAATGTGTACAGAAAACTCTCAACATGCAAATAAAGCGTTTACAAACCTTTGTTCAAATAACACGTATTAATCTTTTAGCTGTGATGAGTACGTCCTCGAAGATTTATTGTACATTTTAGTTACACTACGATAAATTTTTCCCCGCATGCGTTACCGGAACATTTCTTTATCCTTCACATTCCAATTGCATACTTGACATCTGGCAACCTAACAGCTGAAATAAAGGGAAAACAAACCACAAACAAAATAATTTATATGTAGGTAAAAATTATTTGAAGTGGTAATAAAATATGACTTGCATCTCCCAGTTATCTCATGGAATATTGTCGACTTGTAGAACATTTCCGACCCTGCTTTTTAATCGATATGTAGAGGTCAAACACAGTGAAGAAACCAGAATCGATACTGATTACCTTCACTTTCCGAGTCGATAACAACACGCACTGGCGTTACCAAGCCATTACCGCCCGAGATTGGCAATACCAGTATTACAACATCACGCAAAAGAAAATTGATGACCTTTACACTTTACAGATGACCTTACGTGGCTAGTGTCAAAATAATTGCGTGGTTCACGCAGAGAAGAAAAGACCCGATCATTTCTCAGTCCAGAGTTTACTGTTCTCATATAGGAGAAAGAGTTGAGTAGCAAACCGCTCATTTATCAAAAGTATTGACCAAACATAAAGTGCGAGCAATTTCGGCAGAACACTAAAATTGTGGGGACGGGGTATCACAGTTGACGCATATAACAAAGTACGGAACATTTCCAAGAACTTAGAAAGCATGATGGAATATTCAGATTGTCAATTTCTATAATGAATACAATGTAATATTTTATTACTCAGTCGATGACAAATCAATGTAAAATAATGACTTATTTTATAGTCATTAAGTTTATTCATGTAATTCATGTATATAAACTTAATGACTATAAAATAAGTCATTATTTTACATTGATTTGTCATCGACTGAGTAATAAAATATTATATTGTATTCATTATTTCCAAGAAGTTTCAAACAACATAAAAAGGTATAAAATATGCTTGCTTATTTTCTGAAATTCTTCAATAACTATCCATGTACATGATTACAAAATCAATCCAATTAAAAACTAGAAAATAAACTGATTCGGAGTATCTCAACAGATAACTTAGGCTAGTTTTGATTTATTACAGAAGAATCAGTGCATCTTCAACTTAACGTTGCCATGATTAAGGAATATTAGACTATATATTATTATTATTATTATTATTATTATTATTATTATTATTATTATTATTATCGTTCATAGTTTTCTGCCCAGATTCAGGCCTTTCACAGAAAACCCAGGAAGATAAAAAATAGGGAAGATTGGAGAATCTTCCCTATTTTTATCTTCCTCTTAGTCTCCGCATACGATCCATGTATCTCAATGATGTCAGTCATCTGATATCTTCTTCTATCCCGAACTTTTCTCGCGTTCACTATTCCTTCCAGTGTATCCTTCAGTTGCCAGTTTTTCCTAGCCAGTGACCCAGCCGATTTCTGTAATTATGTTACAACTATTCTCCATTTCTAAACTATTTTAAAAATATTTATGAATCTTGGCTTAAAAATTAAACACAACTGAACTTTGTTATAACGACCTGAAGAATATATTCCGAAGTAAGTAAACAATTTTATACGGCATATAATCTTTCTGTTTTGCTTAATGCGACATACGTAAATGCATACTTCCCCTCATTCTCAATTACATTTCTCAAGAACGAGACAATTTAATATTTGAAAACACTTAGGGTGCTATTCATAGACATTTCGCTAACCCGCGCTACGAGCGTGCTAAACAGGATTCATATCATATCGCTGACACTGGTTTATGAATACGAAAAACGTTAGTTCGCTGATCATCCACCGAAAGCCCGCGCTAAGAATGTCTATGAATACGGCCCTTGACGTTTAGAAGTAGTAGTAATATTTGTGCATCCAGGTAAGTTCCTACCACTAACTCGACCATTTGTAGTCGGCATTGACATACTGTACATAAGCAGTTCATTTACAGCAGCACGGCAGACTTGTACTGTACAGAGACACCGCAGCTACAAAAAGGAAGATGTTTAGTATCCAAGTAAAAGTAAAAGTGCCACCGTTAGTCGGTTGAGGCGCTTGCCTGCCGATCCGGATTTGCGCTCAGGCCTGGGTTCGATTCCCGCTTCGGCTGATTACCTGGTTGGGTTTTTCCGAGGTTTTCCCCAACCGTAAGGCAAATGTGAGGTAATTTGTGGCGAATCCTGGGTCTCATTTCGCCAACTAACATCTCGCTATCACCGATCCCATCGACGCTAAATAACCGAGTAGTTGATACAGCGTCATTAAATAACCAAAAAGAAAGTAAAAGCGATACAAGAGATAGAATATGGAAGAGAGAGAGATAATGTGTTTATCGTGAATTTGATTCGATTAATTCTACAGTCCATAAGTTTTGGTAAAACAGAACCAAAATTGTCCGTACATTTGAGCTTAATAGATCGAGAATAAAGTTATTAGTTACAATAGCTTGAACGACGTGATCTCAAAATTGTCTTATTCCCCACCTCACTTGGCTGTAGTAGCAGTAGTAGTAGTAGTAGTAGTAGTAGTAGTAGTAGTAGTAGTAGTAGTAGTAGAAGTTTTATTTTCCCTGGTAGAGTTAAGGCCGTACGGCCTTCTTTTCCATTCAACCATTGTATACCATATTACATAGTATACAAGGTGTCTCAGGAAGAATGTTATGTAAATGTAATATATATATATATATATATATATATATATATATACCGTCGCGCGGGGTGACTTTGTGCCAGGAGGGTGACTTTGTGCCATTCGCGCATTTCATAAAAAAAACGTAAGGAAGTAGTCTTTAAAACCGTCACAAGGTTTTAAAGACTACTAAACGTAAGGAAGTAGACTTTAAAACCTTGTCACGGTCTTAAAGAATACTTCCATATGTTTTTCGCGAATGACACAAAGTCACCCTCATGGCACAAAGTCACCCCGCGCGACGGTATATTTGATATACCGGGTGTTTCAGACCAACTGTATCAGTCTTTTCTTCTCGAAAATTATATAATACTGGTTTTTCATAAAAAAATGATAACCAAAACCTATGTAAAGAATCCATTGGTGGTAGTACCATTTTCCGTAACAAACTGTTTTCCAGGTGCGTCCAACAACTATAGAAGACATGAAACAAAGAATTAGAGAACCTGTGGGTCTCTCAACTGTGCTGAAGTGCAATCACGGATGTTAGGAGGTGATCAGAACATTGTTTAGCACAGGGTGGCGTAAATTTTGAACACTTACTATGAAGAGTGTACGTATATAAACAACATACAACTTTTCTCAGAAGATACAAAGTTTTGTTGCTTTGTGAGTAAACAAAAGTTAGAAAAAAAGTTTCAGTAAAAATTGTTTCTTTTTAAAAGTAGTTTCCAATGACACCTTCAATGACTCATGTTATCATTTGAAATTTCGAACCCCTACTTCCGGTTTGTTACGGGAAATGGTACTACCATCAATCGGATTCTTTACATAGGTTTTGGTTATCAAAACATTTTTATGAACAACCAGTATCACATAGTTTTCGAGATAAAAGGCTGATATGGGTGGTCTGAAACACCTGGTATATAGCTGATATATTGGGTTATCGCTGAATGAAAAAGTTCGTATAAACATGTGTCCATTTGCCAATGGATGCAGAGATACAACTACAGTATTTGAATGTGGTACGTAAAAGACAATTACAGAGGTATTAAAGATAGATAAATATATTATTGTTTGTATTTATTGGCTGACAAAACACAATTAACAGTTCACAGTAATTATACAAATTCTCACTGACAAACAAAAAGCACTTTGCAATTCTAGTGATAACAGTAGGCCTACGTGTTATTCTTCTGTATCCGTTTTGACCTCTTTCATAGGGACATCACTATCAATAATACGAGCGATCAAGTTGCCTCTTGTATTTACTTCTTTTTATACTTTTCTTTAAATTTATAATCACAAAAAATCTAAGAAAGTAAGGTGTGGAGACCTTGGTGACCAATGAACGGAACCACAGCGACCGATCCATCGTTCAGGAGCCACTTCGTGCTGAAAGAACATGCTATTCTTTACAGCCAAGGGAACTTCTTCCAATGACAGACGGAAGTTCATTTTGCAGAAATTTTTATACAAATAAGCTTTGCAAGACGATTTGATAATTCAAGGGCCACAAACAAGTGACTGTCAATCATATCGCTACACACGTTTACATAAAACCGATGTTGGAAATTTGTTGCTACAGTGGCACGTTGATTTTCGTTCGTCCATCTATGCGAGTTATGTGTACTGATCCGTCATAGGTGAAGGTAGATCCATGGGTGAACAATATCAATGGAACGAATTGGCGATTGTGGTTTATCCACCTACAACATTACAATCCTCTAGTTTCGTCTCCTGTTTGAAAGTGTTGTACTCGCCGTATGCGAACTGGGTATATACTTTGCTCATACATGCGGAACACTGATACGTGTAGAAATTCTGCGTATGCTTGTAATATGACTATGTTCTACCAACTGAAAAAAAAAATACTTCATTCAAATTTGTTCACTTGTACGGTCACACGCAATTTGACTGTTGAGAACAATGACTACCTCATGCAATTTCTGTAAACAAATAGTAAACAGTCTTAAATTTGAAACGCTGCTGTTTTATTTTATGGCATTCTCTACAAGCAGCAACAGCACTTTCATTACAAAAAATCAATTACCATCTTTATCTTTACTTAAGCTATGAAAATTAACGAAAACATTTGTAAATTCCTTACAAAAAAAAAACATTAATTTTGTACTCTGTAACAAAATTACAGACGGAATCGTTAACTAGAGCATTGGATTTTTCCTCTGTAAATTAGGGTTCAAAGACAGGTGAGCCTAAGTTGAATTTGTGGTGAATAAAATGTCGTTTGGGACATGTTCTCGTGGAGTACTGACTAATTATTGTCGTTTTGATGTAATATGCATTATCGTCCTTATTTAGTCACTATTTATATTGAGGAATAGTTTTAATGCATTAGTCCCTGAGGGGAACGCCTGAGGTAAAATCATGAAAAATCTAACTATCCGCCGCTATAAAAAATAATAAAACTTAAATATGCACTAAACCCTGCGCACGAAAACTGAGAAGTACGGCACAGGTTCTTTTTTGTGGTTTATTTATTATGTGGCTATATCAACATCTAGGGTAGGGTGGGGCTACTTGAATCAATTTTACTTCAGTCTCAATTCATTGCTATGGAATTCCCATTTTCAAATTTGGAACATCATTTTACATTGCAGTGATGTATTTTCTATTAAAAAATAGCAAATTTACTTTTCATACGCGGGTATATTCCAAGATAAACAAGATATTATAGAACATGTCGAAACATTGATTTTTCACAAAAGGTGGTGTAATTTGGATCAGTAGTGAGGCTATTTGGATTACATGTTTTGTTGCAACATTGTACTGAAATGCAAACCCACAATGTTATAAACTAATAGAATCACAATAATATAAATATTATAAACTCGGAACATGAAAATACAATATAGGCGAACTAAACACATTTCACAAGTAAATTGCTTTCGTCCGGCTGCTCCTACGCACATTTCATGGTATCAGGTTGACTGGCAAGCATCTTATCCAGTCACATTTTGTGAAAAAATTCTTATCAAAATAATTGACCCCGCAAAAACCATATGGTTCACTGTCATCTTCAGTCATTTCTTGGGATGATTCTTCATTCATTCATGATTCATTTTTTTTTTTGCAATCCATCTTCTTGCCTTTTGTGGATTGGTTTCTTGATTCCTTAACAAGAGTCCTCATTCCAGTTTCTTGAAATTTTCTAGCTTTCCGGACGCATCTCTGGAGGGTTGTAAATGAAATTTGGAATATTTCTGCAGCCCCACGAATATTTAACTGTTCATTACGAACACTGGATATAGCTTGGCGTAAATCGTCCTCCTTCCAGTGTAAATAGGCTTCCTTCCGTTTATATTTTCTTACCATTTTAAACTAATAGAAGTAAATTTTATCATATTTTTCATATGATTCAAGTAGCCCAATAAAAATGATTCAACTAATTCCATCCTTTGAATTTACGTATAACTTACGTAGTTCCTAAGTTTCGCAACAGAATGCGCTAGTTGTACCGTAAAAGAACGAATGGAGTAGTATGTTACTTGACAACAGATAGGTTATACGGAATAACTACATAATTTCAACACTAAGCCTTATTTACTAACGTTTGAAGAATGTATGGCGTTAAAAACAAAGCAAATGGCACTTACCTAAATGTCTTTAAAGTTCTCCTGAAGCTTGGAAAATGTATGTAATGATTTAAAAACGCTTGAACAACACGGCCAACTGATCTGTACAAGTTCTCACTGGTAATGGCTGCCTGTATGTCCAACAGTGTATGCGCAGTAGGCCAAATACTTAAATTGATCCTACTAGCCCCTTGATTCAACTAACCCCACCCTAGCCTATAGTTATCTAGAGTCTGAATGAGATGAAGGTGATAATGCCAGCAAAATGAGTCCAGGGTCCAGCGCCGAAAGTTACCCAGCATTTACTCTTAATGAGTTGAGGGAAAACCCCGGAAAAACCTCAAGCAGGTAACTTGTCCCAACCAGGATTTGAACCCGAGCCCACTCGTTTCACAGTCAGGCATGCTAACCGTTACTCTACAGTACAGGTTCTTATTGGACCGAATTTGTGACATAGTACAAATAACAAACTACTTTTTTCACTATTTCCCTACAAATATTTCGCTTATTTTACGCCGCCCAGTTATCTGGCGTCGGTGGAATTGGTAATAGCGAGAAAGTATTTTGTTAGCCTACTTAATTAGCTACCAGGTATTATTCGACCAAGGCCAGTGGAGTCCTGCAGCCCGGAGCCGTGGCGCTACTGCTCCTGCGTTCGTAATACCGCATCGCGATAGTTCACATTACGCCCGCGGCTCCACTCGCCTTGGTCGAGTAATACACTATTCGTCTTAGTTTTGGGAAAATTTGAAGTCACATAATCAGTCCAAGAGGGATACACACTCAAACCCGACCCGCGCTCGGCGAATGAGTCTACCTTGTTACCTCGAGACTCCGCTGCTCTATTGCAGAATTAACGTTGTACTTTAGACTTCTGGCAGCTCACTAGCCGCGTGGTTTATGATCGCTATCCACTTGGGTTATAGGTTGTTGTCATGGCAACCAAGGTAACCTTGGAAGTAGCCAATCACCGTTTCACGCCCCATGCTTTCTTCGTCCAAGCTTGCGGGCAATACTGCCATATTATCGAACATATCGTACTTGACTGATGGATCAGGTACTAGAAGTAGCAGCAAGTTGGCAACGTTGCCATGACAGCAGACCAGTAAATCACGCGGCTAGCCAGCTGTCAGAAGTCTAAAATAACGTTAATTGTACTATAGTTTATAACTAGTATTCTAGTCCAGGCATGTTCAGCGCGGAAATTTCTAGCCTCTAAATGAGATGCAACAGTGAGGTAGCATCTCAGAATCGCATGGAGGAACACGCTTGAAAGATATCCTACTGTTCTCCAACCAGGAGATTAACCGTGAAAGGAATGTGCTTACTCTGCGTCATCTATTGGAGCGAAGTAGATAGATAATATTACCGTTATAACATCAGTTTAAAAAACATGCGCTCTCCTGCATATGCTGTTTCCTGTATGAAGGGATTAAAAGACCAGGAGATTAACCGTGATCTAATTTTGTAACTAGGGTAGTATAAATATGTGTATCAGTGTTATCGTTTGTGCTTTGAGAGATAGCCAATTGAAATACGTGTACCCACGTGTGTGATCTTATGACATCAACATTCATTCGCTGCATTACTCCACTGCATCTCTTTCCCCTGAGACTTTCTCCTGGTTGGAGTACAGTACATGACTGTTGTAATGCCACAGTCTAAACATTTTAAGTTAACTTTCCAGAACTCAGGTTTACATTCATACAAGTATCAGCTACACTACTAAACTTGTTTATCAGCATACCGTCTTCTATGGATATTTTTATTTGGTTTATTTTAGGACGCTTTATCAACTGATAATACCACTGAAACAGAGTCCAGGCTCCAGCACCAAAATTTACCCAACATTTGTTTTTAATAGGTTGAGGGAAATCCCCCGAAAAACCTCAACCAAGTAACTTATCCCAACCAGAATTTAACCCGGACCCGCTTGTTCACGGCCAGACACGCTGTTACTCCACAGCGGTGGACGGATAAATTTCGATTCCTAAAAAAACAACTTGAGAAAATAAAGCAACTGTCTTATCAATTTCAAAGTTTAAAAGATACAGTTAAAATAAGTACAGTCTTTTGCCTTATAATATCTCAAGCGGTAGTTTTTCTTCATGCTGATTTATATGATCAGCAGACCTAATAATTGTGAATGTCCAGTGTGGGTAAAGAATCGTTAGAAGTGACATGATTATGATGATGATGATGATATTCACTGATACTTTTTAACATTTTTTTTCCTACAGAAACAAATTTTCCCAACATAGTTTTACCCTGTTACATATTTTCTTCCTTTCGAAAAAATTCTCAAACTAACTTCCCCCAATTCGTTACATTCTAATATCTCTTCACCCACAGTCTTTTTATCTTACAATATATTTTTCCCCAACATAAACATCTAGCATGTACAATTTTATGTGTAAATTATTACAATAACTTATTGTGTAAAGTAATACCATAATGTTCTAAAATAATCATAAATCCTCTTTTATTTATCTGTATTGTATTCTAACATAACTTCTTAAAGTCGAATCCACTTCTTTTCAGATTGGGATTTGATCGCTTGTTCGAGGGATATCTGCACAAGGGCTCCTGTTGCTCTTTTTGGAATTCTCCTAGGTTGGTGTACAGGGTGGTATGGTGCTTACCAAGTACCATCTCAGAACTAATTTCTTTTCACCACTTTCTGAAGTAAGGATCCAAGAGTCGTTGGACATTTCAGCGACATAAAACTTTACTATTTTTAACGTAAAACTCACAAAACTTCAAATGTTAGCAAAAGAATGGAAATAATATTCCATTGTTATTATTTCAGCGTTACCCACAGTTGGGGAAAGAGTTCTGGCGGGGAAAAACACTGTGGGATAAAACGAAAATGTGTTTTGGGAAGAATAATCTTTGGAAGAAATAGATTGCTTTCTAGGGAGAAATGTCGTTGGTAAAAACGTCATCATTGACTATCTTGGGTTAAACCATCTGGCCTGTTCCCCTTCAGGTTGCACATTGATTCAAAGCTGGTCTCTCCATAACTTTCTGGTTGTTTACAGGCTTCAGGTGGCAGCCCCACCACTAAACTCAGCGATGGACATTCTGAGGACATTTCCAAACACTCGAAATCTTCAGGAGAACAGCTGGATTGATACTGTTGACGAAACATCCTAGTAATAGGAACAAGATACGGTAAAATATGTATTGGGATATTGGTTTTAGGAAATATACAGGGTGATTCACGAGGATTTACCGTCCTTTACGGAGCTTATTTCCGAAAAATTCTGAGCAAAAAATGTGACATAAACATGGGTCCTATTCTCAATAGTTACAGAGTTACGTTTCGTTATTGGAACGCATTGCTGTGAACGCGTGATCTTGGTCAGCGTGCAGTCAGCAGCCAGCGCGAGCGCTACGGAAATCAAAGCTAGCCGTATGCAGTTACGTAGAGCGACGAGTGCCGTTCACAAGCGTGCGGCCAAGTGTACTCAAGCAAATGGGGATATTTTTTTAAATGTGTTGTAAACTTCCAAGACTGTAAATTAGGATGCACAATTGAACTGCAAATAATTAAGTCGGTGGAAGTGGTGTGATCTGTAATAATTGTTGTGATAAGTGCATAAGAATAATGCAGTTTTCTAGTTAAAAATAGAAAAATATGTCTGTACGAAGCAACTAAGGAGTTCACAGCATATTTTTAGCTTCATAATACTTGTTATAGATTTATTACTTGTCATACAGAATAATATCTGTAATATTGACAATTAATATTAGTCAATATTAAAGATATTATTGTGTATGGCAAATTACTAAATCTATAAAATTCTCATAGCTAGCAGTGCATATGTCTGTATAGATTACTGTGCACTTAACTGCGGAATCCCGGCCAAATAAGTCACTCAGCTGAGTGCGCTCCTAGTATAATGGCAGTTGACGTTGGACATACACGTCAACACATATGCCTAACATGGAGTCAGGCCACAAAGGGAAACATTGAAAGAGGAGAATTCGATCCGGTTCTGTGGATTGAATTCGGCGTAGCTCAGTGGTCAGAGCGCTTGGTACGTAGAACCAAGGACCCGGGTTCGATCCCCGGTGCCGGAGCGAATTTTTCTCCTCAAATATTAATTCATAATACTTGCCAATTAAAGAAATGATTCTTCTGAATGGTTCATTCTCTATTTGTATGATTTTTTTATCTTCAAACTAAAGAAAAAACGTATTTTACAAACAACTTTAAATTAGTGCAACTCTGAAAATATTGAGAATAGGAACTATGTTTATATGACTGTTTTTTGTTCAAAATGTATTTAGAAATAAGCTCCGTAAAGGACGGTAATCTTTGTGAATCACCCTGTATATTGAGAAATTATTATTATTATTATTATTATTATTATTATTATTATTATTATTATTATTATTATTATTATTATTATTAGTGTGATGCTGAAGTGTTAATTTCTTTTTATTACAGCCAACCAAGTGCAGGTAGTACAAAAATATATGCACAGATTTTTCTGCAAGACAATAAAAGCAGTTGTCAAAATCCAGAGGTGGGAAACCCGGGTCAGTTTTTTTCCTCCCCTTTTTCTTTAGTGCAGCACTTTTTCCTGTATCAGATTACATCTTGATTGGTGTTATTTGTTGCTAAAATCCTGAAGTGTAATAAGCAGAGATCACTGCCAGGATTGCAAGCCGCGCCACTTCCTTTTTCATTTTTTAAAATGCCGCTTGCGTTTTGCGAATAGACAGTGAATTATATTCGATGCCGGAGGGGACTCGCCACTTGACGACTCGTTTTAGGGTTGTTTTTTGAAATTGGAGTCAACTTCTACCATGTAGTACGACAGGTTCACTGCTGACTTGCAGTACTAGAAGCGAAATGTTTATATAATACCACAATCGCACGGTCAAGGCAAACACTTCGATCACCTTCGTTGCCTTTCGGAAGGCGAATTTTAAGACTGAACTGTAATTTTTTAATTAACATCTCTTCAAGATCTCAAAGAAGAGCGAAAGATAGGACAATAATGAAGCGATGCTAGAATAAGATTGGTAAGGAAAACCGAATTGAGGACTGTAGCAAGATTGCCAGAAGTTAGAATTTGACAGTATTATCAGATGTTACAAAAACAGTAACATGTGCGACTGTCGGACGTCTATCAAGCACTTAAAACGGACTATATTAACAGAACTTACACGGACAACTAAGAACACAATGTAATTTACAATGTTTAGATTGACAATTTGGTTGTGTTTTACTAAACTCAAAACAGAAGTTTCAGGAATAAAAGTATTATTATTATTATTATTATTATTATTATTATTATTATTAATATTATTATATTTACTGTGGTAATTCTCGATATGTGCAATGGAATAAATTTATCTTTTGTCTATAGGATTGAATGGTTGTCCGTTGTCTTGTGGTTGTGCTATGATGTCTCTGCGGTGGCTCTGCGTCGTGCTACTCCAGCATCCAGGGAGACTTGCAATGTGTGAATGTGTCTAGTGTCGATTACTGGTAGAGCAGGGGAAGTAAAACAGGAAAAGGAGATTACTGTAATATATTACAATGTATCAGTATTGTACATTTTACATGTAATATTAATGCACATGCGTTTGCCACTGAAAGTACTAAATTAAAACTTTTCTTAATTATAGTCATTGTCAGTATAGGCCTACAGAATGTAAAAAATTATTATAGAATATGTTATTATTCTAAATTTATAATAATCTTTAGTTTTACCACAACATGTTATATAGAAAATTATTGGAAATAAATTAAGTAGATATGTTACGATATACCGAAGTACATATTCTGATATTTCAGTGCAGAAATATATGATATGCGAAAAATAATCAGTTCGTGATTTAAGACGGCGCTTATTCCGTCGGATCCCGGCCACTTACTTAGTCACTTATAACGAGTGCACCTCTGCACATGTGTGGACATTGTGCCACTGTCATACATTTATGAAGCAGTGCATGAGGGTAGACCACTAGAGGGAACCCAAGAGGTGGAACTTAAACTGAGAGGATTCGATCCGACATCGGAATGGGGATCCGGTGTTGCTTAGTGGATGGACCGTCAGCACGTAGAGCTGAAAACTCGGGTTCAAATACCGGTGCCGGAGAGAATTTTTCTTTTTTTTTTCTCTCTGTTCCACTCTTCCATCATCATAAATTAAGTAGGTTAGGTAAGGTAATGGCGGCTACGGGCTGGTTAGGAGGTTAGGACGACCCCTTGCACGTCGGCCATACTGAGGCCTATTGTGAACCCCGAATGTTATGGGACGAATGAGAATGAGAATATACCAGCCCACCGGCCGAAAGTGATCCTTCACCCGCTCACCCAATGGGGGCCTCCTACTCTCCCTCGCTCTAAGTTCATATCGCCGAGATAACCAAGCAGCACATTCTAACGGCCTTTCCAAGATAAATTAAGTAGGCATAATATTATGGCAGTGTAAAAAAAATACTCACGTCAGATATGCAATGTGTCACACTATTTTTACTTTAAATATTTTAACTCTGCATAAAAATATTTTATGTATGAAAATGAACATTCTGCCAGATTGTAACAATTCTTCTTCTTCTTCTTCTTCTTCTTCTTCTTCTTATTCAATGATTGGGTATTATTAAGTTCCGAAACTAGAGATCATTCCAATTATTGTGCCCACTTTTTTTTTTTTTTTTTTTAGGTGTCCAATATTCCTTCTTTCTACAGGTCGATAAAAGGTGGCTGCCGAACAGGTAATATCCTCCGGATATGATTGTACCGTTACTCCTGGTATGCACCATTTTTATTCAACCATGGTAATATCTACGTTACTTCCTGTCTGCGGTCTTGACTTCTGACTAAATCTCAATGACAATCCTTGAAGTGATCTTATAAATCTCAGGTTCACTGTTTATATGACTCTCTCAGTGTCCAATATTTACTTCCGAACAATAAAGTTGATTTGAAAATAGAATTATACAGTTTTAATTTAATTTCCTTTTTCATATTATATATAAAATATTTTCTTTGTATTTTATACTGTTGTTGTCTACATTTTGGTCTATATTGTATAGGCTAATCAGATATCACTTCTTAAGTACATAAAATTCTAAATTATTGTACTTAGTATGTAATGCAGTCATATTAGGCCTACTATTTCAATCCTTTATTATATTTTCCTTCCATTGCCAATTCTTTGGTTTATTAGTAGAGATTTTCATATTATATGTTTATAAGTGTTTATTAAATAATTGATTAAATGGCGATCTTACTCGTGTTAATTATGTAAGCATGTGCGGCTTACAACTGTTTCGATGTTACTTGACACCATCCTCAGAGCCTACTAGATCTCGGTGCTATCTCAACTTCGCTGCCTGTTGTGTGGGTGCGTTCGTGTGATAAAAAGTTGTGTCGAATAGTGTGTGTGTGTGTGTGTTCTGAAACTGATCTGTGTGTTGAGAATTTGATTAGGGTGTGTTATAGTGTGTCTGAGGATGGTGTCAAGTAACATCGAAACAGCTGTAAGTCGCACATGCTTACATAATTAACACGAGTAAGATCGTCATTTAATCAATTATTTAGCTATATTCAAGTGTTAAAAGTAGTGTACGAAATATTCAACATGGTTTATTAAATTTTTGTATTCTCCTGCAAATCATCTGCTGTACCTGCCGCTAGTACTTGGTAGTTAGCAAATAGAATTGCATTTATATATTTTGTCCTTACTTTATTAATGCTATATATGATTGGTTAGAAAAGGATCCACTCTGAAATAAATCAAACACTCCGACGAAACTATGATATCTTCAATTTTATGTGATTCTGTTAATAAATTGTACAAAAAAGAAAATTAACAAAACCCAAATGTTTTTCGACTCTGTTATAAGTTTTTTTGTAGTCAAAAACAGCATATATACAGTATAGTGGAAAATTAAACTCGTGTCCTTTTTATATTCAACGTTGTGTCAATTTCAAACAGAAAAAAATTTGAGTTAAATTTAAGATATTACTGTGACTAGTTTTGGCGTGGTGTTCGCCATTTTCAAACAGTCTCGTGAGGTTTTGCGCATTGTTCCGGCTTCTTATTGCTTGGTGTCGTTGTGGGGGTGGGGGAGATGAAGAGGGGATTTCTCTGTGATAGGTAGTATTTTGTCGAACAGAGTGTGCGTTTTCAAATTCAGATATGATATGTTTGTGATTTGTGTGTTTATACTAATTTAAAACTTCCATCAGTTTCTGTATTTCTGTAGTTTTGGTTGTAGTTGATGTGTTTTGCGTAGGTGGATGCATTGTGTGGTTTGGTTATGACTGTGATATGTTAGCTGTATCATATTTGAAATCTACCAGTACGAGCAACGTCAACTGGCATGGACTATTAGATTCTTGAAGGAAGAGTGAAAATATTTATTTAGAAATATAAAGTCAGTCGGTTTTTGTTTGTATTAATTGCCTTTACATTTTTAAATTAATCTGTTAATTTGTTGCTCGGAAGCTTCACTGAATCATTTTGAAACCTTAAAATCAATGTGAAAATATTAACTTTATACGCATAACCAGCCATGAAGTTGTAAGTTCACCACTTAGGAGGAAATATTTGGCAAGCAGCAGTGATAAAAAACAAAAGCGATAATTTAAAACGATAATACTGTAGTCATAGTTGATGTGATTGGTTGAAATTCAACGGATTCTTACACTCCATAAGCGAACAGGTACATGAGTGTAATAGTCGTAACTTGATACCTGTATGTTTCTTTCTTGAATGCCATGTCTCACGACAAACGAATAGTAGGTCACCAGAAAATTGCTATGTTTACATGAAAGCCATAGTTGTTTCTTTTGGCATTTCAACCGCTCAATAGCCTAGTCTACTCTGTTCATAAAAGCGAATGAGTGTGTTTGCAGGGATTACTTTCGATCTGACTTTGCCATGAAACAAATTCCATCATCTTTGCATGGCAGTGATGACAACTTGCCACACATCAATTAACATTTTGTGATTTCTGCTAAGCGAATAATACTATAGTCGCGACGCTGTTATTTTCGGCGTGACTCCGCCTCTTTGCTTACGTCTTAGGAAGTGAAGGCTCTATAAAGTCTAGGTAGGTAGTATCGTTCGCCATTTTTGTTCTCTCGTTACCGAGCTATCATACGAGGAATCTATTTGCCACACCATTAAACATTATCATGTCGTAGCTCCTATGATAATAAATCAAACGCACTGTAATTCAGCAAATAATTGAGCGGCAAATAACTTCTTCGTGTGCTTTCTGCGAACGCCAACGAAAGAGCCAAAATGGCGGGCGATTATATTAAGTATTTATCGAGCCTTAAGAAATGAATAACGTCTTCGTAATCGAATCACAAGACGCACACGTTTAAATGTAGCCGACCTGCAACGCGATTGGCTGCCGGAAATTGGAGCGACGGGACTATACAATGAGGCACTTTATTAAAGAAATAGTAACTTGTGAGAAAAAGGTCGTAAATAAATTGCAGCGATAAGTGTAAATTAGAGTATGATAAAAATTGCTGTAAACAAGAGGATACTCGAAATGAGGGCTATTTCCTTCCCAGTTTTACACTAAGGTAGGCCCTACTGACTGAGCTAACGCTGCAATCTGATGGAATAGAAGAACGGTTAAACACAGTCTAGTATATACAGTACAGTCACGAAGCTCAATACGTAGTAAATATGCATCCATAGATAGTTGCTAACACTAGGATCGCTACTATCGCCTCATTACAGACAATGCGAAATAATACCGGCACAGTCTATTGTTCCTAGCACCCTCACAACTCAAGCTTCGTGACTGTATATACTAGATTGTGGGTTAAGTACAATTGCTGAGAAGGAGGGAGACCATAAGTCTCTGACAATAACTCTGTAACCGTCTAGTATATTTCGTTCTTTATCAAAACTTCCATCGAAACGATATCATCACAATCAGTCACCCCAAAATCGTACTGCGTCCTTCATTTCGGTAGAAATGAATAGTTTATCAGAGTTTCTGTTATACCAAAAAGAGTCCTTATTTTATTGATTTATAACACGATCATAAAGGTAATAACTGCAGAAGAACATGAAAAAGCACCAAATTGGGAATAGAAGAACTATAATAATACCAATAATACTTAAACCTTCTTGATGGCTCATGAAACCGAGGTCCGGCTTCGGTGGACATGAGATTCGTAATGGACGAAACGAAGGTTGCGGCATTTTCCTCGTGGTATTCCAGTTTTTCCCTAATCATTACAACAACAACCTACACAATTTCCCTTCGTAGTGAACTCCGGTTTGAAAATATTGAATTTCCTAGTGCTGGCTGGTCTACCTACCTTTACATACGTAGCCTACCCTTCGTGGTACATCCAAAGGCAGGTAGATGACAGTGGTGACTGTTCTACACGACTCATCCTCACGTGCACCGGTTAAAATTAGCACCTAACCCCTGGTTAAGCATTTTCACGGTGCATCGGCATCGGTTAGGACTTAAATAGGAGGTTAACTAGGTAATCTCTAACCGACCATAATCGAGAGTTTAAAGGAGATAACCAGTGATTAGTAGGCCATGTAAAACAAAATGGCGACCAGATTCACAGGTGATTATTTCGAAGACGATTATTATTGTACAGTACTTGAATGACTTGGATAGAGATGATGGTGAGCGTGAAGTTTCTTTAGTGGAAAGAGAGAATTCTTACGAGGAAGTAAGTGACAAAATTTCTGGAGGGATTTCATTTATAAAATCTACAGTGCCATTCATGCTGCAACAAATAGATCACTTGAAATAACACAGAAACGGTGATATTTCTCCTATGGATCAGATGCTTATATTACGATTCTATGCAACTGATATTTTATGAATTTTAAGAGGGAACATCAGTGACTGAACGAAGGGAGTTTATGGATAGATCTTAGGACAATCCCACAGTCTAGTATATACAGTCACGAAGCTAAATATATAGGAAATATGCATCCATAGATAGTTGCTAACTACTAGGATCGCTACTATCGACCCATTAGAGACAATGCGAAATAGTACCGGCACAGTCTATTGTTCCTAGTACCCTCAAAACTCAAGCTTCGTGACTGTATATACTAGACTGTGTTAATACACAGATCCCTGGTATAAATGGGGTCATGGATGATACACACATTCGTACTAATCTTTATTCTTTTTCTTTATGGATATTCCATTTTATTAAATATAATATATTCAAATATAGTAATTAAGTCTATCAACACTTCAAACTAACATTGGGATACAATCATTTTTGTATTTAATTTTCCATTTTGTACGATTCTAACCTAACAGCACTGAAAAACAAAGAAATGCAACTCTCAAACATAACAGCGCCCAAAGGCAGACAAATGTAACGCGAAAATATAGGACACGTTCGTTTCGATGTAGAACGGAGTAAGCGCAGTCATTTTTAGACGTTGACTATTATCTTTGCAGAGGAATGGATGTTTTCCTTTAGTCATTTTGTAGAAACAGTGTACTTTAATAGACTTTATCCCAGTTCAATGAGGTGTCAGCTAACCATGTTTAAGCAATCGGTGATTATGAATGGTGCAAAGAAATTACGATTACTATTTAACCGACGTTTCTAATCTATGATTACTGTGTTCTTAACCGAGGTTGATGCACTTCGCCATCAGAGATATTGTGGAATGGAAGATTATCTCTTAGGGCCTAGACTATTCGAGAGAATGAGACAAGGAAAACCTTCTCTAGGGAATGCTATTACATGTACAGAAAGATGAACGGAAATGCGTGATACGGCGGATAACAGAATCAATTGATGAAACATGTCACACAAGTGGCATGCAACCCCTTCCCAAATGCATGTGCAATAAGCCTACCTAAACTGCAGGACGTAAGGAATGGTCTTGTCCCGCCCTGTAACATCATGTCGTAGTCATGCGGTGGCTGTGTGGTCAAGACCACCAGCTTGTCACGCAGGAGGTCCGACTTCGAGTCTCGATGAGCCCTGGGATTTTCATTGAGAAATTCAAAGTGACACATGTTGTGGAAAGTGTCGCAGTTGAAGTTTTTCTAGGAGTTTCCCGTTTCCTAATATTAGACATGAATATCATTCCGTCTGATATGCCTGATCGACGGCTGGCGACATGCGGAGGAGGCTGATCTAGGACGATCGGAGTTAACTGTTCGGTTTATCTTAGCGTGAATCGAGATGCGCCTATCACGGGAACACAATAAACGTTCACTAAGATGTAGCGTTAAGGTTCAACCTCCCACTACAGCATGATGATTATTACTATTATAATAAAAAATAATAATAGCCTATTAATAATCCCTGCGTTTTGACTTAATTTGATCCATTGTGCGCAGTCTATATGCGGTGATTGTCCAAGTCCGACGGATGGCCTGGATGACGATACTTTCATGATATTACTAAGGCAGGGGAGGAAAGGAATGGAATTAGAACGGAATTTACGGGAGGGGGTACTATGGCCCAGCACTGCGACCTATTACTATCCATTGCGCCAACCCACACTGGCTGACTACACTAAGGTTCGCTGCGTACGGTACCCAGGTTTCGAGCAGGCAATCTCTCTCTTCCCTAGGCCAGTCCCCTCCGTGTGTCGTCAGCCGGCGATCGGGGAATGCTATGAAATGATGACGGAATGATGTAAGTTATATGTCCTGGTAGAGGGGAAGAGAGTGCGGAATGACCTTATCTCTTACTTACTTATGGCTTTTAAGGAACCCGCAGGTTCATTGCCGCCCTCACATAAGCCCGCCATCGGTCCCTATCCTGAGCAAGATTAATCCAGTCCCTACCAACATATCCCAACCTCCCTCAAATCCATATTAATATTATCCTCCCATCTACGTATCGGCCTCCCCAAAGATCTTATTCCCTCCGGCCTCCCAACACTCTATATGCATTTCTGGATTCGCCCATACGTGCTACATGCCCTGCCCATATCAAACGTCTGGATTTAATGTTCCTAATTATGTCAGATGAAGAATACAATGCGTGCAGTTCTGCATTGTGTAACTTTCTCTATTCTCCTGTAACTTCATCCCTCATAACCCCAAATATTTTCCTAAGGACCTTATTCTCAAAAACCCTTAATCTCTCTTCCTCTCTCAAAGTGAGAGTCCAAGTTTCACAACCGTACAGAACAACCGGTAATATAACTGTTTTATAAATTCTAATTTTCAGATTTTTTGACAGCAGACTAGATGACAAAAGCTTCTCAACCGAATAATAACATGCATTTCCCATATTTATTCTGCGTTTAATTCCTTCCGGAGTGTCATTTATATTTGTTACTGTTGCTCTAAGATATTTTAATTTTTCCACCTCTTCGAAAGATAAAGCTCCAATTTTTATAGTTCCATTTCGTACAATGTTTTGGTCACAAGACATAATCATATACTTTGGCCTTATCTCTACCAAAGTATAAATAAATGAATAAATAAATAAATAAATACTATATGCCTAATATGGAGAAAATCGGGAGAACCCCGAGAAAAATCCCAACTGCGACCTTGTCCACCACAAGTGTCACTATGGATTTTTCAGTGTAAAATCCCAGGCCTGGCCAGGACTGGAACCCGGGCGACAGGCAATGACAGGCAATGCAGTGCAGTGGGATTGGTTGTCTATCGGCTGTTTCTATTCACGGCCAGGGCTACTCTTTCGATAGACTTTCATTCAAACTTTATTTCACAACTTTACAATAATTGGTATGAGCAACTATTTTTCTTTGTATTGTCTACCTAATGTGGAGGTCTATGTGCGCAGTTTGACGGGAGGTTTCGATATGAACTCATTAACAGTTCCTTTGTAAGATTACGTGTTTTAAAATTGAGGGTCTTAGCACCGTTGTTTACTAAAATATGCTCGACAAAAAAAATTTGACCAATTAATAAAATAAAAATTTATGATATCAACCACGTTCGCAGTTTGAATGGTTTGACTAAATCTGCTTCATCTGCAGGGCACACATTTGGCAATGTCCGCTTTTCAGTGCTTTTATTTTCAATTTATTTTCTTGAGTGTCTTGCCACTGACCTTGTTCACATCATGCTCCAACATGAGTCCTGTTTCTGTTTCATGCTGTCTTGCCCGAACTCCATCACGTTTCCTTTGTCTTGTTGGTTACCTACTAATCAAATATTTTGCGATCTTTCACATTTGCAGTATATGCCCGTATCATTATACTATTTCATTTTCTAATCGGTCCAGTAGTGTCTTTTGGGGAATAAAATGTATAGTATTAATCATTTTAAAGGTATTATTTGTGGAGTGAAAGAATATTCTTATCAATACCATTAATTCTGAAATTGTTTCTCAGTCAATCAACTTTCTAATGTCTTCAGCTAATATCTTCATTCAATTATGCTTTCAGCCTACTGTTGCTAGACCTGTTATTTGCATCGTTTGTGTATATGGAGATAGACTGTGGGCTGTTTTCTTTACAATTATGTTGGATGCCTTTCATGATATATGTTTGCTCCATTCAAGTATAAGTTACTCGAAAATCCTATGGCGAAAACTCGGACTCACCCAATCAAACACCATTTTCGTTTCATCAATTCCACGAACTCAGGATAACCACGCAATTGATATGATGTCATTAAATAAGCAATGCAAAAATATAGCTATTAATTCATTGTGTATATTTTCTATGTACTGTTTGTTCTTGACAGCTACTTTACTCAGAAATCACATCTGTAACGATTGAACTACTATTTGTGTATTTTTTCATTTTGAAAAACCAGCTGACTGATCTTCGAGACGTGACAGCCAAATTTGTACGTACTTCAACTGTGTTTTAAATATTTATTTAACATTTTAATATTTTTAACTTTCACGTCAAGCTACCATGGGCAACTACTTGAATATGTAATTGTAATTACAACAACGAGACTTTTAAAACACCGTATTTATTTATATTAAAAATGCTCAGACTTTACTTGTTTTCAACTCATGTCACATGGAACATAATATTGTCCACATGAAGTATCAATAGCATATTGGCAATTTGGTTTCAAGTTTCATTCTGTGCTCAAACTTCAACATTTATGAAAATAAGAAATACCATAGGGTGATATCTTGATGTACCCTTCAAAATCAGAATCTTCAGACACAGTAATTATATAACATTAAGCATATTCATAACCTGCTAGTTTAATTTACGTACTACACACAATACTTCTACGTGAAAATTTAATAATATAATTAGCGGAAGTTATAATTTTATCTGTGTCTAATATGAACATTATGTAAACAGTTGAGTCAGTACACAACTAATTGTAATGTAACATCTATTTTGTCTAGTAGGAACCATGTTTGCTTGTCCGAACATTCTACTTAATTTTCGTAACCAGTATTCAGTATGTATAATAAGACACTTATGTTGATCTGATGATGGCAAATAATTGCCGAAAACGTTAATCCAATCAATAAATGTGACATAGTTAATAATTTAGACTACACATTACTTGATAAGCAAGAACACCGACCCTATTTAACATATATTCATCTACTATTTGTGTAGTTTTGTCAAGAAATTAATGTTCACATTCATAGAGCACTCCAAAACTTTCCGTTGCTGTGAGTCTTGACTAATATAATATTTTCTTCAGCTTTATTATTCAAAGTTCGTTTTCGTGTTCCGCTAAGTAGCGAAATTGTTTAATTTTTATCTTATTCTCTGTTTATTCACGTTATTAGCATCTCGTTGTCAAAAGCGAGTCACCATTTTGTAGAGGCCCTTCAGGCTGTGTCCTTTCCTCTTGTAACATTTGCAATGCTACTGGTTGCTATATTTGATAGTAGACTATAGCATATGAAGAGTACAGGGGAAAAAGGGGGGATGTCCACTTTTAAACAATTCTCAGGAAACCAATTTTAAAATGTGAAACTCTATCATTCCGAATATAATACTGAGAATTTAACCAACAGTTATTCTGTGAGTAAGAACTTTCTTCCCCTGTTCTAAGTGTAGAATGAATTCACTTCATATGAAGTATATAAGGGGATGGAAATCTGAATTTTGCCTGAAAGTGGACATCCCCCCTTTTTCCCCTGTACTCTTCATATGAGGAGCATAGTATCAAAGTTAGACAATTCCATTTTTTTTTTTTCGATTTGGAGATACTGATTGTTTCTCATAGAATTTTGTGAGATGAATTCGATTCTGAACTGTTTAGGTTCAAAAACGGACAGAACAGAGTGAAAATAGCACTTAATTATGCGCTTTAGAATCAAAATGTAGACAACTCCACTGTGGCTTGCTTTCAAATTAGGACAATTCCCTCAGTAGCCAATGAGAAGCCCACATTCGTACCACCATTTCCCATCACGCATCGCGAATCCAACATGGCTGATTGTTTATATGATCGGTTTGTGGGTGAATAAGTAATGTTTTACGTGAATTTGCTTTGAAACCGAGTTGGAAGAGACTTGGATTCAAAAGCAGACAATTTCACTTTAAATATGGTTTCGTTTGGTTCAAAAACAGACAACTCCACTTTCAATATGGCTTCGTTTGGTTTCAAAACGGACAGCTCCATGACTTAGTTTCAAAGATGGACAACTCCACTTTTTACGCTTAAATTTCGACCTGAATATTAATTTTAATCACACTTTAAGACTGAAAAAATATTTCTACGACTCATAAAAATGTTAAAAAAAATGTACGTATAACTGTTACATTGGTTTCCAAGGATCTAGTTTTTCGCCTCTCCTGTAAAAAAAGCAAAAGTGCAGTTGTCCAACTTTGATACCAAACTCTCATATTTGTTCTATTATATACAGTTTCTTCTCTTCTTCATCCAACCTATACACTGTTGCCTACATGCGTAAATGTGCTGCTTTGTTGTACATTGTCATCCCTTTTTACCTATTATTTTTCGCATTGCGTTCATTTGTGATGCTGTCATCATTTGTTTAGCTTCTCTAGCCTTACAGTGAAGTATCTCTGTAATATTTCGATACAACATGTAACGACATCAGAATATTGACATGTTGTGTTTCAGCTCTTTTTTCTCTGAACAGCTCACTTGTAACATGAATATAGACATAAAATTGCTCAAAACTGTGACGAAATCATGGCGATAACATTTCGCAGAACAATAACATCAAATGAAGCTGAAATGTTGCTATGGATATACTCCACAAAACTGTAATGCAGTGATGTCAATCAGAGCGCAAGCGTGCCTCATCGCCCGCATGCGCTGTAGAGAACACGTACGGCACGCAGGTACAAGTCACTGATGAACTCAAGGGTTGTACATTAAACATTGAGGAAAAAGTCGTTCAGTAAGTTTTAGGCTGACTGGACTCCTGACTTCTTATGAGTGAAAGAGGCGAAAATGTTCTTTGTCTGATATATGGGAAGCATTATTTTAGTTACGAAGAGGAGCAATGTGAAACGCCTGAAATTATTAATTGATGTACATAATGCTGTATTGAAATTTTATTGTTTTATTGACATTAAATAGTAATAAATATATGTTTAGATGCACTGTAGAGGTTCTTCCTTGCTGCATTGCATTTAAGTTTACAGATGGATGCTAATATCGTAGACTCATTATGAATTCTATCTAAAAAACTTGTGAAGATATGTCGGCTATAGATTTTCAGTTTGACAGTGGTCCTTACCATTGTGATGTCCTTTGGTTAAGCCGAGGGAAAGTTCTCTCCAGGTCCTTTGAATTGCGTGAACAGAGTCAAGTTGGAAGTTCGCTTTACCTGGAAATATATCCAGAGTGCGACTATTTGCGGCTCAAATTATTTCTATATTTGGCAGTAAGCACGTATGTGAGAAATTTTCCTCACTTGTGAACCTCACAAAACCAAGATTAATACCAAGATTATCAGAAGATAATAAGCGTACTCTGCTATGTCATGCTGCAGGAAACATAATTTCGCCGGACATAAGAAGGTTGGTGTCGGGTAAAACAAGAAGAAACACTTCTGTATTAGACAAGAAGTCAGGAATTTAAATGTTTCTAGAAATGTGCTCTTCATACAATACATTATTAACTGTGTAACAGTTACATAGCAATTAATTAGTAGGCCTCATTATCTAAAACCACTAGGATAAAAAATATACTATGTTTATTATTTGTTGCAATCCTATTATTATTTTCATTTTTCAGTATGCACAGTGTCCTGCAATTTCTTTCACTTTTGTATTGGTAAGTTTAGAACAGGAAAACAGTGTTTTTATACTAGTTGGATTATTAGATAATTATATAACAGTGACAGGCCAATAGACTTCACTTTGCTCACCCAATCTTATTCTCTGCTTATGCCTGCAGAACAGATTTTTTGCAACCAGTGACCGCTTGATCGCACGTAGAACCGTCCACGTGCTCTTGACCTTGACATCGCTGCTGTAATGTATATGGAAATAACACCTCACAAAAAATGTCTGCATGAAGACATCCAACGGTATTGTAAAGTTTTTAATGATATACTTACTTACTTACTCACTGGCTTTTAAGGAACCCGGAGGTTCATTGCCACCCTCACATAAGCCCGCCATTGCTCCCTATCCTGAGCAAGATTAATCCAGTCTCTATCATCATATCCCACCTCCCTCAAATCCATTGTAATATTATCTTCCCATCTACGTCTCGGCATCCCCAAAGGTCTTTTTCCCTCCGGCCTCCCAACTAACACTTTATATGCATTTCTGGATTCGCCCATACGTGCTACATGTCCTGCCCATCTCAAACGTCTGGATTTCATGTTCCTAATTATTTCAGGTGAAGTATACAATGCGTGCAGCTCTGCGTTGTGTAACTTTCTCCATTCTCCTGTAACTCCATCCCTCTTAGCTCCAAATATTTTCCTAAGAACCTTATTCTCAAACACCCTTAATCTCTGTTCCTGTCTCAAAGTGAGAGTCCAAGTTTCACAACCATACAGAACAATGTAATATAACTGTTTTATAAATTCTAACTTTCAGATTTTTTTGACAGAAGACTAGATGACACAAGCTTCTCAACCGAATAATAACACGCATTTCCCATATTTATTCTGCAGTTTAATTTCCTCCCGAAGTGTCATTTATATTTGTTACTGTTGCAAGATCTTTGAATTTTTCCACCTCTTCGAAGGATAAATCTCCAATTTTTATACTTCCATTTCGTACAATATTCTGGTCATGAGACATAATCATATACTTAGTCTTTTCGGGATTTACTTCCAACCCTATCGCTTTACTTGCTTCAACTAGAATTTCCGCGTTTTCCCTAATCGTTTGTGGATTTTCTCCTAACATATTCACGTCATCCGCATAGACAAGAAGCTGATGTAACCCGTTCAATCCAAACCCTCTGTGTTTTAACGATATAATTTCGTAAAATAGTAATGTCTCTATGCAGATACTATTTCATAACACTTTACCTTCTCCTTGATCACAATTCACAAAACCAACAGTAATGTTTTCATGGATACATTTCTCAAACATCTGTATAGAAACAAAGAGATCCGTAACTCCAGTTGACCGCTAAGTAAATCTGTGAACTGCTTGTGAGTGATAAAACCAAGACGAGTGGGCGAGGTGGTCCTCCTGGCAGACGGGTTTGGGTTCGGACACGGTGCCGGAGTAATGACCCTACTGCAGCAAGCCGCGCAGGAACTCGTTTTTAAAAATAGTCCCGCGCAAGCCCAGCCACCGCTGGCTCCCTCGTTTACAGTAGTAGATTGTGTTCAAATATTTATCACCTAATTTTATAAGGCTCAGTTCCGCCTTCCACTGGACAGACGAATTTAATGTTTCGACTTTTATTACCAGCGAATTTGCATGAAATGAAGCGAGTGTCTGATTTAAAGTTTGTTTGTTTACTGTTTTTATTACCACGGCAATAAAACCAATCAGAATGATTCCAGAGAGTGTATAAATACGCTGTCCCCTTGTCAGCTCACATTTATTACTCTGTATTACTGCAGGGGTGAGTATATGATCCAGCTCGATTTTAACACTGCGGGGACATCACAATCTTCGGTTCGAATCCAGCGTAGAGTATTGATGTTTGTTCTCGCCAGTGTTGTCTTTAGATGGATGTACTGACAAGTCACGGAAGTCCCATAGCGTCCCATCTCGTGCGTCACGTCGAGAAAAATCCATAAATACACTTAAACCATGGATGGGCATTTAGTGGTTCGCGAACCAGAAGTACTACATAACTTCCCTCCAACGTCGAAAGATGAGGCTGTGATTTTCAGTGCCGGTCTCTTCGTATCAGTCGTTCTGTGCCGTACAAATCAAAACAACGGAAGGAAATAGAAGCAAAGGGGTATAAGAGCACTTTAGTTAGTTTTGAGAAAGTGTGATGAAAAATATTTAAGCTTCCGTAAATTCCGTAAAGTTTTAATTGTAATGTGTGATGTGGTTACAGGATATATCCCTTTGCCACTATGATTTTTATACGGTCGCTCAACCTTTAAATGCTCGCTCTCGAGTTATTGAATTTGGTATTTTCAAGAAAATAATTAGATTAATTAAAATGTCTCTCAGTGAAACTTAGCCTACAGCACAAACCGTATAGGCCAGTTTCTATCTGATGCTTTTCCAATTCACTGCGAGCTAAAGCAAGGAGATGCACTATCACCTTTACTATTTAACTTCGCACTGAAATATGTAATTAGGAAAGTTCAGGATAATAGACAAGGTTTGAATTGAACGGGTTACATCAGCTTCATGTGTATGCAGATGACGTGAAAATGTTAGAAGAAAATCCACACACGATTAGGGAAAACACAGAAATTTTACTTGAAGCAAGTAAAGCGATAGGTTTGAAAGTAAATCCCGAAAAGACAAAGCATATGATTATGTCTCGTGACCAGAATATTGTACGAAATAGAAATATAAAAATAGGAGGTGGAAAAATTCAAATATCTTGGAGCAATAGTAACAAATATAAATGAAACTCGGGAGAAAATTACACACAGAATAAATATGGGAAATGCCTGTTATTATTCGGTTGATAAACTTTTGTCATCTAGTCTGCTGTCAAAAAATCTGAAAGTTAGAATTTATAAAACAGTTATATTACCGGTTGCTCTGTATGGTTGTGACACTTGGACTCTCACTTTGAAAGAGGAACAGAGATTAAGTGTATCTGAGAATAAAGTTCTTAAGAAAATACTTGGGGCTAAGAGGGATGAAGCTAAGGAGAATGGAGAAAGTTACACAACGCAGAACTGCAGGCATTGTATTCTTCACTTGACATAATTAATAACATTAAATCCAGACGTTTGAGATGGGCAGGGCATGTAGCACGTATGGGTGAATCCAGAAATGCATATACAGTGTTAGTTGGGAGACCGGAGGGAAATATACCTGTGGGGAGGCCCAGACGTAAATTGGAGAATAATATTAAAATGGATTTGAGGGAGGTGGGATATGATCATAGAGAGTGGATTAATTTTTCAAGGATAGGGACCGATGGCGGGCTTATTTGAAGGCAGCAATGAACCTGCGGGTTCCTTAAAAGTCATTTTAAGTAAGTAAATAATAATAATAATAATAATAATAATAATAATAATAATCTTGACAACATTGCTATTAATAACTAAAACAACTCTGACAATCTCACATACCTATTAAAATTATCTGGAGATATGAAATTTATCTGCAGAATGGTTCGATATAATGGGCCAACTAGATGAATTAAACAATATGTCTATGTGCCATGTTTTCAGGACATACATTGATAATCCTGGCTATTACTTTACAGTATATACCACGATAAATAATACACATAAAACATCCTAATTTAATAATTATACATTTATAAAGTATGTGTCCACTTGAAGTATGCACATTGATTAAACAACGGTAATTGACACGGCTTCTTGTAGCAAAAGGTGTATAACTTGTACAAGATCTAATGTAGAATGTGCAACAATGTAGCATCAATCGTATGAACCAATTTCTGTAAGTGGATTAATATGTTTAAAATTGGTAGAACAAGAGTTGTGGGTGAAGAACGCCCAAGAAGGGAATTCGAAGTTTTAATACCAACGCTCAAACGAAATACTGATGAGATGATTTATTTTTTGGAGATGAGAGGATAAATATACGACATATACAGTAGGATTAACATTTCACGTTACGCCTAAATGTACAGTACGATTATTTAGTCCTGACATTCGCCGGAGATGTGCGCCTGGGTTAGTCGCTCGATTGTCTTCGAAGCGATCGGATGTCATTCGTGCGGTAGAGCGGTATGTTTCCAGTACGGTTAAGCTGTACTGCATTCCTTTAGCGACCGCTCGCCCTTATCTCTACTCCGGAGCTCTTTCCACTACTCCTATTACTTCCCCTCTTTCGCGTCGCTGAGCTGTCAGGACTAAATATAATTGGTCTGTAATAATTTCAATTATCCATATCCATCTGAACTACCATAAAACTTGTTCATAATGGGTGCCAAAAGAGCTTAGAGATGAAAACAAAGAAACTAGTGGTCTGAGAAATAGTTATTTGGCTGAAGGAAATGATGAAAGAGTAATGGAACGGAGAAAAATTCTCTCCGGCGCCGCGATTTGAACCCGGGTTTTCAGCTCTACGTGCTGATGCTTTATCGTGATTTAAGACGGCGCTTATTCCGTCGGATCCCGGCCAACTAGTCACTCATATCGAGTGCACCTCAGCACATGTGTGGACTTCGGTCCTGCGTTCATAGACATCTATGACGTAGTGCAGAGGGCGGCCACTAGAGGGAACCCAAGAGTTGGAGCTTAATCTGAGACGATTCTAACCGGCGTCGGAGTTGTATCCGGTGTGGCTTAGTGGATAAAGCATCAGCACGTAGAGCTGAAAACCCGGGTTCAAATCCCGGCGCCGGAGAGAATTTTTCTCCGTTCCATTACTCTTTCATCGTATGATGACGCAGAATATCTGCATGGAAATATCATATGTACTTCGGTACATTAAAATAATATATATGAAGGAAATGAGTTTCTGGAAATGGTAGTAGCAGTTTTTATTTAACGATTTTTCAACTGTGGATTCTATCCAGCGTCGAAATTCAACGAAGACGAGAAATGGCTGATCACATCTGTTTAGTAAATCAGGACCACCATCTTTAATTATCATGGTACGGAGTTAAGTATGAGTGAATGAGTCATAAACAGTGGCACATCAACTGTGAACTGAATTGTGCAGTACCAAATAAAGGATCAGATGAATATGAAACACAGATCTACAAAGGCAATGGAATTTCATTTCCAGCGGCCACAAAGTAAACAGAATATTAGATTTGCGTACCAGTGAAGCAAATATGAATGTTAAATCTTAATGGAAATATTCACTATATCAATGCCGACCGACTGCCATATGAAAATGTAATAAACGACACCAGACTGACAGGGTGGGGAAATTATTGCTGCCTGCAGAGCAATGAGGCAATTGTTTGAGCATCAAAGAGACATTTCCCCACGCCAGTTGTTTTAAATCGCCATTGTTGTACAAATAACGCAGTTCAAATGGATGTAAATTGTGTTACACAAGGGGCGTACGCAAGCGGGGGTGTTACCATGTTTGAACACCCCCCCCCCTTGAACTTAAAAAAATGACACATTTAGAGTTGAGTATTTTAAAATCCATAATCGTTCTCTTTTCTCTAATTTTTCACTGTCAGAGTAACAAAATCTACATCGACGTAAGGTATTAGTCGTCCTACCCCTCCTTCATTATAATCCTTGTGCTTGGTGCTGCGGCAAGTTCGAATTATAACAATGCGTTCTTTATTAAAGAAGTCCTACTGCTTACCTATCATATACAAATAACTATTTTATATAATAAATTATGTTTTATTTAACGACGATCGCAACTGCCGAGGTTATATAAGCGTCTCCGGTGTGCAGGAATTTTGTCCTGTAGGAGTTCTTTCACATGCCAGTAAATCTACTGACATGAGCCTGTCGAATTTAAGCGCACTTAAATGCCATCGATCTGGGCCCGGAACGAACCCGCAACCTCGGGCACAGGAGGTCAGCGCTATAAGAATGCACCTCGCAGGGCGACTATATACAGGTTGTTTCCGGGTTAGTGTTACAAATTTTCAGGGATGATGGGGAAGGGCACATGTATCAATTTGTGATAAGGAACCCTGGTCCGGAAATGACTGAGTCGAAAGTTACAAGCAAAAATAGTTTTGTGGAAATGTAATTGTAAATTGGCACTACGTTCCCACCTTCCCTTAACCTTTGGTACAGTCGTGGAAAGATGGTATGAGTCGGATGTCTCCTACGTGGGTACTTGTCGGATACAATCTGTGAGCTTGTCTACTGTTCCCATTGGCTCATCTGTATTCGGAAATCATGTCTGCATATTCCGCTCCCGTGTACTCCTCCATTTTACTAGGACTGATCGACTGGACACTGAAACTTGTACACATACACTGCTGTCTACAGACGTGCATATCAGGACCGACTATGTCCGTTACACATTACGCCATCTGCATTGCTTTAGTGTAGTTTCCTGTTCCCACCCTTGAGACAGCGCACTGAACGGAATACTGTAAGTAGACAACGTAAACAACGTGAGATGAATACGGTATGTGTAAGATGTATAGATAAATACACATAAATAAGGTGTACAGAGAATAAAATTATTCCATTTCCACACAACTATTTTTGCTTATAACTTTCGACTCAGTCATTTCCGGACTAGGTTCCTTATCTCAAATTGATACATGTGCCCTTCGGATTCATCCCTGAAAGTTTGTAACAAAGGACAAATACCATGTATATGTATATATTATATATATATATATATATATATATATATATATATATATAAAGGCACTGTGTCATAGATAGTCACAAGCCACAAAATCATAATTTTACAGGAAAACATTTTAAAACTTTGAAGTGATACTAAAATCAGAATAATCTAATACATGTTTGAATGTTATTAAGGCATATTCTCTGATATTTTCTGAAGCAATTTACAGAAGCAAATACTGTTTTATCATTTTCCTATTTAATTACTATGAACATATACCATAACCATGTAGGTAATTGTAGAGGAGTCTTCTAAGTCAAAGGCATAGGTCTGGATTTACTTTTTGTAGCAGCTTGTCGTTCAGAATTATCACAGTTCATTTTAATTGTCTCAATAAACGTACCTACGTAATTTGATTGTTGTCTGATGCAGGGAGCCATGGTTTCTCTGTGCTTACAATAGAGAGATGGCTTTGAGAGTTTCCATGGAAACTACGATGCAATGTACTAATGAAGACCATGATAGCTAATTCATATTTTTATTCTGTGTTGTGACAAGGAAATAAATGCATGTCATTTTATTGCGGAAGATGTCAGAATGAAGATGAAAGACCTTCTACACGTTCTTCAGTTGAATTCACTCTACAACCCATCACTAAGGACTAATGACAGAAGTATGAAAGCTGCAAATAAGGTTTGATAGATAATAGCATATTATTTTTAGGTATTCAAGAGCAGAGTTAGATTATTTTCTAATTCCAATATTAATTATGATTTTAATTAAAGACGGAAGGTATATACAATGAAAATATAATTGAATTGATATACCGTCAATTTGGGGCAACATTAGCCCACTTTTGCCGTGCAGTATAGTTTAAGTGATGTATTTTTTATGAAGTTAATTTCAAATTGTTTTCATTTTCATCGTTGGGGATCCCAAAATGTCAAACAGTATTATATTGCAATGACAGACATATTACTGGATTTTATACGATGCAAATATAATTGAATTGATATACCATCAATATGGGACAATATTAACCCACTTTTACCGTGTAGTGTAGTTTAAGTGATGTATTTTTTATGAAGTTAATTTCAAATTGTTCTCATTTTCATCGTTGGGGATCCCAAAATGTCAAACAGTATTATATTGCAATGACAGACATATTACTGGATTTTAAATGTTGTTATTGTTTTTTTTTTTTAATATTTGGGCTGATGTTGCCCTGAAATGGGGCAACTTTAACCCAGTCAATATATATCATAGTAATTAATATTTTAACACGTCTTGGGTAAAAGTACGTCAATTTTGCGTACCTGCATGACAAAGAAATACTAAATGAAATACAAGATTATTACAATAATCTAGTTTCTTATTTATGTAATGAATAAATAATTATATTACAGGAATTGAGAACAATAAATTATAAAAAAGAGATTTATATGTTATCTACCTGGCATACCCATTTAAGAAAGAAACAGATTACTGTATCAGTCGAGGGACAAAAAACAAACCCCTCGTTCTAATCATTTTTTGTGGTTCAATTATTTGTTTTAAATCACACCAATTGTAAATTAAAATGTCCTTTTAGTTTTTTCGTCTTCGTCATGCAATCCACAGTTACACCTGATTCTTAATTTGACGAAGTTTTAACACGTTCAGGAAACAATTCCATCTCATATTGTACGATGGCAAAATCCCTTTCTTGCAGTGTCTCTTTTCGACTGTGAGAGAAATACTGATCTCTTACATCAGTCGCTGTCGATTCCTCTGAACTGATGTCAAGTTGAAAATCGGTAGTGTTGTCAAAATGTATACTGATCTCTGTAATGTTCAGCAAATGTGCAGCAATCACTATTTCTTCTTCCGGGGTGAATATTGTTGGACGTCCAGGACTCTTCTGATAATCCATGTTGTATCTTTCGTACACTACTTTTAACACTTGAATATAAATAATTGATTAAATGGCGATCTTACTCGTGTTAATTATGTAAGCATGTGCGGCTTACAGCTGTTTCGGTGCTACTTGACACCATACTCAGAGCCTTCTGTGTCTCAGCGTCATCTCAACTTCGCTGCCTGTTGTGTGGGTGCGTTCGTGTGATGAAGAGTTGAGTCAAATAGTGTGTGTGTTCTGAAATTGATCTGTGTGTTGAGAATTTGATTAGGGTGTGTTTTAGTGTGTCTGTATATCCTACACATACAACCCAAAAACCAAAAACTCAACACACTAGAACAATATGAAATATACAGACACACTAAAACACACCCTGATCAAATTCTCAACACACAGATCAACGCACACACTATTTGACTCAACTCATCACACGAACGCACCCACACAACAGGCAGAGAAGTTGAGATGACGCCGAGACACAGAAGGCTCTGAGGATGGTGTCAAGTAGCACCGAAACAGCTGTAAGCCGCACATGCTTACATAATTAACACGAGTAAGCTCGCCATTTAATCAATTATATACTCTTCTGATGTTTGGATTTCAATTTTAGCTCAATCGTTTCAATCGTAATATTGTGAAGGCACTCTCTGTGTTCTTAGTCCTGTCCTGTAGGCAATGTTCAAGATCTTCCTTTGTGTAATTTGCATATGTGCGGGTCTCTATTGCCTTAATATGTGTTCTTGGCATTCTTCTTACATGACAAGTCGCATAAAAAGAATGAATTAAGCAGTAAATTAATTTGCATATTAATATTGTAACTACTATAAACACGTTAAAATTGATGGCGTACACATTAGCCTAGGGCTAAAGATACCCCAGAAATCAACTGAAAGAAACATCACTTTGTTTGGGATGAAATTACACCAAAAGAGAAAACATAAAAGCCAATCATAATTTTGTACCTATTCCGCACATATTTATATATAAGTTAAGATACTTAACTGATTTAATTTGTGGTCTGGACACAAAAAGTTTGCAGAGAGTAAATTGATGTGATCTAATAGCTGATGTACTAATGAGTGTGCTGCGGTCTTGAGGAGGTAAATCTGGTAAACTTAAAATGCACTGAATATGAGCATAATATTATCATCTATTGGCCAATTAGAGAAATATTTTAGTACACTATCTGAAGTCGAGTGGTAGATATACAAATTCAGAACATACCTTTTGTTTGGGCCGAAGTTATACCGAAAAGGCTAAAGTTGCCCCATGTGTTGGTATATCAGAACATTACTGCGTCCAGGTTTCTCTCTTTATGAAACGTCTGTTTCAAACAAGAATTTTGTTGTGAAGATAGACAACGTACAGGTTATGCAAAAATGAAGATATATATATATATATATAATTTGAACTGGTAATGGAAATTACGGGAAAACGGCTGAACGGATTTTAATGAGTGACCCCTCATTTTCATGCCTGGTATCCAAAGTTTTTCGGAAAAGTAGAAGTTTTCAGTGAAATGTCAATTTTCCTACAGAATTTTCCTATTTTCAAAAATCCATCTGTTGTCAGTTTTGAGAACTAATATTATAGAATCACGGAAGACTTGATTGAATTTCAGAACAAAAACACACACTACAAAAACAATAGGCTATTACACGAAGGCCATGACCTGCAGGATTGCCGACATATTTAGAGCTCAATTCAATTTGTTATTAAAAACTGATTCTGAAGTGTATAATTTTCTGGATATTCAAATCTACGAAACTTGAGGTGGTTTGATGACATTATTACCATTAGAAATTAAATATTATTATAGTTAATATCATGATGTGTCTATTCTTCATTAATTGTACATAATATTGATACTATATTGATGACATGAAAGTGAAACGTTTTGAGGTTATGTAAGTAAATGTAGAGAATATTTTAATTTAGATCTTCATTTCTATAATTTACTGAGTGACTGCTATATATAACTACAAAACTTAAGATAATAATATTGTTACTAAAAATCAAATATTTTTATACTTATTAAACCAATGGGGTTGGGTCTTTTTCATATACTTAATGGCGGTGTAGCTCAGGATAGGGACCAATGGCGGGTTTATGTGAGGGCGGCAATGAACCTCCGGGTTCCTTAAAAGCTAGTAAGTAAGTAATGGCGGTGTAGTGTAGATATTGATATGTGGCATTGCCTTCAGTATTGGCTCGAGAGAGCGCAAAATTACAGTTCCTAAAAAGATATTACTTACTGATACAATAAGAGGCCTAGAAAATTTTGTAGTCTCCAGATCATTTCAGCAAGATCTCTTAGTAGGATAAAATGATTTTACGCTCTACATTTCAAGTTCTACATGCAGCAGTTATGCGAAAATGCTATTGTTCGAAAGCTTAGCAAACCTGACTTTTTTAACTTTTGCCTACAATCCACAATGACCTGAAATAGCTACTGCTATCGTCCTGACATTGATACTTGCGTTTTCGCGTTGAAACTCAAAACTGAAGTTGGATAGGTTCAAGAAAAAGTATTTGGCCTAAAAATCCATTCAGAGAGAGTATGTTTCATTATTATGGAAGCAAATAACTATCAAAAAGACAAGTATTCTTCATTGAAAATAAATCTGAAAAAATTTTATTTGAACGTCTAACGAACTTAGTTTGCAGCAGCATTTGCTGCACAAGCCACTAGTATATATATTATGTGAAGAGTGCAAGAATGCAAGAATGATGGATGCCACTTTCTTCTTGAAAATGAACCAAGACTGTCAATCCATAGCTTAAGACATATAGAATGTACATAGAGAGTTATATGGCATTAACACTGGTAGTCATTGTCCAGTAATGATCGAAAAATCACAGTTAAGCTTTGAGTGCTAAGCATTTCAAACTTTCAATTGCTTCTCCTGCAAAATGTATTCCAAATCACATCCATCATTCTTGCAGTGGACTCTTCATATATACAAACCAAACTAAATAAGAAACTTCGAATACACTTAGGTACAAAAATGAATTTCCTCGAAGGTACGATTTTTTTCCAATTGACGTGATAGTAGAGAAGTGCTACAAAATTCATATACAATGCGAAGGACAAAACCTTCCACTTACATGTGCCCACATCTTGCTTTAAGGGAAACAGTGTCATTTGAAGAGCTAGCATTTTCCATCTTTATAAAGTTATGTTCTAGGTTTATATACAGTACGGTACTAAATGTTTTTGACATGTCAATTTGCTTATAAGATCACTTGATCTTAATTCCTTACATTTTTGGCTGTGGGGTAAGGGATTTTATAAGTTATATTCAAAGCCTATAAATTACATGGTTTCATTATATCAACAGATTGGGAATGCCTGTTAGCAGACGCAGGAGCAATCAGGAAACCTGAAAAAAATGTGTTCTTTGCCACGAATGTCTGAATAATATATATATATATTACTGAACACTATAGAGGATTACAGTCCCGCGCCGTGGCGTCGTGGTCTAAGGCATCCTGCCTAGGACTCACGTTACGGAATGCGCGCTGGTTCGAGTCCTCATGGGGGAAGAAATTTTCTCATGAAATTTCGCCCAGTATATGGGACCGGTGCCCACCAACATCGTGATGCACTTGGGGAGCTACGATAGGTAGCGAAATCCGGTTGTGAATGCCAGCTATAACGGCTGGGGGATCATCGTCCTAACCACACTATACCTCCATTCTGGTTGGATGATCGTCCACTTCTGCTTCGGCATGTGGGCGTGAGGCCAGCAGCTGGTCGGTCTAGGCCCTTCATGGGATGTAGTGCCACAGATTATTATAGAGGATTACAGGTAAATAAAAATGTATTGGGCTTTTTGGGGTTGTTCCATCAAGTGACCGGTCTTCTTGAGTGTTTTTTTTTTTTTTCATTTATTTGCAAATTTTTGTACATTGGTACTATCAATTGTGCTTAAATAATTAACATTCTTAGTGTTGGGATTTAATTTGTTCCTTTTAATCCATTAGACGCAATTTCATTGAGAATTAGTGCAATTCCATGTGCTAAAATATTGTTACGCCTCTAATATTACCAAGTATTTAATCTGAGAATAACGGAATGACAGCTAAAGTTTTGGAATGGCCTTCCACTTTCTTGCCAAACAACCCGGCTCAGGAATTTAAAAGACAGGTAGGACTGGTATAGTTGAGGCCAAGATTTCACACTTAAACGCTTACTATATAGTCTCCGTTTATATAACAAAGTACAGAAATATGTGTATAATGTATATAACAAAGTGATAATGTGTACAATATAATGTTCTTTTTGCAGAAATTATTGACATTTTTTATTTCAGCAAATTCGATGTACCTCTCCCCCCTCTCTCTCTCTTTTAACCCCGTATCTTGTGGCAACAGTGTACTAGGCAAAGGCCCCCAACGAAAAAAATGCTTTTTTTTTTTTTCTTAACCTTGAATCCTCTATACATGAAGCAGTTGCTATATCAATAAAATTGAAGGCCTTGTAGCTCTGTAGTGTTTTTATATTTGTTTATTAGAGGATTTTTACTTTTATTGTGAATACTCTTTGCTGTCGATGACTTTTTGGAAAACTGTTTTCGATCATCGGAACAGATGCATTATAGGGGCCATATTATACAGTTGAACCTCTATTATCCGTGGTAATCAAGGGGGTGGACTGGACGGTTAATCGAAAAATCGGATAATCCGTATCATAAAATACTTTCGTAATTTAAGTGTATAACAGTTTCATAATTTCCACCGTGGTCTTGCGTTTAACATGCTAGATAGTGAATCAGAAGTTTACCGGTAATATTTAAGTCCGGTTGTCAACAATGGTTTTATAAGGGCCAAGTAAATTCCTTGCGTTGATTCTTTGTGGAAAGATAGGAATAGTAGAGGTTTCTTGTTGTAGATTTACAGATTTTATACACTTCATTTTTGTTTTTAATTAAATCGCGCACCTTTGTAATTCCAATCTCGTATTCTGATGCGAGAGGAGCCGCGATTTCTTTTACGTACGAGCACTCGAACAGTAGAACAAGGACTGAATGCTGCACGGGTTTGCTCTAAATTTTCTTTGAAAGCAGGTAGTGATTATTTTACAATTTGGGAAAAACATCTTCAAGTAAGTCTACCGGTAACTGTTCCTATTGCTGGCAGTACACTTGTAATATGTAAGGATAAATGTTTATAATAATAGACTCCAGAAAAGAAAAGGTACTAATATAAGGTACAACACTACATACTTTTTCCGCAGCAAAGAAAGAAAGAAAGAATAGAGTGAGAGAAAGACAGTTGGATAATCCGATGATCGGTTAATAGGGTGACGGATAATCGGGGTTCTACTGTACGCAAAAAAAAAAAAAAATCAGTGGAAGTAATGGTTAGAAATCCGCTGAAATAAAGTAGAAGAACATTGGAAGTCAGGATAGCAGCATGAAAGGTTTAAACTGTATAACCATTAAGTAACAGAGATATTTTCTTGAAATTTCGACAATATCATTGACACAAGGCGCAGTGCTCTGCATATAGTAAAATAATTCTTCCCGAAATAGAGGCTCCAAACCGCTGGCGTAGAGGAAAGCCGAAGGTGTACTTAGTTAAAAATTTCAACTTCTTAACAATCATACAGTACAGCATCGATTATCCGAAAGAACTGGGGATAAGGGGTGTTCGGATAACTGATTTTCGGATAACCAAATATTTACGAAAACAATTTGTACCGGTGTCATAGGAGCAGTATGGAACAAATAGACGCTGATATTGAACACAAAACTGTACCTACAGTATAATATATTTTGTATCACACGTATTACAAGTGACACAGAGAACTGACTAGCCTAGTTTGACAAGTTCAAAATGGCCATTAGAGTAAGCCTACAGTTAGGAAAAGAAGTCCAATTTTTTTTTTTTGCCGCTAAATCTCGTAAAGTGCGCTAGAGATATTTCTACATGGCGCGCGAGCAAATTTGAATTTGTCGACTGGAATGCTTTCGGTTAACCGATTTTCGGTTGATCGGTATTCGGATAATTGATGCTCTACTATATTAATAGTTAAATAATTATTTTCATAAGTAACGAGTTGTGAATATAATTCGATTACTTTCACCAGAATTAAGAGAGCGAATTTTAGACAATGGGATGGGTGTAGAAGGTTACCTGAATTGTCGGAAGAGAGCTACTTGTTGCAGAATAACATTTTTTTTTTCACAGAAGAATTAAAAGCGAAGTAGGTATACTAGTCATTTAAAATGTTTTGATTGGCAGGAAGGAACGCACTGTTTTAGAACGGTCTCTAGCGGAAGCCGTAGAAGTGATGTTGCCAAAGTTTGAAAATCGGTAACAGCGACCTGCGTAGTTCAGGAGGTAACGTGTTTACCTGCTGATCTGGGGATGGACTAGGGCGTGGGTTTAATTTGATTATCTGGTTGGGTTTCTTTTCGACTTTTTTCCAACTCTAAGGCGAATGTCTGGTAATTTAGGACGAATTCTCGGAAACATCCTGGCAAATACCGCCTCACTATTGCAAAATTCATCGACGCTTATTATCCTAGTCGTTGATACAACGTCGTTAAATAACCGAATAAAATACGTAGCGGCATATTTGGAGGAAAATTAGTTTTGCATTAATGTAGATAATACTTGCAAGTTTGTGGTATTGAACCTATTCTGACCTTGACGAAGTCCTTGGTCTCCTATTTCTTAGCTGTCGATGTCATGCAGAATACATAAATATTAAATGTTCCTCCATTTATATTCTGAGTTCTCAAACTACTAACACTACTAAAACTAAAAAATAATGAGTAAGATTTTGAAAAGAGAAAGCAGTTTATTACAGTCAGTGGACTAGGCCCTACTGTGAGAAAGTTACGAATTTCAATCAGACACATGCACTAATGACATGCAATATATATGAGTGATTCACGAGGAGTTAAAAAGACATTTTGAGCATAAAATGTCATATAAACTTGGGTCCTATTCTCAATATTTTTAGACTTATACTAATTTGAAGTTGTTAGTAAAATACTATTTTATTCAATTTTAAGGGTAAAAGAATATTACAATTACAGAATGAACTATTCAGGAGTATCATTTCTTTCATTGGCTAGTATTCTGAAGCTAAAAATGTGTTGTAAATTCCATAGTTGCTTCGTACAGTATTTTTTTTTCGGGTTTTAACTATAAAATTACATTTTTCTTACGCACTTATCACAACAATTGTTACAAATCATTCCACTCTTGTAAATTTTTTTAAGTGTATTTTATTTTACAAATGGCTTTTAAGGAAGAAGGTTCATTTCACATGAATCGGTTAAAATTAATCCAGTCTCTATCATCACACCCCACCTCCTCAAATCCATTTTAATATTATCCTCCATACGTCTTTAAAGGTCTTTTTCCCTCCGGTCTCCCAACTAACACTCTATATGCATTTCTGGATTCGCCCATACGTGTTACATGCCCTGCCCATCTCAAACATCTGGATTTTAAGTTCCTAATTATGTTAGGTGAAGAATACAATGCGTGCAGTTCTGTGTTCTGTAACTTTCTCCATTCTCCTGTAACTTCATCCGCTTAGCCCCAAATATTTTCCTAAGCACCTTATTCTCAAACACCCTTAACCTATGTTCCTCTCTCAGAGTGAGAGTCCAAGTTTCACAACCATATAGAACAACCGGTAATATAACTGTTTTTATAAATAACTTTCAGATTTTCGGAAAGACTGGATGATTTTCAACTGAATAATAACACGCAGTTCCCATATTTATTCTGCGTTTAATTTCCTCCCAATTGTTGCTCCAAGATATTTGAATTTTTCCACCTCTTCGAAGGATAAATCTTTTTAATTTCCATTTGTACAATATTCTGGTCACGAGACATAATTAACTTCGTCTTTTGGGATTTACTTAGAAATTTCTTGCTTCTAGTAAAAGTTTTCCTAATCGTTTGTGTATTTTCTCCTAACATATTCACGTCATCTGCATAGACAAGAAGCTGATGTAACCCGTTCAATTCCAAACCCTGCCTGTTATCCGAACTTTCCTAATGGCATATTTAGAGCGAAGTTAAAAAGTAAAGGTGATAGTGCACCTTTAGCCCGCAGTGAATTGGAAAAGCATCAGATAGGAACTGACCTATACCGACTCTGCTCTATGTTTCACTGAGACACATTTTAATTAATCGAACTAGTTTCTTGGGAATACCAAATTCAATAAGAATATCATATAATACTTCCTTCTTAACCGAGTCATATGCCTTTTTGAAATCTATGAATAACTGATGTATTGTACCGTTACACTCCAATTTTTTCTCCATTATCTGTCGAATACAAAAAATCTGATCAATTATCGATCTATTACGCCGAAAACCGAACTGATGATCCCCAATAATTTCATCTACGTACGGAGTTAATAAGACTGTACACTAGGATGCAGAATTAAACTGTAAAGAATCAAGTTCCTAAAGTCGTACGATTTGTAACAATTTTTATGATAAGTGCGTATGAATTATGTAATTTTTAGTTAAAAATCGAAACACAAAAACTGTACATAGCAATTAACAACACATTTTTAGCTTCAGAACACTAGCCACTTTAAGAAATGATACTTCTGAATAGTTCATTCTCTATTTGTAATATTCCTTAATCCAACAACTTCAAATTACTGTAACTCTGAAAATATTGAGATTAGGACTCTTGTTTATATGACATCTTTTGCTCAGAAGTCTTCGGAAATGAGCTCCGTAAGTGCCGGCAAATCCTCGTTAATTACTCTGTAAATTGTAATGTTTCACTCAAATCTCAAAATTTTAGTATCTGTCAATAATAACCTCCAAAACGTTTGGGTGAATTAAAATTAAGAATCGTCTACCTCCACGCGATATGCAAACGACAGACTCATGTGTAGTATAAAGAGTGAAGACCTCAACAGTACATGTGACTTCAGTGAGAAAGTTACCTTTTAGTGCATGTTCATACCAACGGGAGCATTCACTTGCAGCTGATGATGGCAACTACCACCTTCATCAGTATTACAGTGCTTCATACAGGTAGGACTTACAGGTAGGACATATATTATAACATAAGAGTAGGCCTAACCAGTAAAACAGATTGTATTTGGAGATGAAATTCACTAATAGAATATGAACAAAATGTTTCCATTTAGTGGATGAATTGACGGCTTCGAAGTGCTCGGGAATTTATCCATAATAAATGAACATCTGGCTTTATATCAGGGTGGATCGGAAAGTAACCCCAAACAATTTATTATTTTACGGAATACTATTTTGGTTAGGACGTTCAAAGTTGGCAGATAGTTTGAATCTTGCGCTACAGATTGCAATGATTCGATTGGATGTCACCCTGGCGGGACGAACTGTAACTACTGAGTAAAAATGGCGCGTTTTTTACCATCGGTCGCTTGTGAAGGGCAGCGAGGTGTAGTCCGTTTTGTTTGTGAAAAACTAAAAATTCAAGTGAAATTCACAGGGAAATATTGGACGTGTGCGGAGCTTGATTTTCTGGACGATAGAAACATATCCAGGTGGTGCAGGTTCTTCGAAGACGTCCGCCGACGAAGAACGTTCCGGGCGACCAGTGAACGCTGCAACACCACCCAATGTCAGAGGCATCATTAAGCCGGCAATCTTCCACCCTACAGTCCAGGCCTCGCACTGTCTGACTTTCACATTTTCGGAAATTCTTAGGAGGACAACATTTCGGATCGGATGAAGAATCACTCGTGAGCAGGTGGCTATGCGCCCAAAAAAATGGAGTTTTATGAACGAGGTGTACTGAATATGGTGTCCCGATCGGGGAAATATGTCGAGAGACTTGGTTCCAATGTCGAAAACAGGTAAAATCTGTAACTTTCTAGTGCATTATTTCATTTTGCTTACCTATGAAATACGTTGCCACAAAAAAATTATTGTGTGTTACTTTTCGATGCACCCTCGTATTTAACATGGCTATTCCGTTAATATAATAACAAACAAATATTTAAAGAGTGAAACGGTGTAATTTGGTGATTTTCAATCAAAATATCATTTCTGTTTTTTTCTAAAACGAATAAGCAATCTCACTTATAAATGAGAAAGTATCAGCCCTCTACGTCCTTCGGATATGTGAAAGGGCATCTTCAGTGGAATTTCATCGCAAACTTAAGACGTGTAGAATGGATTTACAGACGTTACAAGATAATAGTCACGATAGTTACAATGAAAGAGGCCATTCAGACTTCAACAACCATTCCTATATATAGATTTGCTAAGGCGGAATGAGTCCCAATGAAAACTGCGGTGCTGGTATTTGGGCCCTTTCTTCGTAAAAGAGAACAACTCTTACACAGACGTTAAGTAAAAACTTGATACTTCAAACAAATATAATTATAAATATATATGTTGCTATTAATTTACTTTAAGCATATTTAAGTAAATTAATGAATTTATTATTAGCAATATTTAGTGTCAAAACATGAGAAATCCACTTGCTGTAAAGTGTGATTTTACAGTCACACACAACAATAAGGACAGTTTATTGAATTTGATATTGTTATTGCAATATCCTTCAGTTAATTTCAGTAATTATCTTAACAACATGTAAAACATCAACATACTCTTCATAATTAGCTGTCGCTATTGCGTTAGTGGAATATTCTACCAGTGACATCGGAGTTCGTCGGAATTTAACAGTATTAAAAAAAACTTCTTGCAGAGTAGAGTGGAATGCAGAAGAATGAAAATTTTAACTTTAATGTAAATGCTTCCAAATTGTTATAGTAATGTTTCTCCCAAATGTGTAAAATTAGTTATTTCTGTTTAGAAGTTTAGTTACTACTTACTTTGCACACCAAATTAGCCAATTATTCCACTACTAGTAGTATATACTTTATTTGTAGCTGTAGTGATTTAATCCCTGCTATTGTTATTTTCTGAACCCTTATTTTGTATTTCAATACTTTTTTTTTGTATTTGTGTTTGTACTTTTAACGCTTTTCCATAGGCTATTTATTAACCCGAATTTGTTTCTTTTATTTCTGGTGGTGTTGTAGCAAATGCCTGAGAATTTTTACTCCAAAAGATTATGTAAACAAGCAAAAATAATTAAGCAAATAAATAAATTACAAAATAAATATATAAATAATTATAAGAGCAAAATTCAGCAAATGAACAAATGATACCTGATACAATAAGTAAGGATATAATTACCATTTAGAAAAGTAAGAAACTATGAATTTATTACATAAAAGAAAGCAGGATAATAAAATTTAAAAACACCAATTTCATTATTTCCTACATCGACTAATTACCATAAGAAATAATTTCGAACTGTTCACAGGATAACAGAGTATTTCAATGTCTTCTATTCAATATCTATCATTTAAACTGAAGACATCATATAGATTATGATTCAGTTCACAATAATGTCCATCTGCATTTCTATACACAAACCAAAAAAATCAGGTACATTTACCGTTAAGAAAGGTGAACATCTCAGCCCTCTCTTTACAACTAGATGAGTTCCCTTTTATGCTTTAAGGTTAGCATTTTTCACTCAATCTAATTGCATATACAGGAAGATAAACAATTTGTGAATGTCTAGTGACGGTACATAAAAATCGTACGACAAAGAACACATTTAGAGGAACCAAATTTAGTTCCAAAACACAATGCAATGAATAAGATCATTCAATTACATTAATGACATTGTTCTTTAACTAATAATATAATGTAGAAAAATACATAAGACATTCCAAACCTAACGAATAAAATGAAAAAAAAAAACTCATTACAAATTATTCATTAATGAAAATATACAAAAAATCAAAGTAACAATTAGTAACTTTGTGATCTAAATTATTAGCCATTACAAAAGACGGTATGTGCAAAAAATATATTTCTTCTTTACAGGCATTAAGAAAGGAGATGCAGCTGAACACCTTTACCACTGCAACAATGTATGTATGTATGTATGTATGTATGTATGTATGTATTATGTATGTATGTATGTATGTATGTATGTATGTATGTATGTACGTATGTATTAATGTATGTATGTACGTATGTTTTATGCATGTATGTGTATGTTTGTATGTTAGCCTATGTGTGAGTGTGTATGTGTGTGCGTGTGTGTATGTATGTATTTAAAGTGGGAGTGCTTAAAGCCACTGTCGTGGGAATAAACACCCCGTCATCCTGAGTGGATTGAATCTGGAATGTGCTACAATAAAATCCTAAAAGCGAAATATCCAGCCAACTGAGAAATTTAAGCTACGGGAAATGGGGAAACAGAATGGAAATTGACATCAAATGGCAAAATAACAAAGTCTTTTTTTCCTTCTCTTTACGACAGATTGAGAGCAAAGTTTACATTAACACCGAACCTAACCACAGTTCTAACAGGTCATGGAAGAACAAGATCGTACTACCATAGATTTAAAATAAATGACGATCCCATGTGTATCTGCAACCAAAATGAACGAACTGTTGACCACTTACTATTTGAATGCACTATGATAGACAAAGAAAGATATAACTTAAAAATACAAATAAGAATAGCAGGCGGAACGTGGCCACCTCCTTAAATAGATTTATTGAAGAAAGATAAAAAACAATTTATTAACTTCGTTAATAGGATAAATTTCGATAATCTATAGAGTACAGTGGTTAACACACAGTAAAATTAATGCACTTACCTGACATTGCATTTTAAATGTGCATTATGTAACCCAATGTAATTTTAATTTATTTCCTTACGTTTTATTTATTTATTTATTTTCTGTAAATAATATTGTTTTGATAATGTGATACAATTATATATTCAGTAAGGAATAATGCTTCAGATACGGTATAATTAATGCAATGCCCTGCAATAGTATTAAGAAATTGTAATTCATAATCATGTACTATTGCAAATAATATTGTGTTAATAATAGAATAATTTTCAATAAGCTGTAAAGTATAATACTTTAGGCAGTATAATTAATGAACTTACCTATAATCGTACAAAAAAATTGTATTATATAAAAGGTGGCATTAATTGTAAATAATACTGTTTGCTAATTGGATTAAATTTGATAATTAATAAGGAATAATGTTCAAAAGGAGTATAACTAATGCACTTAGACCTACCTGTCATCGTATATAAAACTTGTATCATGTAACACATTTTATTAATCTTAAGCAATATTTTTGATGACAGGATAAATTTTGATAATCCAAAAGAAATAATGTTTTAGACGTAGTATAATTCATGCACTTACGAGTCTTCGTGTTTAAAAACTTGATTCTGTAACATATTGTATTAATCTTAGTAATATTGTTTTGATTGTATTCATCTTAAGTAATATTGTTTTGATGAAAGGATAATCCAAATTCAATTATGTTTTAGACGTAGGATAATTAATGCACTTACGCGCCTTCTCGTTTAAAAAATTGATTGTTTAACACATTGTATTAATATTAAGTAATATTATTTTGATGAAAGGATAAATTGTGATAATCCATAAGGAATCATGTGTAACACATAGTATAATTAATGCACTTACGTGTCTTCGTGTTTAAAAATTTTGACTGTGTAACATATTGTATTAATCTTATTAACATTGTTTGATGAAAGGATAAATTGTGATAATCCATAAGGAATCATGTGTAACACATAGTATAATTAATGCACTTACGTGTCTTCGTGTTTAAAAATTTTGACTGTATAACATATTGTATTAATCTTATTAATATTGTTTGATGAAAGGATAAATTGTGATAATCCATAAGGAATCATGTGTAACACATAGTATAATTAATGCACTTACGTGTCTTCGTGTTTAAAAATTTTGACTGTGTAACATATTGTATTAATCTTATTAATATTGTTTGATGAAAGGATAAATTGTGATAATCCATAAGGAATCATGTGTAACACATAGTATAATTAGGACGAATAGAAGAAAAAGTGTACGCACTGCTATGCTTTCCCATTGTCGGTGGCGGACCTGACAACTAGTGGCGCTTCGATCGCTACGTTCCATCTGTTGTCTGAAGTCAGACACCTCGAAAATATATTTCTCGCGCGTTTAATGATGAAATTTGCTAGGGATTGTTAATATGCTTTGTTGTTGAGAGTTATGTAGATGTCTTCGATTTGTTATGCTTTGAATTAAACAGTGACAAAAGAATATTGTGTGGTGTTTTACAAAATGATTACAAAAATTCCTTACTGTTTTGTTCTGGGTTATAGATCGGAATACAGTAGAAATAGTGTAACAAGACATTTCTTTTCTTCTCCTAAAGAAAAAGATTAGTCTGGAAAGCGAGCCAGAGCGATTCCGCGGAAAGATAGGCAGCTTTCGGTAAATAACCGATGAGACTGTTTTAATATGAAACGTCATAAGACAGCAATACAGCGAGTGCGTTGAAAATTACAACCAAGTGTCTTACCTCACATTTTCCCCAATTTACTGAAATGATGAAATATATGAAAATAAACGTTGCGGAGTGGTAATATTCGATGAGGTCAAATTCAGAGAAGAAATTCAGTTTAATAATTATTCCCTTAGAGTGGACGTATTTGTTCATTTCGGAGATCTCACGTCTGATGTCCAAAAGAAACAATTAGCAAATCATGCATTAGTATTTATGCAAGATTGGATTCAACCAATTGCTATTTACACTAGCAGAAACGCTACTCCAGGTGATATTCTCGTTAAAATTCTTATTCAAGTTATACTACAATTAGAAGCAGTTGGGACGAGAGTAGTCGGTTTCACTTGTGATGGCAGTCAAACAAATAAAAAGGCCTGTAAATCTTTAGAAATAAATGGAAAAAAAATTCCAGCACAATGCAATATTCCTAATCCGTCTGACGAAAAAAGGAAGATATGGGCATTCTCAGATTTTGTGCACATACTGAAATGCATAAGAAATTATTTCCATGATAAAGTCGAACTCTCTTACAAGGAGAAAAACATCAATTTCAGTTTTTATAGGAGACTTTTTGAGGAAGATTTATCTGGATGTGCCAGTCTTAGGGTTTGTCCCAAGTTGACAACAGCTCATTTAGATCCTTCGTCCTTTCAGAGAATGAATGCCAGACTTGCGTTCCAACTCTTCAGTGACAGTGTCGCCAAAGGTCTCAAATTTTATCGTGAAGTAGGGTCATCGGGTTTCGAGGGCAGTGAGGACACTGAAGAATTTACTAGGCATTTAAACTGTATTGCCGACGCATTAAATTTACACACTCCTGCTAAGAATCTTTATAAAGACTCTTCTAACCACAAATTCCTTATTGATTTTCTTCAATGTCTCCGAACTACAACCAACACATTTGCTTCTGGTATAACAATGGCGTCTTTAGTAGTAACCTTGCAGAGCACCTCAGAAAAGAGTGAATGGCTCTGGAGCAAAGGATACAAATATGTCCTAACAGGGAAACTCATCCAAGACTCCTTGGAACGTCACTTCGGAATTTTACGTTCACTCAGTTCAGATGATCATCCTTCGACGATAGATTTCCTCCATATGCATTTATTGCAATGTAGTTATGTCCCTGCAAAGCAGGTCCTTAACATTGCAGGAAACTGTGAACTGAAAAGTGATAAACTACTCATATCTTTTGTGAATCAAATGCGAACATTAGCGCGAAATGCGGAATTACGTAACAAGGCAGTTAAGAAGTCTGTAGAAACTTGTATAAAAGAAAAAATTGTTCTTTGTGAAGAAATGCATGGTCAAAGCTGGGAAAGTGCTGTGCCCGAGTTGGTAAATACCACTCCTGCCTTGTTGATTGACAGATGTTTAGTGTATCATGTGGCAGGTTATGTCGTAAATCATTCCTCTAAGTTTATTGCGTGTACCCTCTGTGTCCATTCCCTTCGACAGAAAAGTAATGTGTCTAAACATTGTGCAGCTCTCACCCAAATCAAGAACTACGGATCCGGTAGGAACGTCAGTTATTTAACCCATCCCTCCCAAGCTGTGTAGGACGTACTTCTTCAAACATAAATGAAAATTAAAGAAAACATTAGCTCAGCAAGTGCAATGTGGGGTGATATCTTCTATGACTGTCTTGACACTATTGACGCTCTTACGATCCAGTCTTCGGGAGCAGGTTGTTGCAGAGAACACATCATGGATATTATTCCTAAATTGGTTTACCACTACTTAAAGTGCCGATTCTTCTAAAGGACAAAGGAAATCCGAAGAGTATTACAAGCTGTAAATCCGCCAAGTAATCTCGCAAACTCTCGAAGGTAGCAGGCAACTAATCATTCATATGGTGAGTAATTTGATTAATTATAAGCACGTAAATATCTTTCAACTTGGTTTTATTAACATTTTGTAGAGCTTTCTGTCTCTGAATTCGAAACTTGTTAAATTCTTAACTTATCGCTTTCTTAGCGTTTCAGATCCCACTGTATCTTCTGTTACGAACAATAGTGTTAACTGAGGCAAGGCTATTAATTATGTATAAGGGACTATTCAGGTATTCCTAAAGTTACGAATAGACGAGTTAAATGGTAGATATTTGCTTTTAAAAAGGGCTACGTTTAGCGTAACAAGATCTGTGAACTTCATCCAAGTCAGGATACTAGCGATAGAAGCGCCGCGTCGCGGCGGACCCGTGTAAACTGGCTGAGTGTGCACACTATTCCTTCTATTCGTCCTGGTATAATTAATGCACTTACATGTCTTCGTGTTAAAAAATTTTGACTGTGTAACATATTGTATTAATCTTATTAATATTGGTTGATGAAAGGATAAATAGTAATAATCCGTAAGGAATCATATGTAACACATAGTATAATTAATGAACTTACGTGTCTTCGTGTTAAAAATTTTGACTGTGTAACATATTGTATTAATCTTATTAATATTGGTTGATGAAAGGATAAATAGTAATAATCCATAAGGAATCATGTGTAACACATAGTATAATTAATGAACTTACGTGTCTTCGTGTTAAAAATTTTGACTGTGTAACATATGGTATTAATCTTATTAATATTGTTTGATGAAAGGATAAATTGTGATAATCCATAAGGAATCATGTGTAACACATAGTATAATTAATGAACTTACGTGTCTTCGTGTTTCAAAATTTTGACTGTGTAACATATTGTATTAATCTTATTATTATTGTTTGATGAAAGGATAAACTGTGACAATCCATAAGGAATCATGTGTAACACATAGTATAATTAATGAACTTACGTGTCTTCGTGTTTCAAAATTTTGACTGTGTAACATATTGTATTAATCTTATTATTATTGTTTGATGAAAGGATAAACTGTGACAATCCATAAGGAATCATGTGTAACACATAGTATAATTAATGCACTTACGTGTCTTCGTGTTAAAAAATTTTGACTGTGTAACATATTGTATTAATCTTATTAATATTGTTTGATGAAAGGATAAATTGTGATAATCCATAAGGAATCATGTGTAACACATAGTATAATTAATGAACTTACGTGTCTTCGTGTTTCAAAATTTTGACTGTGTAACATATTGTATTATTCTTATTAATATTGTTTAACGAAAGGATAAATTGTGATAATCCATAAGGAATGATGTGCAACACATAGTATAATTAATGCACTTACTGTACGTGTCTTCGTGTTCCAAAATTTTGACTGTGTAACATATTGTATTAATCTTATTAATATTGTTTGATGAAAGGATAAATTCTGATAATCCATAAGGAACCATGTGTTACACAGGGTAGTATAATTAGTGAACTTACGTGTCTTCGTGTTTCAAAATATTGACTGTGTAACATATTGTATTAATCTTATTAATATTGTTTAACGAAAGGATAAATTGTGATAATGCATAAGGAATCATGTGTAACACATAGCATAATTAATGCACTTACGTGTCTTCGTGTTTAAAAATTTTGACTGTGTAACATATTGTATTAATCTTATTAATATTGTTTGATGAAAGGAAAAATTGTGATAATCCATAGAATCATGTGTTACACGTAGTATAATTAATGCACTTACGTGTCTTCGTGTTTCAAAATATTGACTGTGTAACATATTGTATTAATCTTATTAATATTGTTTGATGAAAGGATAAATTGTGATAATCCATAAGGAACCATGTGTTACACAGGGTAGTATAATTAGTGAACTTACGTGTCTTCGTGTTTCAAAATATTGACTGTGTAACATATTGTATTAATCTTATTAATATTGTTTGATGAAAGGAAAAATTGTGATAATCCATAGAATCATTTGTTACACGTAGTATAATTAATGCACTTACGTGTCTTCGCGTTTAAAAATTTGATTGTGTAACATATTGTATTAACCTTAAGTAATATTGTTTTGATGAAAGGATAATCCAAATTGAATTATGTTTTAGACGTAGGATAATTAAATCACTTACCGCCTTCGCGTTTAAAAATTTGATTGTGTAACAAATTGTATTAATATTAAGTAATATTATTTTGAAGAAAAGATAAATTGTGATAATCCACAAGGAATCATATGTAAAACATAGTATAATTAATGCACTTACGTGTCTTCGTGTTTCAAAATTTTGACTGTGTAACATATTGTATTAATCTCATTAATATTGTTTGATGAAAGGATAAATTGTGATAATCCAATAGGAATCATGTGTTACACATAGTATAAATAATGCATTTATGTGTCATCGTGATAGAAATTTTGACTGTGTAACTTATTGTATTAATCTTATTAATATTGTTTGATGAAAGGATAAATTGTGATAATCCATAAGGAATCATGTGTAACACATACTATATATTAATACATTTACGTGTCTTCGTGTTTCAAAATTTTGAGGATGTAACATATTGTATTAATCTTATGAATATTGTTTGATGAAAGGATATATTGTGATAATCCATAAGGAACCATGTGTTACACAGGGTAGTATAATTAGTGAACTTACGTGTCTTCGTGTTTCAAAATATTGACTGTGTATCATATTGTATTAATCTTATTAATATTGTTTGATGAAAGGATAAATTGTGATAATCCATAGAATCATGTGTTACACGTAGTATAATTAATGCACTTACGTGTCTTCGCGTTTAAAAACTTGATTGTGTAACATATTTTATTAACCTTAAGTAATATTGTTTTGATTGTATTCATCTTAAGTAATATTGTTTTGATGAAAGGATAATCCAAATTGAATTATGTTTTAGACGTAGGATAATTAATGCACTTACCGCCTTCGCGTTTAAAAATTGGATTGTGTAACAAATTGTATTAATATTAAGTAATATTATTTTGATGAAGAGATAAATTGTGATAATCCACAAGGAATCATGTGTAACACATAGTATAATTAATGCACTTACGTGTCTTCGTGTTTCAAAATTTTGACTGTGTAACATATTGTATTAATCTTATTAATATTGTTTGATGAAAGGATAAATTGTGATAATCCATAAGGAATGATGTGTAACACATAGTATAATTAATGCACTTACTGTACGTGTCTTCGTGTTTAAAAATTTTGACTGTATAACATATTGTATTAATCTTATTAATATTGTTTGATGAAAGGATAAATTGTGATAATCCATAAGGAATGATGTGTAACACATAGTATAATTAATGCACTTACTGTACGTGTCTTCGTGTTTCAAAATTTTGACTGTGTGACATATTGTATTAATCTTATTAATATTCTTTAACGAAAGGATAAATTGTGATAATCCATAAGGAACCATGTGTTACACAGGGTAGTATAATTAATGAACTTACGTGTCATCGTGTTTCAAAATTTTGACTGTGTAACATATTGTATTAATATTATTAATATTGTTTGATGAAAGGATAAATTGTGATAATCCATTAGGAATCATGTGTAACACATAGTATAATTAATACATTTACGTGTCTTCGTGTTTAAAAATTTATTTGTGTAGCATATTATATTAATATTAAGTAATATTATTTTGATGAAAAGATAAATTGTGATAATCCATAAGGAATCATGTGTAACACATAGTATAATTAATGCACTAACGTGTCTTCGTGTTTCAAAATATTGACTGTGTAACATATTGTATTAATCTTATTAATATTGTTTAACGAAAGGATAAATTGTGATAATCCATAAGGAATCATGTGTAACACATAGTATAATTTATGCACTTACGTGTCTTCGTGTTTCAAAATTTTGACTGTAACATATTGTGTTAATCTTATTAATATCGTTTGATGAAAGGATAAATTTTTATAATCCACAAGGAATAATGTTTTAGGCGTAGTATAATTAATGCACTTACGTGTCTTCGTGTTCTACAAAAATGATTGTGTAACACATTGAATTAATCTCAAGTAATATTGTTTAATGAAAGGAAGTTTTAGTAATCCATGGTTCGATCCCAAATGGTGACAGGATGTTTCTCGTTGCCAAACTTTCAGAACGGCCCCTAGGTTCACTCAGCCTTCTATAAAATTGAGTACCGGGTCTTTCCCGGGGGTAAAAGGCGGTCAGAGCGTGGTGCCGACCACACCACCTCATTCTAGTGCCGAGGTCATGGAAAGCATGGGGCTCTACCTCCATGCCCCCCAAGTGCCTTCATGGCATGTTACGGGGATACCTTTACCTTTATAAGGAGTAATGTTTTAATATAATTAATGCACTTACGTGCCTTCCTGCTAAAAAAAATATTGTATTATATAGCTCACTGTATTCATTCTAAATAATATTGTTTTAAGAAAGATTCAAGCATGTAATATTACAACAAATGTAATGGGACATGCTGTTAAATAAATGAATTAAATACCAAAAAAAAGGCCCCTACATGAATCTGAACCTTCTGCAAACTCTTTCTGTCAGTTGTATGTGTGCGTGTGTCTGTATATGTATGTATGTATGTATGTATGTATGTATGTATGTATGTATGTATGTATGTATGTATGTATGTATGTATGTATGTATGTATGTAAAGTGAGACTGCTAGGAGGCCACTGGCGTGGGAAGAAAATCCCCGTAAGCCTGAGTGGACAGAAGGATCCCTACACGAGCCTAGACTCTGCGCAAACTCTTTCTGACGGCTGTATGTGCGGGTGATTTTGTGTGTGTATGTATGTATGTGTGTATGTATGTATGTATGTATGTATGTATGTATGTATGTATGTATGTATGTATGTATGTATATTATGTATGTATGCATGTGTGCATGTATGTAGGCCTATGTATGTTTGTATTGTGCATATATATTTCTTCAATCGGTCAGCGCTTGATGATCATGGCGTAGGAATAAAAACCCCGTAACCCTGAGTGTACAAAACGATCCCTATACAGGTCTGGACTCTGTGCTCTTTCTGACGGTGTGAGTGATTTTTTGTGATTATATATATACATATGTATGTATGTATGTATGTATGTATGTATGTATGTGTGTATGTATGTATGTATGTATGTATGCATGTGTGCATGTATGTAGGCCTATGTATGTTTGTATTTCTTGCTTGATGATGTAGGAATGTAACCCTGAGTGTGATCCCTATACAGGTCTATGCTCTTTCTGACGGTGTGATGATTTTTGTGATTATATATATACATATGTATGTATGTATGTGTGTATGTATGTATGCGTGCATGAATGTGTGTACTTATGTATTATGTATGTATGTATGTATGTAGGTATGTGTATGTTTGTATGTGAGCCTGTGTGTGTGTGCGTGTGCGTGCGTGTGTATCTATGTATTAAAAGTGGGAGTGCTTAAAGCCACAGGCTTGGGAATAAACACCACGTAATCGTGGGTCCCTATACGAGTGTAAACCTTGTGCAAACTCTTTCTGTCGGTTGCAAACTCTTTATGTATGTATGTATGTAGGTAGGTAGGTAGGTAGTATGTATGTATGTATGTACTGTATGTATGTATGTACTGTATGTATGTATGTTCCGGACTTCACATGAACGTGTCCGAAGGTGCTTAGCAGCAGCTGTCGAACAGCCCATCACAGGTTTGTGCCAGTCCAATCATCTCAGTTTTATAACAGCACAGCTTTGGGTATCCAATTTATCATAAATGATTGTTGTATGTTTCGTCCATAGGAGAATACAGCAGCGCATCAACAGCGCCTAGAATTACGTCCAGAGAACCATGCAAATGGCCAAAATTGTCAAATTCTTACTAATGGTTCTTCCGGATCACAATGGAACGCGAGGAGAATGTAACACGGCAGAACATCAAGCCAGTTGCGGAACAGTTTGGCTGGCCAGAGTGTCAAAGGAGTAGTGATGTGGTAAGTTGGAAGAACGTATCAGTGCAAGTTTGTTTTTTCATTATTTCTATTTTATTTTTGTCGTACCTGTAATAGGTTTTGTGTCGTAATATTATTATCTACAGTAAATTCAATACTGTGTTATCCTGTGTTTCTCGTTGCATTGTTGTAATTAATATGATTGACACTAGACATTCACAAATAATGGAAGTCCTACAGTCGACAATGGATTATACACAAATCCAGTGAACAGTAAAGTAGAACGATTAGTCTAAAGGGAGGAACTTATGTCTTCAATCTGTGCTAGACACAAATCCAGTCCAATGCAAGATGGAAACTACAAATAATAAAAAAAACAATAATAATAATAATAATAATAATAATAATAATAATAATAATAATGATAATAATAATAATAATAGAAATAATAATAATAAATTTATTGCTAGAACAAAGATACAATATTAATCTTTTTTAATAAAGAAAATGTCTCTAATCTTAGAATGTAGGTTTTTATGGCCGGCGTCTTTAGAAATTGGTTTTATCCGGGCTAGAGAGCAGTGGTGTGTTGGTAATGTAACCAAACTTTTCGTCCACTACTCCGGTGGGCATCATCTTCAGTGGCGTGGTACACGTGATCGGAGAGATCTGTTGTGTGTAACAAGGACAACTTGTACTAGGAGTGAATGAATGAATGAATGAATGAATGAATGAATGAATGAATGAATGAATGAATGAAATGGGAGAAGAGACTTTAAAGATACGTGATAACACGTCCTTTTGTTGCAAGGGAGTTGGGGCTGTGTAAAACTGAATATGTGAACCCCAAGCCTGTTGGCCACTTGTCTCACTTCGGGTTTCGCTGCTCCACTACTGAGACTGTGTGAGATGTATTGGCGACCCTAGGAACACCGCCTGTTTTAGGGACTTACTTGCCCTCTTCAGGGGGGATAATTGTGTTATAGAGCTGTGTGTTGGTAGGACGAGAAGCATTACTGAGACTGTGGGATGTATTTGCGTCCTTTGGGGACACTGCCCGTTTTTGGGGACTTATTTGCCCTCTTGAGGCTTGGATGAATGTGTCTTAGAATGATTTTTTGACAGGACGAGAAGCAATAGTGTACGCTGTGAGTGGGGCACATCCACAGTTGTAGAGCCAGAGTGCTACTACGCCCGAAAATTTATTTTTTTATAGGAAAAGATTGTTGATGTGACAAGGGATTAGTGAGAATGGAGGTCACAGTTTTGTTAGCACTGATAAGTGCTTACGCATTAGACACATTAGAAGGGTTTTATTAAGGCTGTGGATTATTGTATTGTTGGAGGAGATTGTCGACTGTTGTGGGAGGATCGGTGTTGGGTGGGTCTAGGAAAGTTTGTTGGTTAAATGGTCTATTGAAGGCATTGTTGACATATTTACGGTTTTTGTTGGCTATGTATTGGGTGATGGGTTCGATTGGTAGCACGTTAATATTTAAGATGTGGGTGTGATGTGGGTGTGTTGGGGCTTGTCGATGTCGCCGCGATCCGCACCAGTGGCTTCGGTGTTCTGATTGGATATCAATTGCAGGAGAAAGGGTTTGGTGTGTGTGTTCTCAGGGCCGGATACCAAGCTTTGTTGACCTTGAGTTCTTCTTCCTTCTGTCACTTAAGCCAATTGTATAAAACTCCCTGACTAAAGATCAACTTTCATCGAAGATCGGAAAGTGAACCGAGTTCAAACACTTCTTCTATTGTATAAAACTTTTCTGCGATCAAATTATCTTGGTTCAAATGCAATCTAAGTTCACGTGAAAAGGCTTTGGCAACATCGCATAAACAGGTGAAGTATGTGATGCGCGGGCCATGTTGTACAGGTTTGTTCAGTGTTGCCAATCTAGTGGCTCTTTTTCAACGACAATTTCTTTTAACTTTTATATTGCTTAAAAAGGGATTTAGCGACCTTTTTATCACCCCATAGTGACAAAATTTAATCTTTCTTTGTTAATAATGAGAAATCTAACGACTTTCCAACTACTTTTTGGCGACTTCCCGTACACTCTGTTGGAGACACTGGTTTGTTTTGTGCATTGTAAATAATGGCGGACAATGACTTCTCCAAATGGTTATCATGTTATGGTGTTTGATATTGCTAAACATAATAAAGCTTTATAAAACGACAATTTTCGTTTAGTAATACAGTTAATTGAAAATTTATCAATGTACCTATAATATCTATTAATAATTAATGGTTGTGATAAACATAATATAATTATAGGTTATGTTATTTCATACTGCTGAACACGATAGAGCCTTATAAAATATAAGAATGTTTGTGTATTAAGGCAAGAAATTGAAAAAAAATATATAAATGTACATTCCATATCTATTAATATTAATAATAATAATGGATATTTTATTTGCACAATCTATCACTCGTATATTTCAAACAGAAAAGAAATAACTGAACTTGGATCATCTAACTTAATCGGATTTAGTTTGAGACAAATTAATCTCAGATTAGACTTTATACAACACAAAATTCCAAGTTCAGCTAGAACGAGGATCAATTTAACCTCTGATCTAAGATTAAATGGTTTATACAATCGGCCCTAAGACCCGTAGAAAGTTTTCATACTCGTACTGAGAGAACATTGCACAAAATTTTAACATAAATAATATATTAATCAACAGAATGAAAATAAAAAAGAACACAAATATTACTTTAATTTGAAATTATTTTCTCTCTATACAATGACTTCGTATTGATTTTTGAACTAAGGAGCATTAGCAAAATGAATATTTGGGAATTTAGCTGTTATATTGTTATGGAGCCTTGGACCGATGTTGCTACTATGATTATAAGCTACAGATAAGGTACGTTTAAATAATTTCAAGGGAAAAATTGTTCCGGGGCCGGGTATCGATCCCGGGACCTCTGGTTGAACGTACCAGCGCTCTACCGCTGAGCTACCCGGGAACTCCACCCGACACCGTCTCAACTTTTCCCTTTATATCCACACAATTCGCGTGGGCTGACGAAACGCCAGAGACCCACAACGAGTGCACACAAGGGAAATTTCCCTTGAAATTATTCAAATCTACTTTACAGGGAGCCTCACCTGAAAGACTAGATTTGCATAATATATACGTTACTGTGTTCGTTAACAGAAAACCACAATTCCAAGTCACACAGAGATTGTGTGCACTCGTTGTGGGTCTCTGGCGTTTCGTCAGCCCACGCGAGTTGTGTGGATATAAAGGGAAAAGTTGAGACGGTGTCGGGTGGAGTTCCCGGGTAGCTCAGTGGTAGAGCGCTGGTACGTTCAACCAGAGGTCCCGGGATCGATACCCGGCCCCGGAACAATTTTTCCTTGAAATTATTCAAATCTGCTTTACAGGGAGCCTCACCTGAAAGACTAGATTTGCAAGGTACGTTTAGTTCTGTCACGTATGTGTTGGAACTTTTAGTTTTGTATTTATGTGAATGCAAATTAAATATATTTCGGATGTTATGTTATAAATTGTTATAAATTCAGAAAATAATTTTATTGTCTGGAGAAAAAATCTAGGAGGTACTAAAAGCACAACCTCATTCAATAATAGGCCTATCGCATTGTAACTTAGAGCGTATTCCGAATATCAGCGCTGAACAATCTGATGGCATCACGGTGTTCCGAATTTCAACGATGACGTCACTGATGCTCCGGTGTCGCAACGGTTCTATCAGCTTGCAGAGGTGGTGGTGGTAGTCTCCATCAGCCGCCATCAGTGAATCTGATTGGTTCTTGTATAGGGCGGGAATTAGCGGACGAATGACATCGTGCACTGTTGTGTCATGGCGGTGTGTTCTGCTGTATTGTTTGTAATGATCACAACGTAAAAAAAATATGTTAATTGCTTATGAGCGAACATGTCAACGGACCAGTTATTGCTACTGGTTCAAGAAATAAATTGTTTAATTATGCTCTCTTTTCTTTGGACGAGATGATAGTACGGAAATTTCGCAAAATCTTGCTAGCGTAGCACAGACAACAACTTGTACAGCCGCCACGATAGCCATCGAACCTTCCAGCAGTTTTGTTCCTATTTCGCTGCAGCGTGACGTCACTGTTGTCCACCAGTCCGGTAAGATTCGGAATACGCTGTTAATATTGCTTGTACAAATGCGAAGTAATTAATTCACTATCACAAATTTCCATTCAAAGTAATTATTATGGATTTTTGCATTCTGATCATTACGTCTTTTTTATTTAGTTACTTCTAAGCTGAACAGCTTTATAGCGTTGTGATAGGGTATAATTGGATACTTTGAAGTAGAAAGGTGCAAAGTGCCAAAATCATAGAAAACGAAATTATTATGCAGAAAAGTGCAATGTGCCTAGGAGGATGATGCATTAAAGAGGCTACATCCACTTAAGCTGTTTCTTAAGCGAGATATTTAGATGTTACGTTGCCAGCACGATTCAGTTTCAGACGGTAAGCGCCCTATTGAGCTGCATCATAGAATGCAATGGATCTTCAACAGGTCTTGTGCCCAAACTTACACACAGCGAAATGTTTTACAGATGTCAGCTTTCACATTATAACTTTGGAGTTTGTGCATGTGATACAATGCAGTCTTATATGTGTATGTGGGATGAAAGCATCGCTAGTAGAGGTGCCAATGAGATTGCCTCGTGTGTACTAAAACTGATGAATATGGACATAACAAACAAGAAGAATCTGATAACTGTGCAGCTGAAAACAAAAATCGTGTAATGGTTTTCATGTGTCTCTTTTTAGTTGCCATTGGTTTATTTGAGCACATAGAACAACGTTTCCTTCTCAGCGGCCACAGTTTCTTGCAATGTGATTCTGATTTCGCTTTGATTGAAAAAAGGCAGAAAGTGACAAAAGCCTTCATTCCTAGTGACCTGCTTAAAATCGTACAAGACTCTAAAGTTGTAAAACCATTTCAAACCGTTTCAATGCTAGAGTCATATTACCTTAATATGCAAGATGTTGCTGATCAACTAATTTCCATCAGGAACTTGAATATTTCTAAGACATGTTGCATTCAGTATGATGTTAGTAAAGCGGGTAGTGTTTCTGTGAAACAGTCCCATGATAATGAAGCAGTGCATACCATTAAAGTGATTAAAAAGGAAAAAAAAAAAAAAAAACATGAAAGATGTGCAGTCAGCATTGTTTGAAGTTAAAGCATAAAATAGGGAAATTACTGAAGAAAAGAAGGGTGATCTACTAGCAATGACTTCCTATCTTCCAAATGAGGCATAATAATAATAATAATAATAATAATAATAATAATAATAATAATAATAATAATAATAATGTTTTATTTTCGCTGGCAGAGTTAAGGACATAAGGCCTTCTCTTCCACTCAACCAGCCTTAATCAATACAATACATAAATTTAAATTACAAATATTTTCACTACACTTAAAAGGTTCTCCAGCAATAATCTTCACTACACATTTATTTAAATTTAGATAAATCTATAAGGTAAAGTAGTAACTTAATTTATGAGCTAATTTAATTCAATGAATTATAATTAATTTAATATTTGAGACAGTTCTACAGGCAGATATGTGAGTAAAAAATTGCTCCAGAATAGGAAAAAATAGATGGACTTTGCACCATTCTGCTGCAACTGTACCCATTACTTAACCCTTTTCACAATCTGTGTTATGTAATTAAATATGGATAAATAATATTTTTACATACCACTATTATTAATGAGTAAACACTGTACTATTGCTGTTTTCTATTAGTAAAAAAAAAAACTACACAAATATATGTACAATTATTCTTATAGCTACATTTTTTTGTATCTTATCTCAAATGTTTCATTTTGGCACTTTGCACCCTTCTATTTTAAAGTATCCAATTAACCTGTAGCACTTTTTCTATTATTCTATGATCTCTGATCATTTCAGGATTTTTTTTTTTTTAGAAATACTGTAACGTTAAATGGAAACAAATGGATAGGCTGTAAAGATTTTTTTGTCTAGCACAGCCCTGGGGAAAGGAGGGGAAGTGAATGGGACGGAGAAACTCCCACCCATGTCATTTTCGCTTACCGCCGTCTCATGAACAAACGCACAGTGAGGCTCTGTGCATCAGTGTTGGATTTTAGGCTACCAGCGAGAGCCGAAAATTCGTAAAAACTATGATGCCTGCCTGATGCAATCCGTCACTGACTTTCTTTCTTTCTCGTAGCCAACCAAAACTTAATGTTTTGGTTGACTACGAGAAAGAAAGATCAGCTGGTCCACAATAAACCGGGAACGGAAACGACCAACGAGAACGAGAACGAAAATATTGTTAAAATAATTGTATTTAAATGTGAGTATTCACAATTAATGTTCACATTACCATTCCCGGACTCCGGCAAGCTTATCGTTAATTGTGAATGCTCACATTTAAATACATTTCCGTTGCCGATTTATTGTGGACCAGCCTTTACTGTCTCAGCCAGAGAAGGTGGAGTGGGGAGTAAAGGGGTGATCTTCAGGGACTCAATCGAGTTATTTACTCCCAGGTGTGCGTAGCAGGAAGGTAATTGGCTGATACAGCTTTGAACTGTGATCAGACGCCAGCAGACGATGATACTCACGTGGATACATATCATAATCTTCAATAAGTGTATTCATTCATGCCTCAAAAAAGCAAGACTGACCACGTATGATCATGTTTAATTATTATAATTTGCTATCAATGACGAAATGTTAACGTAACTCACTTCAGATATATTAGGTTAGCCAACAAAGCTACGTATTATCTGAATAAAACAAGGCAAGGAGAATAAATTCCACCAAATGGCTTTAGACAACACATCTGATGAATTTCTACAACATCTGGAAAAACGACAAGAAATAATCTAGTCATTTCAGCTATACAAAAAGTGTTGACAATAATTCCATGTTAAAATACCGAAGAGAACAGCAAAATTTTAGATTGTGAACTCTGTGCTAAGGTGAAAATTAACAACTACCGAACCTATCCGCCAATCCATAAAACCGTCTACCCTATCTACCTTTTCACCCTTCATCCATCCATCCAATCACTAATCATTTTAATCTTAAAATATTTATCCATTCTGACATTCATCCACCTACCCATCTATCGATCACTCATATTATTATTATTATTATTATTATTATTATTATTATTATTACCCCCCTCGCTGTTATTTATAGTCGCTTTAACATGTTTGGTCACACCGCGAGTTAATCTTTTGTTGAAATCCGAAGGCCTGTATACAATTGTTGAGACTGGTTCTATTGCTGTGAACTAGATGGCGACTGTATCTATTTTACTAATTTGTTATGAATATGATTTCGGTGATGAATGAGGCCGGTGATTTTCAGGGATGTTGTGGCCCGAATTTTCTGGCATTTGCCTTACGGTTGAGGAAAAACCCTTTAAAACCTCAACCAGGAAATTCAACCCGACCCGGAATCGAACCCGGACCCTCTACGTAAGAGATCAGCATGCTGACCCCTACACCACAAAGTTGGTCTGTTATTATTATTATTATTATTATTATTATTATTATTATTTACAGAGTGATTTTTTTTGTATGCTCGGCATGTGAGGTACATTATGTACAAAAATACTATTCTAATTTGGAATTTAAATTTGAAGCCACTATTCATGGAGTCAATTTGAACCTTCATCACATACAAGCCATCATAATGCTCAAGGTTTAGCAACACTTTAATTTGTTCCATCAGGAATAACCTCTTGCCTCCCAACTCTTTTTCTCCCTTCCCCAGAGCCAAGACACCTTTGCCAGTGACATGTCATCATAAGAAAAATGCATGTTTAAGACACTGAATAAATCGCAATCATATAGAAATATTGCATTTGTCTTACCAAAAAGAATTAATTTTTTGAACAGGGTGTGATCACAAAGTTCATAAATCCATAGATAATACATATAAATAAAAATTTGTATTAAAAATCTCGACATTATAGGATTACGTAATCTTATGCATACGGAATTGCAATTTAGAGACATAAATATCAGAGAAGATTGTGATATATGATGCCAGATAATTCCAAAAGTAATAAATACCATCTGTTCATTGATAAGACTACAGACATTTGTTTCAGTATTCATTCGTTTGTTTATTTATACTCCCTCTTCCATCTGCTATCTTCTTTTCTTTGTTTGTATAGAATGCAGTAAAATATCACAAGATTTACAATTTAATACTGAAGAAAAATGTGAGGAAAATAGTTTGAATGACAAGATGAAAATGGATTTTTCTTTTTTCGAAGAGATGAGCCATTGCAGCGAAACAGGTTTGAAAGCACAAATAATGGCGCGAATGGAAGTGTATCTATACATCATTTCCCAAGCGTACTATTAAAGTCTGCATTCTGAAAGAACAAGATATGAAAGACTGGAATAATAACAAATGGCAAATTTCTTAGGGGTAAAGCTATACACAATTTAAAATGAGGCGATCACATTCCCTAGGATAGCTAAGGTACTGCTGAATAGAGATATAAGAAAGTGAATGAGTGGAGGGAGAGGTACAACAAAGATGAAATATTGTTTACTCAAACCCTTCAGCATCAATTGTAAGAAGAAAAGTACTGTATACAGGGTGTTTCAGGAGTAATAGCAAATATTTTAGGAGGTGGTAGTATAGATGAATTCGAATAAAAAATTCCATATAAAATGTGTTCAATTTTTATTGGGTATAGAGTAGCGGTGACCAAAGCGGGTATCGTGATTACATCGTGTAATCACAGACATTCAAACGGGTACGGGGAGTTTCCTGTACATTGCTGTTTTTTTCTTTCACGTACTGAAGGCAAGCAGTGGCGGTATCATGTCGCTCCACAAACTCTGTCTCTACAAGAACTTAAGAGGTCGTTTCGTAAAGAATGAGAAGTAGAACTTTTTTTGCTGTTCTGTCGGACAAACTTTCCTCAACGGTTCAATTAGGAGTATAGAGAAACATTAATTGCCACGCTGAATAATGTATTATTATTATTATTATTATTATTATTATTATTATTATTATTACTGACCACTAAGTATGTGTTTCTATCATTCTTCTGAACGTACATGAATATTGATATTTTTAGATCTTCTCCCTAGAAGGATAAAATTATTAGGTTTTATCTCAATTTTAATCTTCTTAATCTTTAGATGAGGGTAACTATTTACTAGTTATTCATTTAATAATAATATTATAGAAAAACTGATTCAATATTATGTGCCAACGAACTGTTAAACGCCAGGAATTGACATGTCTCAAATCATAGCCAGGAAGAAAAAGATGAAATAAATAAATGTAGGGAAGTCAGTTACTTAATGGAGTTTGAAATATCTCGTGCTCTAAAGTCTTTTAATAGAACAGAATTTCTCCAATGGTGATGATTAAAATATCTTAAATAACTTGTCCATAAGAAGTTTTTAATTTTGAAAAACTACGAATTTCTCGACCAAGAATCGAGAGAAGAATTTAGAAAATTCCTAATTACATTCAAGAGGAAGGTTAAAAAAAAAGCAAGAAAAATCGTATATTATTCACTGGCTCTTGATGACAGCAGTGACATTACTGATACAGCAAATCTTGAGATTTTTATTCGTAGGATTGATCAAGATGTTAGTACAGGAACCATCACTGGTTGTAGTTTTCATCCCAAGTACCTTTCCTTCGTCTCCTTACTTCATAGGCTGTCTGTCGCATGTAATCACTGCAGCTCGAGTTTTGGCCACCGCTGGTATAGATATACAGCTGTTAGAATGTAACCCAAGAAAGTCTTAAGTAAAGGCAAATGATTACGTTCAATGCACTTTCGTTTCGTGTGTTGCTACTCCGGTTACTATGGGCTTATTTATCGATTGTCATTTTTGTTTTGAAGGTCAAGTTATGAAGTTGTGCTTTAGTTTACATAATTGAATTTTTCAACTGTGATTGTGATTTGTTGGCCAATTCTACTGTATCGTTTAAGCATACCGCACGTATTTACAAATGCTGAGCAGCCTATGCCGATATGGTATTTGTGTACGGGTTTTGTAATGGAAACGTTGTTGCTGTTTGTAGAGAATACGGCAAACGATTTCCTAACCGCAGAGTTCCAGATTCAAGAGCGTTTCCTCGTGTTTTCACTAAACTGCGTGACACTGGTGCAGTGCCCAGCAGTCATATTTCATCTGAACGTGTAAATGAAAAGAATGTGGATGAAATAGAAGACCTTATTCAGTTGGTAGAACGTAGTCCTGTAACAAGCACACGCAGAATATCTGCACGTATTGGTGTTCCACATATAAGAGTATGGCGGACATTAACTATGCACGGGTTCTATCCTGATCATTTACGCGGATTCAACACCTTCGAGCAGGAGATGAAGGTAGACAATTGTAATTTTGTTGTTGTCTACTTGTAAATCGCCGAGTAATCCCATTCTTACTCTTCACTGATTAAATCACTTTCACTCGTGACGGTATCAATAACACTCGTAACTCACATTAGTGGTCCGAAGAAAACCCACATGTCATTGTGGAGACACAGTTTCAAGAACGCTTCTCTGTAAATGTGTGGTGTGTATGATAGACAATCAGGTGCTTGGGTCTGTGTGTGACCGCATCATCTTACAATGTCCCGTATCTAGATTTTCTTCAAAACGAGCTTCCAGCATTATTGGAAGAGGTTCCATTTGCTACAAGGATGAGTATGTTCTTCCAGCATAACGGAGCCCCTGCACATTCTAGTCGCCAGGTGATACATCATCTAAACCTAACATTCACCGGAAGATGGATCGGCAGATATGGCCACGTTTCTTGGCCACCAAGGTCCCCGGACCTTACCCCTTTAGATTTTTGCCTGTGGGGATGGTTGAAAGGCGAAGTCTACAAAGTCCAAATCTCAACATATGTAAAACGCAGAAGCAGTCATCGGCAGATTAACTTCAAGGGACAACATATCTCGGAGTTAACTATCGTCCCATTCTAGAGCTTAACGAGGGCACTTCTTTGAAAATGAAGCAATAATGATTCACTTCGTAAACATTCTTGAGAAGCATCGTGTGATAACGCAAGTCAGAGTTAGAAGTGGGGTGTGACAGCGTTCTGCCATCACAGCTCTGAACTGTGACAGCTCCGGAAAAATCGCAGAGATAAATAATAGCGATTTTGTCACAATGTGATTTTTATGTTCGGGTGATTCTTGGCGGTTGCGAATGTTGTAACACACTGGCATTCACAGTGTTATTCTTTAAAAATGATGGTTGGCAATACATACCACATTCCAAGGGTAATGTCATCATCAGTCGTAATATAAAAGTTTCTTGTTGCTGCAAATCCAGCTTGTCTGGGTAGTTCAAGTCTTCAATTCTTGGTAATTTTACAAAATTAAGTAATATAACTGTTCTTTGCAAGGGGAATATATCGGAACAAAACTGGAATGAACCCCAACATTACAATCAAAAGACATAATTCAGCCCGTAATGTACCGTAAAACAAGTCTTCGGTTTGTCACCCAAACCATTACTTCTAACTGGTGACCACGGATACGTTCAGTCTTCTCTTTCACATATTCCGTAACATTCAATTATTTGAGATTTTATAGAAATCAGTAATAACTGTTTATTGTTAAATTCTTCTAAATTAATCGTCTTTAGCAATAGGAGACAATTGTTTACGTTCACCGCTCCTCTGAGAATTGAATTGATATACTGCTGCCATATCCTCTATAAACAATAGTGATTAGAGTCTGCATCTGTGGAGTAACGATTAGCCTGCTTGACTGTGAAATGAGCGGATTCAAGTCCTTGTTGGGACAAGTTACCTGGTTGAGGTTTTTCCGGGGTTTTCCCTCAACCCATTCACAGCAAATGCTATGTAACTTTCGGCGCTGGACCCTGGATTAATCTTGCTAGCATTATGGCCTTCATCTCACTCAGACGTCAGATAATCGGAGCAGTTGATATAGCGTCGTAAAATAACAAACTAAAAAATTAGTGATTAGCACGGAGAGAATACTAAAAAACATCCCCGTTCCTCGTTACCTCCATACTACAGATTCATCAAAATTCACTTAACTCTTCTTATGCTATCACTGGTGTTGATGGAGATCTGATAAAACGGTTTGGTGTCATTTTGATCACTATTTATTATGCATTTAGCATAAATGAATCAACATTCAATAAGTAGGCCTATGTCTTAACTACTGCAAAACTTTTTGTAGAAAGATTTCTTTGGCATTATATGCACCATCTGTACATAAAATTCTTCTGCATGGAGTCTCTGTCATTTCTGACACACTTCTTCCATCGGAAAAAAGTCAGAAGATGATCAAGAGGACAGAAATAAGGATATTAAATTCTTCCGTGAGCGCCATTCAAGAAATAACTCAAATCTTGTTGAAGACGAAAACATTTTTTAAGATTGATATTGACTTCTGATCCAATCATACACCACTTGGAAAACTGTGAAGAAAACCTGAAAAATCTCTTCCATCTGAATTTAAAAGGCATATTCAAAAAACCGATAAGCTAGTATATTAAATGAGGGTAAGCAGGATCCGTCTTTATTCATTAGAACAATTAACATAAGTTACTTGTCACATTTTATTTAAGTTGAACGTTTTCGACTCTACAGAGTCATCATCGGACGCTGTTCCCTTGAATACATGTGGATTACTGTGTGCATGTGTGTAATCCGATATATTATAAACACTGAACAAGTTGCAATCTTCTGTTATAAAATACAATAATTGTAAGATCTGATAAAATATGATTAAAATTAAAACATCAATAAATGCCAATATAAGCTGTTATATCAATAAAATGTTAAAATGAAGTGCGGACTACAGTTTGTTGAACCATCTGTTACAATTCATTTTTATATTTTCAGATATACCTAGTAATATAATAAAATAAGTATATATAAATTTCAATCATAAGGCACATCTGTTTTGCAAATGTTTATTTGCTATATGAATATGGAATATATTAACGTTTTCGCCTTATTGGGCATCATCAGATATAATAAAATATGTAATCTGAACCTTGATCAATTGAGCAAATAGCAAATGAGCAATGTGTTATACATGGTGTTGGATCTTCATGAGCTTTATGTATAAAAGTATAAATAACATGAAGGATAATTAATTTCAATGTGATGCAAACTTTTGAAATTGAATCGAAATTGATTGTGTATACATATAACTCATGTTACAGTATGAATACAAATTAATCAATTAGAATTATACGATTTATCAATGATGTTAAAATAAATTATGAATAAAATGGATAAAATGAATATATTAGCTTAAAAATTAATTAAAATTCACATTGTTCGAAGAATGTCTTAAGGTACTATATACAATATTGATGATGTGTTGTGACTAATGGATCTTATGTTGTCGATTGGTTGTAATTATACATGTAGAATTTCAATCGTGTAGTATATGTTCGCTTGTGAACTGAATGTTATCTAACATTGGTACAAATAGTGGTTATTATTGATCATTTAGATCTAAAATATTCATCTGATTTTAATAACATACAGATGATTGCTGTGTGTAATCAAAGTTTATCAGGGACTGTATATATGAAGATGATTTATATGTATATGTCTTGATGTTTGAAGAAGTGTGTTGGTGGTTTGAAGCTTATTATTATTATTATTGTTATTATTGCGTAAATTTTATTCAATTGTCACTTTCTGGTTTAATTATGTGAATTCTACTTGCTTGTAATTTAATAACAACGTGTATTTCAATGTGTTTATTATTCTTTTATCGAGTACATTTTATTGAATTATCGACTTCTGATTTCATGTATTTGATTCTAGCAACATTAATATGTATTCCACTGTGTTTATTTTTATTTTATTAGGTAAAATGTTATTTAACTGCTTCTTTTGATATCAGAGAGATAGTGTGTAAAGAGTATTCTTGTAGTTAATATCATAATTATAATATTTTTAATACCAGAAAGTAGTTTATTGAATGGAAGCGTTTTGTGAAATCGAAATGGAGTCGACATGCTCCATAATGCCCTTTGATTGACTGATTTTGATATTATGTAAATTGTATATGTATGTATTTAATTGAATGCGATTCAGTGTATGTTGAACTATGTAAGTTTTAATTCTGGTTGAGTGTAAGAGAAGGCCCTACAGCCTCAACTCTGCCAGATTAAATAATAATAATAATAATAATAATAATAATAATAATAATAATAATAATAATAATAATAATAATAATATTGAGAAAATCCACAACTGATTACGAAAACACGGACATTTTACTTGAAGCAAATAAAGCGATAGGTTTGGAAGTAAATCCCGAAAAGACAAAGCATATGTTTATGTCTCCTGACCAGAATATTGTACGAAATGGAAAAATAAAAATTGGAGAGTTATCCTTCGAAGATCTGGAAAAATTCAAATATCTTAGAGCAACAGTAACAAATATAAATGATACTCGGGAGGAAATTAAAAGCAGAATAAATACGGGAAATGTGTGTTATTATTCGGTTGAGAAGCTTTTGTCATCTACTCTGCTGTCAAAAGATCTGAAAGTTAGAATTTATAAAACAATTATATTACCGGTTGTTCTGTATGGTTGTGAAACTTGGACTCTCACTTTGAGAGAGGAACAGAGATTAAGGGTGTTTGAGAATAACGTTCTTAGAAAAATATTTGGGGCTAAGAGGTATGAAGTTACAGGAGAATGGAGAAAGGTACACAACTCAGAACTGCACGCATTGTATTCTACACCTGACATAATTAAGAACATTAAATCCAGACGTTTGAGATGGGCAGGGCATGTAGCACGTATATGGGCGAATCCAGAAATGCATATAGGGTGTTAGTTGGGAGACCGGAGAGAAAAAGACCTTTGGGGAGGCCGAGACGTAGATGGGAGGATAATATTAAAATGGACTTGAGGGACGTGGGATATGATGATTGAGATTGGATTAATCTTGCACAGGATAGGGACCGATGGCGGGCTTATGTGAGGGCGGCAATGAACCTGCGGGTTCCTTAAAAGCCATTTGTAAGTAATAATAATAATAATAATAATAATAATAATAATAATAATAATAATAATAATAATAATGATGATGATGGTTTATGTAACCCGGCAGAGTTAAGGCCATACGGCCTTAAGCCTTATTATTATTATTATTATTATTATTATTATTATTATTATTATTATTATTATTATTATTATTGCACTGCTCGAAATTATCTCTCTATAGATTTTATGGAGCTATTATATTTCTGTTGAGAATCCACATTTCATTACCTCAAAGTCGGCGAAAACTAGCCTATCATTTTGTAAAACTTAAATTTGATTCCTTTCTTGTTTTATAGCAGAATAGAGCTCTTTATAGTGACTTGATCCGGCTTTGCTTTTCGAAGGCTGGAATAGGAACGTGTCCTTGCACTTAGCTTAAATTGCCCGATTGAGAGACCTATATAAGGCCTATTCGATAATTGTTGAAAGTCCGACAGATGGCCTGGATGGCATTCCTGAATCCTATCGTGAACAGTCCTAACAGATCCGGGTTCCATCTCTGACGATAAGCCTCAGGGTCCGGAGTCCCAAACCTTTCCTACATCATCATCATCATCATCATCATCATCATCATCATCATTATCATCGGAAAGCGTTATTACTCCCAAGATTTCTCCACCAGCTTATTTTTAACTACTGCAGATGATAAATGAAATGAGGGGGAGGTGGAAAGTGTTCATGGCATAAGAGAGGAACGGGGATACCCCGAGAAAAGCCCTCTGCAACGTCTGCTTTGTCCATCCCAAATTCCATCACGACCTGGCCGGGGGTCGAACCGGGCACCCTGGATGAAAGACAAACGCGCTAGCATCTGGGCCACAGACGCGGATGTTTATAGTGTCACGTATTTGTCTGAATTCATTAAGATTACGTAATGTGTGATATCACAGTTTGTACAGGGACATCATTTTATTTTTACTTCAATTTTTGTCGTACCTGAGTTTTTGAATGTACTTCACTCCCACCTCGTCTACTAGTTAACTTCCAACCATTCTTAACACAGAACCAAGCGTATACAGTCAAAGTCGCCTTACGGTCATAGTAAACACAAACAGTATTGAGTTTGTGAGTATAGTACGTTCCAGAAATATGTTCGTGTTTTCCAGTTACGAAAGAGCTTTCAATATTGAATCATATTCTTTCACAGGTATTGTCGTCCGTTTACCTACGTCGCATCCTGGTTTTCCGCACCCGCTTCTGCTTCCTCTGTAAAGGCTAGTGGCTGAGTTGTCTTAACTCTTTTCTGAAAACATTAATTTCTGTTAGGAACTGGACGTCTACGTAATATTATACAGCTGTTTAAAATAACTTAAATAAAAGTGCCTCGTTAGTTAATTGTCACGTGATTTCCCTCCTGTCTACGACCCTGCGACAAAACCACTTGGACGGACAGTAGATAGCATGTCTGAATAATTTTATTTTTCTGATCGGGCAGAAATGAAGATTGAATTTACAGTACGTAAGGTACTCTTTTACAGAGTAGGTACAGAATTATTTCAACATGAGTTACTAGTACGAAGAACGAAACTGCTAATTGAAATTAGGTACAATAGTCTATAGTGCGATAATATGCAAAAAGGAACTGAAGCCTGTATCGAAATGAACGGCCACCATTTTCAAAATTGTGTTTAAATATCCATATTATGATTATTTTTCAATTTAACTTCATTCTCTATATTGTACGCTAATGTGCTGTAGACAGTGTAATGTACACTGCATAATGAATACGTCCGAATTGATAGCTCAGTTCGTGAGTGAAAACACTTATTGTTAATAGAGTACTGTATTTTGATTAAAGAGAAACCTAATTAAAATTATTAAACTCAAAATCGCGATATTTCCTAGTTTACGTAAATGGATGAAGTACTTTTCTTCCCTCCTATACCTAGTAAAGTGATTTGTTTGTATTTTACGCCAGTATCATCGAACTCCAGTCGTGGAAGGGGGTAGCAAAGTGTTTCCGGTTCTCAACCGTTAATTCAAAGGTATAGCCAGGTTAATATTAGAAATGTTAGTAAAAATAATATGATCTCCCTGCATATAAAAATTGGGAAACTTTCCGAGCGTTTGAAAATCTATTACAGTAAAGTTGTGTTCGAATAGTGTATTTCTCTTTGAGAGACATAATCTTGTACACCCAGTATTCCCAGCAAAATATGACTTCATTAAGAATTCGGGGCACAAAATGTTTTTAGCAATGAGAATAATAACCCGACATCCACATTCTTCGAATCGCTGACCTGAATCACGGTGCAAGGTCCCGAACAATACACAGTATAAATGTATCTGGTTTAATGATTGTGGAAAAACAACGCACTTCCTCTGAGCCGCGGCATCAGGGCCAGGGTCTTTTATACCGGAGTAATGAACTGAACTGCACCAGAAAACGTCGAAGGAACGATATGTTCAAGAACTGTACGCATAAGCTCTGATCGTCAAGAAATAATTTTGGGGCGCGAAGTAAAAGGAAGCCTCTCATAAAATGATGGAAGATAAAAAAAATCACTCCTCTATAAACTTATAATAAACTCACATATTTTAATTACCTTTAACTTCGGAATATTGAATCTCCTAATATTAACTTGTTGCTCTACTCGCTTGGCTATTGATAGTCTTTCTCTTAATTCTCCAATTACCAAATAATGGTCAGATTACAGTCTGTCCCCCTGAAGGTTCGAATGTCTACCATACTAAACCCCATTTCAGTTTGGTTGATAGGCTTTCCCCTCTACTCACACTCCCTACCATCAGTGAAGGGGAAGATGGTACTGTCCATCTAGCAATTTATACAAACGTTCGACTAATTGACTTTCTACATAGTGACAAATTTTATTTCTGAAAATGTGTACCGGTACTCTATATTTCGAAAGTTCATACTAAGCGTTTATATTAAATGTTATTGCTATTTATATTAACTGGCACACTAAAAGGCTACTGACAACAGAAGATAAATATTTTCTCCACCGCTAGTTGCTACTCTACAGTATATACAATGGGACAATCTGAACTGTGTCGCTCCCCTTGACTTCATAATACAAACTGACATTCCTAAATGTAATTATTAGTTGAAAATATTGTAAGAACTATACAAAAATATACTCTAACATATAATTGTCAAACATCTTTGACACTGTATTTTATATTCACTTATGTATTTTATTTAATATTTTATTTGCTAGTGTGTACAGCTTGGGGGTGCAGGTATAAGAGGTAACAGCTACCAGTCTGTCACTGACGGACTCAGGGCAAGTAGAAGAGGAAAGAAATGCCTTCGCATCCTCTCAACTTGTATGAAATGTTGTTTAGTATGTCTGCGTTTATCTATCAAGATGTTGACTGTTTGGTTGTGTGTCAATCCATTTGGAGAAGTCCAAGTATGTTTATGTATATCCTTATGAGGGAATGATCTACTTTTGACAATTAAATTTTTTTATGTGGCAAAGTTGACCTGAACCTGAACAATGAACCTTCGGGATGCTTAAACGCCGTAAGTAAGTAAATAAGTAAGTAAGTATATTTTAATTACTCCAATTATCCGAACTTCATATATCTGGATCACAAATTATCCTGATCACGTTTCAGGACAGTTTGAAATTGTTTATCAAAGAAAGTTGCATATGTTTAGGTTTTTCATTTCGTGTACTGTACTACCATACATAAGTAAAGTTCTATTCCGTATGGAATATGAAGAGTTCTTATAATTTTAATTGATTTAAAATTCTATTTTGTTTGAATATGTGTAACTTTGTTCATTATAAACTGCAGGCCTATGGTCATTTTGCACTTTTAATAGCAGTAGCTTACTACTGTTGTTTCTAGACTATTTCCATTTCCGACCCAATTATCCGGATTCCTGCATATACGGATTATACTATCCCTTATTAGTCCGGATAATTGGAGTTCTACTGTACTTGAGTTGTGACTTAGGATATATCTTACAATACGAAGAATACTTTCAAAATAAAGTGTATAAATGAGGTGTATAGTTCCAAAAGTCGACATCTACCATTTTTATGAAAAATGAGTTACGATCATTTCTTATATCTTTGGGTTGAAATGCATTGGAAAAACACTTTTGCATCCTGCAAAACTCGGTATTTCTAACATAAATTAAGCTTTAAAATATGGAGTTTTTTTTTCAAAACCCTACTTATTGTGTTAAGGTATTGTTCCAAAACTCGACAGCAGTTTATTCCGAAGTCCGACATTTACACGTCCATTGAGTGAACTATGAAGGCCGACATCTTTGCTCAAGACAAAGAAAGTGTGTGATTTCTTTATGCCATCAGTGTTTCTTTTTAGAATATGATAATTCTTCAGTGCACGGAACTTACTGGGAAAATCGACAATGGAACTTTAGCTGAAAAAGAATATGCTTCATTATATTGGTACTTCAGAGCTGTGCAGATTTTTACAACGTGTTGACGTGTTGTGTCAACCTTTTATAGAAGTATAATTTTCATGGAATCTCACATACAAATTTCGAATTCAGAGCCTGGGCGTGGAAGAAAAGAGTCGGTGATACAAAAACTAGATAAATACAGAAAGATACAGGAAGTTAAGTTTCATGCTAACTGTAATGTTTGTCTTTACAGTGATTGTTCGATGCTTGCCTGTATTTGATAATTAATGTAATACATGTATGGAACTGTGAAATATATCCTCAAAGACAAGAAAAGAAAATATACCTACTTAGAAGAACATCTCGTGATGAACTGACTATATCAATACTTTCATATGGTCACAAAACTTGGACACTCGGCAGACTAGAAAGAAGAATAATGGAAACTGTGGAAATTAATTATGAATACCGGATATACAAGCCAAAATGAAGTCAATAACTACAATCATAGGAAGGGCATTCTCTGATTGAGGTTCTGGCTGATATGTCCCTCTATTATCAGGCTGTACATCTCACTTGAAGATATGAAATGTGTCAGAGGAAAACAATTGCTTGTATGCACCTTAAGTCTGATTAGTGTAACATATAGCTAATCGGCGATGTATGCAATGGAGGAAAGAAACTGGCCACCCTACCCCATTATCTCCTAGCTTCATAAATGGTGCTTTTTGGTATCACTTGTGAGGTTCAGATCTGTCTTCGGACAGTTGACTACACAACAACATATGAAGGGATAAGAATGAGATAATCCAAGTCATACTGTTAAGAATTTTTTCTTTTGTGTGAGTTTTTTCATACACATATGAGGAAATAACTATTAAAATATTATAAAAATTAGCCTACGCAACAAATGACGTAAATATACGCCGAAAAAATTATGATACTGCACCTAATAGCATTGAACTCTAAACCAGTGGTCGCCATAGGGTTACAATGAGAAGAAATTCTATAGGAGGACATGGAATCTAAAATAAGAGGACATTGCTGAAAAACGGAGGATTTTTTAAAAGTTGGTATGAACAAAATTAAAGATAAAAACAATGGCTCACTTTAGTTTTCTCACTAGTTGCTGGATCAGTATTACATCTGTACCCTACTTATCCGTGGAGCCCACTTTGTGCACAATAGCCTGAAGGGCCAACTTATATCTTGTAACAAATAACTATGGAACTGTTCACAGGGCATGTCCTTGAAATTATATTTCACCATGATGATACTTCTGACTGGCTCCATTAGCATGCGATTTCTCTTTTGTCCATTGAGCAGATATTAGGGAAAATACTCTCTCAACACTTCCATTGTGGCTTGGAATAAATAATTAGAATTGCCATATTTTTAAGAGTTCTGAAAAAGTTTCAGTGCTCACAGAACTATTACTGGAATTGAAGAATTTGCACCATTGTAAATATAAACTTAAATCTTTGTCCAAATTAACTTCATTGGCATATCTTTGTACACTGCAGAATAAAATTGATAAAATAGCTTAGAATCATGAATAGTGACGTTTTTAACATGTCAATAGGTCATCATATTTTATGTTTTTTATGTGCTCCAGCTTCAACCATTGAAAGCAGTTAAATTCTTTCATAGTTTTTCACCATTTGTTTAGATATTCTATGAATAATATCCCACACTGTTCAACATTCATATTAATTCTAGTTGAAATGCGAAATGCCGGCCATTTCAAATTTGTTTTAAAATGCCTGCCGGACAGGATAAAATGATTAGAAAAGAGGACATGTTCTCCTTTTTGCCGGACGGATGTAACCCTAGGTCGTCAGCACTCGCTGAAATGATAAGGAGTGTATTGCAATATGCACCGTCATGCAGAAGGGGAGATAGAAAGCATGCCCGCCAGCAGCCATGGATGCACGCTAGTGCAATGGCTCATGTGAATAAAACTAGCTTTAGCTTTTTAGTCTTCAGTATTAGCACTAGCTTTAGCTGTCTAGTCTTCAGTATTAGCACTAGCTTTAGCTAGCAATTGTGTGAATAAAATATTGCTCTTGCTAGAAAGCTAAAGTTGGAAAATTCCAGCTTTCGCTTGAGATTAGTGAACACCTATATGCCTATTAATATAATATTTAATTGTTAGAACAAGTGTTTTATGAATCTTCTTCATTTTTGACTTAAAATGTTATTCTCAACAACTGAATTGATTTCATACCTGATTTGTTGTTAGATGAAAAGGAGCAAGCAAGGAGTTGTAACGTTTGTGAGTTTGTGAGTGTACTTAAAAGAAAGAGACGTCTGATTCCGAGTTCGAACACCAGTCAGATTATGAACGCGATGTAACAATTTAAATTTGTGTCACTGCTACAAAATTTCAAAATTTTGTTTAATAAATCAGGTGCCTAACATTAAACATGCGAAAAAAAAAAATCACTGTTGGTTTTGAAGAGCGGGTACTTAAGAACTTTCGGTAAAGAAATAAGTGAAAAACAACTGAGGAAAAATTCAAAATATGAAAAATGATTTAAAAAGGAAGACACAAAAATGCGATAGGTAACAAAAAAATTATGCTCAAGGAGTGGGAAAAACAGTTCATGGAACATCTATCAGCAGAAGAAAATCCGGTATTCTGTAAAGATCCAGGTAAGTCGGCCAAGAGTATAATAGTTAGTAGTTACAGTTTTAAAAATTCACAAAGGTAACAAGGCGAAATTAACCATTTGAAATTAATTACTTTTTCCAAAACAAAAATATTAACGAAATATTTTCGTAATTTCCCATTTTAAGCTAGTGCCTATCTAGAACATATAAAATAGAAATAAAAGTGAAATAGGGATAAACTTACATTTACTTTACTTCACAATACTTTTTTTCACAGCAGCCTTAATTGTTGGAACATCAGACCATCCTGCTGAGAGTCCAAATCAGTCACAATTACCACCGCCACCGCCACCAAAAAGAATTAAGTCATTACTTCCAGAGACAGATAAAACCAAAAACCTATCTACTTCTGAACTGCAGAGATTGGTTCTTTTGGAGCAATTAAAATTAAAAAGAGTTCAGATGGAGAAGAAAGACCTAATAATAAGACGCCTTCAGTCTAGTTCAGGTGACAAAAATAACCAGGAAAATGAAGAAATGCCAATATATACCGTTTTCTGAACACTTCAAAAGCACACAACTGTATATTCAAGTTCAAATAAATTATCTGAAAAAACATCGCTTGGACATTTAAATATTATACCCTGCATGAATTATATTCATTATTTCCTCCCGTCTGTGAAGACCTCTGCGTCTCATTTCTGCTGCATCAACATCCTGTCCATCCTGTCCATCCTCCACATCCAGGTCATCATCCTCATATCCTTCATACTTCTCTTCATGTAATGGGTCTTTTAAGTATTTGGCAACATTATGGAGAACAGCACAACTAATTATCACAGAAGGCACTTTTGTCAAATCCACTCTTAGATAGTTGAGGCAAGGAAATCTCCGCTTAAGCTGACCAAAGCATCTCTCGATTATCACTCGTTCCTTCTTAAGCAAAATGTTGTATTCTCTTTCCTCAGGGCCATGAGGATTCCTATAAAGAGTGAGTAGCTAGAGGGTAATGCCATATCCACTGTCCCCAAGTAATACAGCATCACTTCTCTACCGGTTCATCTGGACAAATAAATCTGATCTTCTCAAAATTCTGTGGTCATGGACAGACCCTGGCCATTGGGCATCAGTGCTTGTAAATTCCTCTTTAGCATTGCAAGCACGTGCCTTTTCATCACCATATAGTTGGGGCTTAGCAATTGGCACATGTGTACAGTCTATGACACCAATTGCACAGGAAAAATTATAGACCTTATTCCATTGCAATTTTGCTGCATTTAATTCATCAAAGGACATTGGAAATTTAATCCACAAATGTGCTTTGTCAAGTATTTTCGCTGCTACTGTTTTTATGGTCTTGCAGACGGTTGAACAATGAACACCTAAATCCTTTCCAATGTCTGCCTGAAAACCAGGATCATTTACAAAACGTAAATATATTTCTATTCTTCGTTTAGAACTTAAAGCTCTGCCTCTTGTTTCAGTTGATTCGCCAAGGAAATGTTCAGCTAACCACTCAGCATTTTCTTCTCTGAACCTAAGTAAACTGTGATAATCTTCTTCACGTGTTGTAATTCGTTTCCGATAACATTTACGAGCACGTACATTAATAAATGCAGCCATTTCATTTGACATTCAGCAATAAACTGGATTTCTAGTGTGGTCAGAAGAACACTTGAAAAATTAGAAGCTAAAGCTAGTAACATTTAGCCAAAGCTAGTTTTTATTCACAGAATTTAAAGTAAACACTGGAAAATTTAGTCTTTGGCTAGAGCAAACAGCTAAAGCTTTCAGCAAAAGCTTAAGCTTAATTTTTATTCACAAAAATACTAGCATTAGCTTGAAAACTGCTAGCAAAAGCAAAAGCTAGTTTTTATTCACATGGCCCAATGTCTTATCCGCGGGTAAGGGACGCTGTGCACTGTGCTGATGACTGCTACTCTACACCTTCAACACTCTCACCTGTAAAATTTTGTCTGCGTGACTTAGAACTATATCATTCTCACCCTTTACGTGCCATAAATCGATACACAATTATTCGCGAATACAATCCCCTTGTGGAGAAGAGGTACTACGTAATTTTTAGCGTCTCAAAAATCTACCTGTGATTAAAGTGAACACAAAACAACTATGAACATGAGGCCACTATTCTGCAATCAGCCAGTCAAATTGCTGCAACGTTGCCTAATTAGCGAAACGCAAAGCCTCTTTAGCCTCTTTTTTTTTTCTTTACGCGCAAAAAAGTATTACATAGAATTTTTGATAATGTTCTTAGAAAGAGCTCCATGTTTGTACGATCCTCGGTTGACGAGATAAGCGCTAGTCTTGAAGCTAATATAAAAACACCAACCCTTGTTTTGTCAAACCAAATTAAAACAGCTGGACTGCATTTCTCAATCCCTTCAGGAAAGATAATATATGGCAAGATTCGTCTGGAAGATGAGGCCTCAAAGTACCTGTAGGAAATGGTGACAGACTTATCATATCATGCAGTGTCAGCAAAAAGCGGTTATATACCCGAGAGTATTTTTCGTTCCCAACCAAAAGACAAAGATTCTGGTTATCATTTTTCTATTTGTCGGATATCTCGCAACATTACGCCAGTGAATTAGTTCAGTTTACAGATTATTGATCACTCAAAGATACAGCACAGTCTAGTATATGCAGTCACGAAGCTTGAGTTTATGAGGGTATTAGAAACAATAGACTGTGCAGGTACTAATTCGCATTGTCTGTAATGAGGCGATAGTAGCGATCCTGGTGGTTAGCAAATATCTATGGATGCATATTTACTACGTATTGAGCTTCGTGACTGTATATACTAGACCAGTGATGTCAACTGATGCCCATAGGAGCAAGCGCGCTTTAGAGCTCAGGAGAGCCTCAGCGCTTTACAGCGGAAAGGAAAGAGACAGACGAAAAGATATATGCCGCTTGGTCGAGCTATATACAGAGATGGCCAGCACTGATTCAATGGATAAATGTAAGAGAACTTATTAAAGCTGTGTCCATGTTAATTTTTAGATTTGTCTGAGAAGTATAAGTGCATTATAAGAATGTAAGTTTTAATTTTAATGTTCATTTTCACAAGTTTGCTTTTTTATTCAAAAGGAATATTTTCTCAACTTTTTTAGAGAAAAGTGAAATTTTCAGATATGTTTGTTTAGTAGCCTTACAGGTACTAAAACAATGTTTCTGTAAATCTAATATCGTAAATACGTATTACTGAAGATTGTGTATTAAAATGTTTGAAAATATCGCATGGAAAATGTTTGTAAGGAAATGAATTAACAAAGCAAATACTGTTACATCACAAACAAAAGATATGTGCCTATGTGTTGGTAAAACGTCAGCTCTATAGCTTCAAGCAGATTTCGAGAAAATTTAATATTCTGATAACAGAAAGTTGCGCACCAATATCACCTAAAAGCATAATGCGATAAGAGATTTATTATGTAATATTAGTTACAGCTAAAACATATACCTAGTCAACTTTGCTTTGTACTATAATATTGTTTTGATTACTTTTATAAGGCTAAAGATACCATCAATACCAATTTCAACTTATCATGTCATATTCAGTGTCTTTCTTTGAGATAACATTTTCTTTATGAATGCTGTGTTTAATTCACTTAGTACAGTATAGTTGTACTACTATGGAATTTGTGTGAATATTCCTTCTTTACTCTTTATTATGTTATTAACGTTTAAAACACAACTGCAATATTAGGCTAAGCAATAGGTGTTAGTACTTTTGTTTTACAGACAATATAGAAAATAACAAACAGAAAAAAGCCATATAAAAATAACGACATAAAATTTCACGTTTCGTTTGAAGTTTGTGCACCACTGTTTTCTTAATCCAACAGGCTGCTTATTCCTCCTAGCATACCTAGCGCTTAATGACGTGAAGGTCAGAAAAATGCGCTTGCTTTGACATCACTGTACTAGACTGTGGATGCGGTTTAAGAAAAAGAGAGCACTACTATCTTCCGTCTCTGTCGCTTTGTCCATCTGCAAACAGTGTGCCTCAAGCAGCATTCAATTCTCTTATCCCATGTTTAGAGTTGTTTTGTATTCACTTTAGAGATATATGCCTAGATTGAAAAAAAAATTGCTAAATCGTTAAATAAAATTTTTTTAACGGCGAACGTATCAATAATAAAAAAATGTATCCTACAATCAGATGTGTTACTTCATCACTTCCACGCACACCACTGGTTTAAGGCCGATTTTATAAACCATTTAATCTTAGATCAGAGATTAAATTGATCCTTGTTTCAGCTGAACTTGGAATTTTGTGTTGTATAAAGTCTAATCTGAGATTAATTTGTCTCAAACTAAAGTCAACTTTGACTGAAGAAATTTCTCCGATTAAGTTAGATGATCCAAGTTCAGTTATTTCTTTTCTGTTTGAAATATACGAGTGACAGATTGTGCAAATAAAATATCCATTATTATTAATATTAATAGATATGATAAGTACATTTATATATATTTCTTTCAATTTCTTGCCTTAATACACAAACAATCTTATATTTATAAGGCTCTATCGTGTTCAGCCGTATCAAATAACATAACCTATAATTATATTATGTTTATAACAACCATTAATTATTCATGGATATGATAGGTACATTCATAAATTTTCAATTAACTGTATTACTAAACGAAAATTGTCGTTTTATAAAGCTTTATTATGTTTAGCAGTATCAAACATCATAACATGATAACAACTCGGAGAACAGTCAACCTTCTTCTCATTGTCCGCCATTATTTACATTGCACAAAAAACCAGTGTCTCCAACAGTGTACGGAAAGTCGCCAAAAGTAGTTGTAAAGTCGCTAGATTTCTCATTATCAACAAAGAAAGATTAAATTTTGTCACTATGGGGTGCTAAAAAGGTCACTAAATCCCTATTTAAGCAATATAAAAGTTAAAAGAAATTGTTGTTGAAAAAGAGTTAAAGTCGCTAGATTGGCAACACTGAACAAATCTGTCCGCGCATCACGTATTTCACCTGTTTATGCGATGTTGCCAAATGCTTTTCACGTGAACTTAGATTGCATTTGAACCAACGTAATTTGATCGCAGAAAAGTTTTATACAGTAGAAGAAGTGTCTGAACTCGGTTCACTTTTCGATCTTCGATCAAAGTTGATCTTTAGTCAGGGAGTTTTATACAATTGGGCCTAAGAGTGCCACTTTAGCGAACGCGGTGACCGACAACAACCATACTAGGTTCGTTCCAACAAGCAGTTCATGGATCAGTTCATGTACGGTTCCTGTACCATCTTATGCGCATGCGCTAGTTGAGCATCTGCTATGGGATTGAAACTGGACTGGACGCTGTTGGAACGCTTTCGCGGATCGTTATGTGCTAAATCCAGAGATGCTATAACTGTGATCATCTTTGCTAAGAACGGGATGCTTAATTATTGCCGTTTTGCAGCTAATTCTAATTGCAGAAAATAGAATTTCGATCATTTTCTGTAAAAAGATGACAAAAATATGGAAGGCAAGAATTCCGATAATTCAACGTCGTGTACTGGGGACTCTCATCTAAAAATAGTTCTTTTTTTTTTAATTATTTTTAATTACTAATGTATGTACGTTATTTATTATACTTTTAATCAAAGCTGCATGTTGAAATTGTAATTAACTGTTTCAATACCCAAATAATTTCCATTCCCTTTCTTTTTGGCGAAAATTTAAATTAAATCTCTAGTTTTATTATTCGTCTGTACTGTCACTTTTCATCTTTAACCTCAATGATGTGAACAGTCGATCATGTCTTTCTTCAGTATCCAGGAGACGTTGGTGAGCTTATGCGCATGCGCGTCTTGCGTACTCTTCCGTACATGCCTCAATCCACGGACTATTTCTGACCGTTCCGAACCCGTGTCAAAAGCTTGTTGGAACGCCCGACTGCAGTACATGTTTCCGGTTCATGACTGGTTCGGATTGAGTTGGAACGCTTTTTCTGTACTGCGCATGCTCACGATGGTTACGGACGGTTCCTGAGTGTTGTTGGAACGAACCTACTATAACCTATCGGGATAGCAACACTTCGTTCACTCTGTAGGATGGGATCCGGTATCAATATATGATACAGACATGTGATTGCTTAGGATGCAGAAGTGGTAAATTGAGTAGGTACTCTCTCCAAAAAGAAAAAAAAAAGACTAAGAATAAAAAGGAAACGAGTGAAGGGAGACATAAACACATAATACTTAGTGGGAAGAGATTGGGAAGAGCTCTTAAAGTGGCGATTAGGTCGCTAGAAATCGCCACGGCTATAGAATAAAGGACAGCTCTCGGCCGCTTTGAACCCGCGAACTTCGACTCTAATGGTATAAGCATAGTGCCTAAGCATTACATCAAAGACGACGTCATGTGATGGTGATAGTGAAACCGATGTTGTGTCTGAGTTGTGGCGTCCTTGGTTCAGATGCCGGCCGGCACTGTAATAACCTTAATGCGCATGCACTTCACCTGGGGCTGTTGATCCCATTACTGCCGACTTGATCCCCGAGCCCGGCTTTTAGGGAAGATTAAAGGAGGCTGCAGATCAAAGAGAAGCTCGTACGTGTTGGGAAAACAACGTTTACGACCGACGTGTTAATGCCATTACTCCCAGATGCGTTAGCAAACGTCGGAGGGTTATCAATGCGCTTTGTGTGACGTAGGAAGCGTTTAAAAATTCGAGGGTGAAAAATCCGGCATGCATCGCCAGCTGGATGTCCTTGAAAGCTGTGTTCACACGTGTGTTTATTTATCCCTTTCTTAACGACGAAATAATAAAACATTTCCAGCATTTTAAATAAATTAGATAGTCATCAATTGACAGCAGTATGGCCCATTTAAAATAACATAAATCGGAACACACAAATCTCTTCTTATAGAGGATTCCTCTTTAAGAAAATAGCATTGAACATATGGAGGCTGTTCCATCAACTATTTATAAGTATTTTTCTTGAGAACTGGGAACTAATTAGTTTCATTTAATTCATAGAACATAATTTCATTCAGAACTAGACCGGTTTCGTGTGCTAAAATTATATTACACCTCTAAAATTACCATATATTTAATTTACGAATACCGGGGTAACAGCAGTTCCATCAGCTGCTTGTCTATGCGGATGACGTGATTTGTTAGGAGAAAAGCTACAAACGATTAGGGAAAACACTGGAATTTTACTTGAAGCAAGTAAAGAGATAGGTTTGGAAGTAAATCCCGAAAAGACAAAGTATATGATTATGTCTCGTGACGAGAATATTGTACGAAATGGAAATATAAAAATTGGAAATTTATCTTTTAAAGAGGTGGAAAAATTCAAATACCTGGGAGCAACAGTAACAAATATAAATGATACTCGGGAGGAAATTAAACACAGAATAAATATGGGAAATGCCTGTTATTATTTGGTTGAGAAGCTTTTATCATCCAGTCTGCTATCAAAAAATCTGAAAATTAGAATTTATAAAACAGTTACTCGTATATTATTGGTTGTTCTTTATGGTTGTGAAACTTGGACTTTCACTTTGAGAGAGGAACATAGGTTAAGGGTGTTTGAGAATAAGGTGCTTAGGAAAATATTTGGGGCTAAGAGGGATGAAGATACAGGAGAATGGAGAAAGTTACACAACGCAGAGCTGCAAGCATTGTATTCTTCACCTGACATAATTAGGAACAATAAATCCAGACGTTTGAGTTGGGCAGGGCATGTAGCACGTATGGGCGAATCCAGAAATGCACATAGAGTGTTAGTTGGAAGGGCGGAGGGAATAAGACCTTTGGGGAGGCCGAGACGTAGATGGGAGGATAATATTAAAATGGGTTTGAGGGAGGTGGGATATGATGACAGAGACTGGATTGATCTTGCTCAGAATAGGGACCTATGGCGAGCTTATGTGAGGGCGGCAATGAACCTCCGGGTTCCTTAAAAGCTAGTAAGTAAGTGAGTAAGAGTCAAGGAAAAATGATGGCGTAATGATGTGAAGAAAACGGGATTATTCTAAGAAAACGTCAACCAGAAATTCCACTTACATTATTCGACCCCTGATCTCTAGCGTGTAATTTCAGCTTCATTTAAACATTAATCTATTTGATCAAAAGAAGGGGCAACAGAAAATGAAGACAATATGAGTATGCGTATTGTTTTTTGCGGTCAGCCACTTGGATCGGAAACGGGGCGAAAGAACATTTATTTTCCGAAATTGGAAGAGAAACATTCGAAAATGTGCGCTGCTTGCCTTGGAGGATGTACACAACTTTGTCTTCATTCTTTGAAATATGTATGAAGAGAGTTAAATTGGTCAGGACTGGTTTATCCCCGCGATCCAAAATCGATAACGTCTTCTGGCGGAAAGCGAGAGTGAACAATGAAGCTGTGTCTTGGGATGTACTAGGAAATTAAGGCACGCCTCCCCCGAAACACTTCAGCCTCCCTCCTCTACTTTGTCACTCCAGATTACTGTCTGGCGTCCAACTCATCCTGTAAATAAAAAGAAGAAGAAGAAGAAGATGATGATGATGATGATGATAATGATGAGGAACAGATAACCCCAGCAAACAGTGTACGCAATTGAAAGATAGCGAATGGCTTCCTTAATGATTTTCGTGTAGAAGATTCTCTCTCTCTATTTCATTTTTTTT